>CAWUFW010006373.1:600000-1162744 GCA_963921515.1 Calotriton arnoldi | reverse complement strand
CATGATTCTTTTGCTCACCATGCCACCCCAGTTTAGACCTGGCCATATGCAAATCAGTCTTGACCCTGTGCCTCATTGGAACAGTATAGCCCGAACTGCCAAGCCAGGTCCTCCCTGGACCGGAAACAAGCATCCTAGGACCGGTTTCAGGGTTTCACCCCTCATCAGCCAGGATAGCTTGATTCCAGTGGCACAGTGAGCCCAGGACACACGTCTGGGCATACCTGGCGCACTTAGAGCGAGAAAGCAAAAGACACACAATTGATGAACGGAATGCAGAACAAATCAAAACATTCACCCACAGTCAAGAGATCTGGGTTAATTCCATCATTCTTCTGCTCACCATGCCACCCCAGTTTAGACCTGGCCATATGCAAATCAGTCTTGACCCTGTGCCCCATGGGAACAGTCCAGCCCGAACTGCCAAGCCAGGTCCTCCCTGGACCGGAAACAAGCATGCTAGGACCGGTTTCGGGGTTTCCCCCCTCATCAGCCAGGATAGCTTGATTCCAGTG
This sequence comes from Calotriton arnoldi, assembly GCA_963921515.1. Lineage (NCBI taxonomy): Eukaryota > Metazoa > Chordata > Amphibia > Caudata > Salamandridae > Calotriton > Calotriton arnoldi. Next base: position 1,162,229 of record CAWUFW010006373.1, on the reverse strand, counting down.
GCACAGTGAGCCCAGGACCCACGTCTGGGCATACCTGGTGCACTTAGGGCGAGAAATCAAAAGACACACAATTGATGGATGGAATGCAGAACAAATCAAAACATTCACCCCCAGTCAAGAGATCTGGGTTAAATCCATCATTCTTTTGCTCACCATGCCACCCCAGTTTAGACCTGGCCATATGCAAATCAGTCTTGACCCTGTGTCTCATGGGAACAGTCCAGCCCGAACTGCCAAGCCAGGTCCTCCCTGGACCATGAAACAAGCATCCTAGGACCGGTTTCAGGGTTTCACCCCTCATCAGCCAGGATAGCTTGATTCCCGTGGCACAGTGAGCCCAGGACCCACGTCTGGGCATACCTGGCGCACTTAGGGCGAGAAAGCAAAAGACTCACAATTGATAGACGGAATGCAGAACAAATCAAAACATTTACCCCCAGTCAAGAGATCTGGGTTAAATCCATCATTCTATTGCTCACCATGCCACCCCAGTTTAGACCTGGCCATATACAAATCAGTCTTGACCCTGTGCCTCATGGGAACAGTCCATCCCGAACGGCCAAGCCAGGTCCTCCCTGGACCGGAAACAAGCATCCTAGGACCGGTTTTGGGGTTTCACCCCTCATCAGCCAGGATAGCTTGATTCCAGTGGCACAGTGAGCCCAGGACCCACGTCTGGGCATACCTGGCGCACTTAGGGCGAGAAAGCAAAAGACACACAATTGATGGACGGAATGCAGATCAAATCAAAACATTCACCCCCAGTCAAGAGATCTAGGTTAAATCCATCATTCTTTTACTCACCATGCCACCCCAGTTTAGACCTGGCCATATGCAAATCAGTCTTGACCCTGTGCCTCATGGGAACAGTCCAGCCCGAACTGCCAAGCCAGGTCCTCCCTGGACCGGAAACAAGCATCCTAGGACCGGTTTCAGGGTTTCACCCCCCATCAGCCAGGATAGCTTGATTCCAGTGGCACAGTGAGCCCAGGACCGACGTCTGGGCATACCTGGCGCACTTAGGGCGAGAAGGCAAAAGACACACAATTGATGGACGGAATGCAGAACAAATCAAAACATTCACCCCCAGTCAAGAGATCTGGGTTAATTCCATCATTCTTCTGCTTACCATGCCACCCCAGTTTAGACCTTGCCATATGCAAATCAGTCTTGACCCTGTGCCTCATGCGAACAGTCCAGCCCGAACTGCCAAGCCAGGTCCTCCCTGGACCGGAAACAAGCATCCTAGGACCGGTTTCGGGGTTTCACTCCTCATTAGCCAGGATAGCTTGGTTCCAGTGGCACAGTGAGCCCAGGACCCACGTATGGGCATACCGGGTGCACTTAGGGCGAGAAAGCAAAAGACACACAATTAATGGATGGAATGCAGAACAAATCAAAACATTCACCCCCAGTCAAGAGATCTGGGTTAAATCCATCATTCTTTTGCTCACCATGCCACCCCAGTTTAGACATGGCCATATGCAAATCAGTCTTGACCCTGTGCCTCATGGGAACAGCCCAGCCCGAACTGGCAAGCCAGGTTCTCCCTGGACCGGAAACAAGCATCCTAGGACCGGTTTCGGGGTTTCACCCCTCATCAGCCAGGATAGCTTGATTCCAGTGGCACAGTGAGCACAGGACCCACGTCTGGGCATACCTGGTGCACTTAGGGCGAGAAAGCAAAAGACACACAATTGATGGATGGAATGCAGAACAAATCAAAACATTCACCCCCAGTCAAGAGATCTGGGTTAAATCCATCATTCTTTTGCTCACCATGCCACCCCAGTTTAGACCTGGCCATAATCAAATCAGTCTTGACCCTGTGTCTCATGGGAACAGTCCAGCCCGAACTGCCAAGCCAGGTCCTCCCTGAACCGGAAAAAAGCATCCTAGGAAGGGTTTCGGGGTTTCACCCCTCATCAGCCAGGATAGCTTGATTCCAGTGGCACAGTGAGCCCAGGACCCACGTCTGGGCATACCTGGCGCACTTAGGGCGAGAAAGCAAAAGAGACACAATTGATGGACGAAATGCAGAACAAATCAAAACATTCACCCCCAGTCAAGAGATCTGGCTTAAATCCATCATTCTTTTGCTCACCATGCCACCCCAGTTTAGACCTGGCCATATGCAAATCAGTCTTGACCCTGTGCCTCATGGGAACAGTCCAGTCTGAACTGCCAAGCCAGGTCCTCCCTGGACCGGAAACAAGCATCCTAGGACCGGCTTCGGGGTTTCACCCCTCATCAGTCAGGATAGCTTGATTCCAGTGGCACAGTGAGCCCAGGACCCACGTCTGGGCATACCTGGCGCACTTAGGGCGAGAAAGCAAAAGACACACAATTGATGGACGGAATGCAGAACAAATCAAAACATTTACCCCCAATCAAGAGATCTGGGTTAAATCCATCATTCTTTTGCTCACCATGCCACCCCAGTTGAGACCTGCCATATGCAAATCAGTCTTGACCCTGTGCCTCATGGGAACAGTCCATCCCGAACTGCCAAGCCAGGTCCTCCCTGGACCGGAAACAAGCATCCTAGGACTGGTTTTGGGGTTTCACCCCTCATCAGTCAGGATAGCTTGATTCCAGAGACACAGTGAGCCCAGGACCCACGTCTGGGCATACCTGGCGCACTTAGGGCGAGAAAGCAAAAGACACACAATTGATGGACGGAATGCAGATCAAATCAAAACATTCACCCCCAGTCAAGAGATCTGGGTTAAATCCATCATTCTTTTGCTCACCATGCCACCCCAGTTTAGACCTGGCCATATGCAAATCAGTCTTGACCCTGTGCCTCATGGGAACAGTCCAGCCCGAACTGCCAAGCAAGGTCCTCCCTGGACCGGAAACAAGCATCCTAGGACCGGCTTCGGGGTTTCACCCCTCATCAGTCAGGATAGCTTGATTCCAGTGGCACAGTGAGTCCAGGACCCACGTCTGGGCATACTTGGCGCACTTAGGGCGAGAAAGCAAAAGACACACAATTGATGGACGGAATGCAGAAAAAATCAAAACATTTACCCCCAGTCAAGAGATCTGGGTTAAATCCATAATTCTTTTGCTCACCATGCCACCCCAGTTTAGACCTGGCCATATGCAAATCAGTCTTGACGCTGTGCCTCATGGGAACAGTCCATCCCTAACTGCCAAGCCAGGTCCTCCCTGGACCGGAAACAAGCATCCTAGGACCAGTTTTGGGGTTTCACCCCTCATCAGCCAGGATAGCTTGATTCCAGTGGCAAAGTGAGCCCAGGACCCACGTCTGGGCATACCTGGCGCACTTAGGGCGAGAAAGCAAAAGACACACAATTGATGGACGGAATGCAGATCAAATCAAAACATTCACCCTCAGTCAAGAGATCTGGGTTAAATCCATCATTCTTTTGCTCACCATGCCACCCCTGTTTAGACCTGGCCATATGCAAAACAGTCTTGACCCTGTGCCTCATGGGAACAGTCCAGCCCGAACTGCCAAGCCAGGTCCTCCCTGGACCGGAAACAAGCATCCTAGGACCGGCTTCGGGGTTTCACCCCTTATCAGTCAGGATAGCTTGATTCCAGTGGCACAGTGAGCCCAGGACCCACGTCTGGGCATACCTGGCGCACTTAGGGCGAGAAAACAAAAGACACACAATTGATGGACGGAATGCAGAACAAATCAAAACATTCACCCCCAGTCAAGAGATCTGGGTTAAATCCATCATTCTTTTGCTCACCATGCCACCCCAGTTTAGACCTGGCCATATGCAAATCAGTCTTGACCCTGTGCCTCATGGGAACACTCCATCCCGAACTGCCAAGCCAGGTCCTCCCTGGACCGGAAACAAGCATCCTAGGACCGGTTTTGGGGTTTCACCCCTCACCAGCCAGGATAGCTTGATTCCAGTGGCACAGTGAGCCCAGGACCCACGTCTGGGCATACCTTGCGCACTTAGGGCGAGAAAGCAAAAGACACACAATTGATGGATGGAATGCAGATCAAATCAAAACATTCACCCCCAGGCCAGAGTTCTGGGTTAAATCCATGATTCTTTTGCTCACCATGCCACCCCAGTTTAGACCTGGCCATATGCAAATCAGGCTTGACCCTGTGCCTCATGGGAACAGTCCAGCCCGAACTGCCAAGCCAGGTCCTCCCTGGACCGGAAACAAGCATCCTAGGACCGGTTTCAGCGTTTCACCCCTCATAAGCCAGGATAGCTTAATTCCAGTGGCACAGTGAGCCCAGGAACAACGTCTGGGCATACCTGGCGCACTTAGGGCGAGAAAGCAAAAGGCACACAATTGATAGACGGAATGCAGAACAAATCAAAACATTCAAACCCAGTCAAGAGATCTGGGTTAAATCCATCATTCTTTTGCTCACCATGCCACCCCAGTTTAGACCTGGCCATATGCAAATCAGTCTTGACCCTGTGCCTCATGGGAGCAGTCCAGCCCGAACTGCCAAGGCAGGTCCTCCCTGGACCGGAAACAAGCATCCTCGGACCGGTTTCAGGGTTTCACCCCTCATCAGCCAGGATAGCTTGATTCCAGTGGCACAGTGAGCCCAGGACCCACGTCTGGGCATACCTGGCGCACTTAGGGCAAGAAAGCAAAAGACACACAATTGATGGACGGAATGCAGATCAAATCAAAACATTCACCCCCAGTCAAGAGATCTGGGTTAAATCCATCATTCTTTTGCTCACCATGCCACCCCAGTTTAGACCTGGCTATATGCAAATCAGTCTTGACCCTGTGCCTCATGGGAACAGTCCAGCCCGAACTGCCAAGCCAGGTCCTCCCTGGACCGGAAACAAGCATCCTAGGACCGGTTTCAGGGTTTCACCCTCATCAGCCAGGATAGCTTGATTCCAGTGGCACAGTGAGCCCAGGACCGACGTCTGGGCATACCTGGCGCACTTAGGGCGAGAAGGCAAAAGACACACAATTGATGGACGGAATGCAGAACAAATCAAAACATTCACCCCCAGTCAAGAGATCTGGGTTAATTCCATCATTCTTCTGCTCACCATGCCACCCCAGTTTAGACCTTGCCATATGCAAATCAGTCTTGACCCTGTGCCTCATGCAAACAGTCCAGCCCGAACTGCCAAGCCAGGTCCTCCCTGGACCGGAAACAAGCATCCTAGGACCGGTTTCGGGTTTCACCCTCATTAGCCAGGATAGCTTGGTTCCAGAGGCACAGTGAGCCCAGGAGCCACGTCTGGGCATACCTGGTGCACTTAGGGCGAGAAAGCAAAAGACACACAATTGATGGATGGAATGCAGAACAAATCAAAACATTCACCCCCAGTCAAGAGATCTGGGTTAAATCCATCATTCTTCTGCTCACCATGCCACCCCATTTTAGACCTGGCCATATGCAAATCAGTCTTGACCCTGTGCCTCATGGGAACAGTCCAGCCCGAACTGCCAAGCCAGGTCCTCCCTGGACCGGAAACAAGCATCCTAGGACCGGTTTTTGGGTTTCACCCCTCATCAGCCAGGATAGCTTCATTCCAGTGGCACAGTGAGCCCAGGACCCACGTCTGGGCATACCTGGCGCACTTAGGGCAAGAAAGCAAAAGACACACAATTGATAGACGGAATGCAGAACAAATCAAAACATTCAAACCCAGTCAAGAGATCTGGGTTAAATCCATGATTCTTTTGCTCACCATGCCACCCCAGTTTAGACCTGGCCATATGCAAACTAGTCTTGACCCTGTGCCTCATGGGAGCAGTCCAGCCCGAACTGCCAAGCCAGGTCCTCCCTGGACCGGAAACAAGCATCCTCGGACCGGTTTCAGGGTTTCACCCCTCATCAGCCAGGATAGCTTGATTCCAGTGGCACAGTGAGCCCAGGACCCACGTCTGGGCATACCTGGCGCACTTAGGGCGAGAAAGCAAAAGACACACAATTGATGGACGGAATGCAGATCAAATCAAAACATTCACCCCCAGTCAAGAGATCTGGGTTAAATCCATCATTCTTTTGCTCACCATGCCACCCCAGTTTAGACCTGGCTATATGCAAATCAGTCTTGACCCTGTGCCTCATGGGAACAGTCCAGCCCGAACTGCCAAGCCAGGTCCTCCCTGGACCGGAAACAAGCATCCTAGGACCGGTTTCAGGGTTTCACCCCTCATCAGCCAGGATAGCTTGATTCCAGTGGCACAGTGAGCCCAGGACCGACGTCTGGGCATACCTGGCGCACTTAGGGCGAGAAGGCAAAAGACACACAATTGATGGACGGAATGCAGAACAAATCAAAACATTCACCCCCAGTCAAGAGATCTGGGTTAATTCCATCATTCTTCTGCTCACCATGCCACCCCAGTTTAGACCTTGCCATATGCAAATCAGTCTTGACCCTGTGCCTCATGCGAACAGTCCAGCCCGAACTGCCAAGCCAGGTCCTCCCTGGACCGGAAACAAGCATCCTAGGACCGGTTTCGGGGTTTCACCCCTCATTAGCCAGGATAGCTTGGTTCCAGTGGCACAGTGAGCCCAGGACCCACGTCTGGGCATACCTGGTGCACTTAGGGCGAGAAAGCAAAAGACACACAATTGATGGATGGAATGCAGAACAAATCAAAACATTCACCCCCAGTCAAGAGATCTGGGTTAAATCCATCATTCTTTTGCTCACCATGCCACCCCAGTTTAGACCTGGCCATATGCAAATCAGTCTTGACCCTGTGCCTCATGGGAACAGTCCAGCCCGAACTGGCAAGCCAGGTTCTCCCTGGACCGGAAACAAGCATCCTAGGACCGGTTTCGGGGTTTCACCCCTCATCAGCCAGGATAGCTTGATTCCAGTGGCACAGTGAGCACAGGACCCACGTCTGGGCATACCTGGCACACTTAGGGCGAGAAAGCAAAAGAGACACAATTGATGGACGAAATGCAGAACAAATCAAAACATTCACCCCCAGTCAAGAGATCTGGTTTAAATCCATCATTCTTTTGCTCACCATGCCACCCCAGTTTAGATCTGGCCATATGCAAATCAGTCTTGACCCTGTGCCTCATGGGAACAGTCCAGCCCGAACTGCCAAGCCAGGTCCTCCCTGGACCGGAAACAAGCATCCTAGGACCGGCTTTGGGGTTTCACCCCTCATCAGTCAGGATAGCTTGATTCCAGTGGCACAGTGAGCCCAGGACCCACGTCTGGGCATACCTGGCGCACTTAGGGCCAGAAAGCAAAAGACACACAATTGATGGACGGAATGCAGAACAAATCAAAACATTTACCCCCAATCAAGAGATCTGGGTTAAATCCATCATTCTTTTGCTCACAATGCCACCCCAGTTTAGACCTGGCCATATGCAAATCAGTCTTGACCCTGTGCCTCATGGGAACAGTCCATCCCGAACTGCCAAGCCAGGTCCTCCCTGGACCGGAAACAAGCATCCTAGGACTGGTTTTGGGGTTTCACCCCTCATCAGCCAGGATAGCTTGATTCCAGAGACACAGTGAGCCCAGGACCCACGTCTGGGCATACCTGGCGCACTTAGGGCGAGAAAGCAAAAGACACACAATTGATGGACGGAATGCAGATCAAATCAAAACATTCACCCCCAGTCAAGAGATCTGGGTTAAATCCATCATTCTTTTGCTCACCATGCCACCCCAGTTTAGACCTGGCCATATGCAAATCAGTCTTGACCCTGTGCCTCATGGGAACAGTCCAGCCCGAACTGCCAAGCAAGGTCCTCCCTGGACCAGAAACAAGCATCCTAGGACCGGCTTCGGGGTTTCACCCCTCATCAGTCAGGATAGCTTGATTCCAGTGGCACAGTGAGTCCAGGACCCACGATTGGGCATACGTGGTGCACTTAGGGCGAGAAAGCAAAAGACACACAATTGATGGACGGAATGCAGAACAAATCAAAACATTTACCCCCAGTCAAGAGATCTGGGTTAAATCCATCATTCTTTTGCTCACCATGCCACCCCAGTTTAGACCTGGCCATATGCAAATCAGTCTTGACCCTGTGCCTCATGGGAACAGTCCATCCCTAACTGCCAAGCCTGGTCCTCCCTGGACCGGAAACAAGCATCCTAGGACCAGTTTTGGGGTTTCACCCCTCATCAGCCAGGATAGCTTGATTCCAGTGGCAAAGTGAGCCCAGGACCCACGTCTGGGCATACCTGGCGCACTTAGGGCGAGAAAGCAAAAGACACACAATTGATGGACGGAATGCAGATCAAATCAAAACATTCACCCTCAGTCAAGAGATCTGGGTTAAATCCATCATTCTTTTGCTCACCATGCCACCCCTGTTTAGACCTGGCCATATGCAAATCAGTCTTGACCCTGTGCCTCATGGGAACAGTCCAGCCCGAACTGCCAAGCCAGGTCCTCCCTGGACCGGAAACAAGCATCCTAGGACCGGCTTCGGGGTTTCACCCCTTATCAGTCAGGATAGCTTGATTCCAGTGGCACAGTGAGCCCAGGACCCACGTCTGGGCATACCTGGCGCACTTAGGGCGAGAAAACAAAAGACACACAATTGATGGACGGAATGCAGAACAAATCAAAACATTTACCCCCAGTCAAGAGATCTGGGTTAAATCCATCATTCTTTTGCTCACCATGCCACCCCAGTTTAGACCTGGCCATATGCAAATCAGTCTTGACCCTGTGCCTCATGGGAACAGTCCATCCCGAGCTGCCAAGCCAGGTCCTCCCTGGACCGGAAACAAGCATCCTAGGACCGGTTTTGGGGTTTCACACCTCATCAGCCAGGATAGCTTGATTCCAGTGGCACAGTGAGCCCAGGACCCACGTCTGGGCATACCTGGCGCACTTAGGGCGAGAAAGCAAAAGACACACAATTGATGGATGGAATGCAGATCAAATCAAAACATTCACCCCCAGTCAAGAGATCTGGGTTAAATCCATGATACTTTTGCTCACCATGCCACCCCAGTTTAGACCTGGCCATATGCAAATCAGTCTTGACCCTGTGCCTCATGGGAACAGTATAGCCCGAACTGCCAAGCCAGGTCCTCCCTGGACCGGAAACAAGCATGCTAGGACCGGTTTCGGGGTTTCACCCCTCATCAGCCAGGATAGCTTGATTCCAGTGGCACAGTGAGCCCAGGACCCACGTCTGGGCATACCTGGTGCACTTAGGGCGAGAAATCAAAAGACACACAATTGATGGATGGAATGCAGAACAAATCAAAACATTCACCCCCAGTCAAGAGATCTGGGTTAAATCCATCATTCTTTTGCTCACCATGCCACCCCAGTTTAGACCTGGCCATATGCAAATCAGTCTTGACCCTGTGTCTCATGGGAACAGTCCAGCCCGAACTGCCAAGCCAGGTCCTCCCTGGACCATGAAACAAGCATCCTAGGACCGGTTTCAGGGTTTCACCCCTCATCAGCCAGGATAGCTTGCTTCCCGTGGCACAGTGAGCCCAGGACCCACGTCTGGGCATACCTGGCGCACTTAGGGCGAGAAAGCAAAAGACACACAATTGATGGACGGAATGCAGAACAAATCAAAACATTTACCCCCAGTCAAGAGATCTGGGTTAAATCCATCATTCTATTGCTCACCATGCCACCCCAGTTTAGACCTGGCCATATGCAAATCAGTCTTGACCCTGTGCCTCATGGGAACAGTCCATCCCAAACGGCCAAGCCAGGTCCTCCCTGGACCGGAAACAAGCATCCTAGGACCGGTTTTGGGGTTTCACCCCTCATCAGCCAGGATAGCTTTATTCCAGTGGCACAGTGAGCCCAGGACCCACGTCTGGGCATACCTGGCGCACTTAGGGCGAGAAAGCAAATGACACACAATTGATGGACGGAATGCAGATCAAATCAAAACATTCACCACCAGTCAAGAGATCTGGGTTAAATCCATGATTCTTTTGCTCACCATGCCACCCCAGTTTAGACCTGGCCATATGCAAATCAGTCTTGACCCTGTGTCTCATGGGAACAGTCCAGACCGAACTGCCAAGCCAGGTCCTCCCTGGACCGGAAACAAGCATCCTAGGACCGGTTTCAGGGTTTCACCCCTCATCAGCCAAGATAGCTTGATTCCAGTGGGACAGTGAGCCCAAGACCCACGTCTGGGCATACCTGATGCACTTAGGGCGAGAAAGCAAAAGACACACAATTGATGGACGGAATGCAGAACAAATCAAAACATTCACCCCCAGTCAAGAGATCTGGGTTAAATCCATCATTCTTTTGCTCACCATGCCACCTCAGTTTAGACCTGGCCATATGCAAATTAGTCTTGACCCTGTAACTCATGGGAACAGTCCAGCCCGAACTGCCAAGCCAGGTCCTCCCTGGACCGGAAACAAGCATCCTAGGACCGGTTTCGAGGTTTCACCCCTCATCAGCCAGGATTTCTTGATTCCAGTGGCACAGTGAGCCCAGGACCCACGTCTGGGCATACCTGGCGCACTTAGGGCGAGAAAGCAAAAGACACATAATTGATGGACGGAATGCAGAACAAATCAAAACATTCACCCCCAGTCAAGAGATCTGGGTTAAATCCATCATTCTTTTGCTCACCATGCCACCCCAGTTTAGACCTGGCCATATGCAGATCAGTCTTGACCCTGTGCCTCATGGGAACATACCAGCCCGAACTGCCAAGCCAGGTCCTCCCTGGACCGGAAACAAGCATCCTAGGACCGGTTTCGGGGTTTCACCCTCATCAGCCAGGATAGCTTGATTCCAGTGGCACAGTGAGCCCAGAACCCACGTCTGGGCATACCTGGCGCACTTAGGGCGAGAAAGCAAAAGATACACAATTGATGGACGGAATGCAGAACAAATCAAAACATTCACCCCCAGTCAAGAGATCTGGGTTCAATTCATCATTCTTATGCTCACCATGCCACCCCAGTGTAGACCTGGCCATATGCAAATCAGTCTTGACCCTGTGCCTCATGGGAACAGTCCAGCCCGAACTGCCAAGCCAGGTCCTCCCTGGACTGGAAACAAGCATCCTAGGACCGGTTTCGGGGTTTCACCCCTCATCAGCCAGGATAGCTTGATTCCAGTGACACAGTGAGCCCAGGACCCACGTCTGGGCATACCTGGTGCACTTAGGGCGAGAAAGCAAAAGACACACAATTGATGGACGGAATGCAGAACAAATCAAAACATTCACCCCCAGTCAAGAGATCTGGGTTAATTCCTTCATTCTTCTGCTCACCATGCCACCCCAGTTTAGACCTGGCCATATGCATATCAGTCTTGACCCTGTGCCTCATGGGAACAGTCGAGCCCGAACTGCCAAGCCAGGTCCTCCCTGGACCGGAAACAAGCATCCTAGGACCGGTTTCGGGGTTTCACCCCTCATCAGCCAGGATAGCTTGATTCCAGTGGGACAGTGAGCCCAGGACCCACGTCTGGGCATACCTGGCGCACTTAGGGCGAGAAAGCAAAAGACACACAATTGATGGACGGAATGCAGAACAAATCAAAACATTCACCCCCAGTCAAGAGATCTGGGTTAAATCCATCATTCTTTTGCTCACCATGCCACCCCAGTTTAGACCTGGCCATATGCAAATTAGTCTTGACCCTGTGCCTCATGGGAACAGTCCAGCCCGAACTGCCAAGCCAGGTCCTCCCTGGACCGGAAACAAGCATCCTAGGACCGGTTTCGGGGTTTCACCCCTCATCAGCCAGGATTTCTTGATTCCAGTGGCACAGTGAGCCCAGGACCCACGTCTGGGCATACCTGGCGCACTTAGGGCGAGAAAGCAAAAGACACATAATTGATGGACGGAATGCAGAACAAATCAAAACATTCACCCCCAGTCAAGAGATCTGGGTTAAATCCATCATTCTTTTGCTCACCATGCCACCCCAGTTTAGACCTGGCCATATGCAGATCAGTCTTGACCCTGTGCCTCATGGGAACAGACCAGCCCGAACTGCCAAGCCAGGTCCTCCCTGGACCGGAAACAAGCATCCTAGGACCGGTTTCGGGGTTTCACCCCTCATCAGCCAGGATAGCTTGATTCCAGTGGCACAGTGAGCCCAGAACCCACGTCTGGGCATACCTGGCGCACATAGGGCGAGAAAGCAAAAGATACACAATTGATGGACGGAATGCAGAACAAATCAAAACATTCACCCCCAGTCAAGAGATCTGGGTTAAATTCATCATTCTTTTGCTCACCATGCCACCCCAGTTTAGACCTGGCCATATGCAAATCAGTCTTGACCCTGTGCCTCATGGGAACAGTCCAGCCCGAACTGCCAAGCCAGGTTCTCCCTGGACCGGAAACAAGCATCCTAGGACCGGTTTCGGGGTTTCACCCCTCATCAGCCAGGATAGCTTGATTCCAGTGGCACAGTGAGCCCAGGACCCACGTCTGGGCATACCTGGCGCACTTAGGGCGAGAAAGCAAAAGACACACACTTGATGGACGGAATGCAGATTGGTATGCCCCTAATTGGCATATTTAACTTATCTATACATCCGTGGTATGGAACACAATGTACCCAGGGCCTGTAAGTTAAATATCGCTAGTTGACTGCAGCACCCGCTTTGCCAGCCGCTACAGTGATACTATACATATGGCTTAAGGGCTACCATTATAGAATCAGTAAAGCAGCATTTAAACTGAAATTCAATTTGTCAAAATAAACCCATTGACAGGTCTAAACCTTCCATTTAAATTTCAATAAGTCACTCCTACCCAGGCCTTGCTGCCCATACTATAGGGTCCATGGTATTTAAAGCATGGTGTGTAGGAATTTAATTAAACATTGTTGGAAATGGCCCTTTCTGCAGTGTCACCCCCAAACCTCTTGCCTTCCTCCTGCCCTTTTTGCTGAACTTTGGCTTATAGGTCCCTAGAAAAGTGCACTACATGTGCCCAGAGCCTGTTGATTAAATGCTACTAGTGGGCCTGCAACACTCATTGTGCCACCAACTTTAAAATCCTTTTAAACATGTCTCGGGCCTGCCATTGAAGAGTCTGTGTGTGCAGTTTAAAACTGCTATTTCGACTTGGTAAATTAACCCTCTTGCCAGGTCCAAAGCTTTCTTTTTAATACATATAAATCACCCCTAGGGTATGCCCTGGACAGTTCCAATGGCAGGGTGCAGTGTATTTAAAAAGTTGGACATGTACTTTTAAGTTCTGCATGACCAAGTAGTGAAAAACTCTTCAATTCGATTTTCACTTCTGCAAGGCCTATTTCTCCCACAGGTTAACATTGGGATTACCTTATTACATTTTATAAGAGTAATTTCCTATTGGAAATCGATAGATATTTTGAGTTTGGTGTCTCTGGACTCACAAATTATAGTCAATTTATAGTAAAGTCAGATTTTACATTGTAAGTCTGAAAATGCCACTTTTAGAAAGTTGGCATTTTCTTGCCTTAAAAATTCTGGGCCTCTTCCTGTGTCTGAATACATGACTGGGGTGGGTTACAGCTGGGCTTTGTGCATTCCCACTAGACAGCCACACAGAAAGAAAGCTTAGGTGTGCCTGATGGGCCATCACCAGGCTGACGGGCCATCCTGGTCCAGATGGGAGAGAGGAGCTGACACTTGCACCTGAATAGGGCTGTGTCTCTCTCCACACAAAGAGCTGCATACCCCCCTGTAGTGAGTCTGCAGCCAGGGCAGGAAGGGCAGCGACCTTGTGCACTTCAAAGGCCTCCCTTCAAAGCTTCCCCCACTACAAAGGTACAAATGGATATATGTACTGGACTCCTGACACCACCAACTCTGTACACTTCTGGACCTGAGGACACTTTGCTAAGAAGAAGGACTGCTATGCTGCTGAAAAGGACTGCCATTCTTCTGGATTCTGCTTGAATCCTGCTATACTGTACCTGCTCTGCTGCCCTCTTTACCTGGTAGTAATACGGACTGGACCTGCATATCTACTTCCCCAGAACCATGTGGATCCAAGCGCTTGCTAGCTTGCCTCCTGTTCTGAAGTATCAGGGACATCAAATACTTCACTCAACCCTGCTACAGCCACTGGGCTCTGCCAACTGTGAGTCCTGCCCTGCCAAATGGTGCCGATCCAGTCCTGGCCATTTGGGGCTTTATGTTTCTAAACACTATTTTGCAAGATATTCTTTAAAAGTTCATAACTCCAGTTCTACTTATTGGATTTTTGTTATTTTGGTCTTCTTTTATTCATTAAATTAGGCTCTTGTTGTCTAACCTGTCTAACCTGTTGAGGATTATTTTTGTGCAGTGCTTTCACTGTTTTACTATATTAAGTGTTGCACAAATACTTTAAACATTGACTCTTAAGTTAAGCCTGACTGCTCTGTGCCAAAGCTACCAGAGTGTGAGCACAGGTTAATTTAGGGTCTGTATCAGACTAACCCTGACTAGGATTGTGGTCCCTACTGGGACAAGGTACGTACCTCTGCCAACTAGAGACCCAATTTCCAACAAACATGTTCTTACAATGAAAAGGTGCTGAAAGCTATTGTCACTGTAGCAAGGCTTGCTGTGATTTGAGAAAGGAAAATATCTTCTTTGCTTAATGAAATGCATCAAGTCATTTCCGTTGATCAACAGTTTCTGTAGTGGATGTGGCGGTACACTTGGAGAGGACATCCATGTTGGGGAATGTGTGGCAGTAGGAGTCAGAATGAGTGGCTAGTGAGCTGGTGATTCAGGAGAGGCTGGTCGCTGAGACCGCCAATAGAAAGGGGGGAAAGAAAAGAAGTGGGGTGGAAGGAAGTAAGAAAAAGAAAAGGAAAAAAATAGATTCAGTCAGAAGTAGAAGGAGTGGTCCCTGCTGGTTACAAAAGCAAACAACAATACAACCTTGCCCCCTCCAACACAGTGAGGGATACTAGCCGATCTGTCCAACTGTAGCATTGGGTTGTGGGTCTATCAGCCCCAGTGAACTGTAAGCTGGTTTATCAATATAGCCCCCAATGAAGTGGCCCATGGCTTGCCAACGGCTCCACACACCCACTTGGACTTCAGCAGGCATTAGACACCAGTTCACACAACAAACATCAGTCCACACAGGTGAGGAGACCCAAGGAGTATTACAAGAACCCTGCAACATTAACAACTCTCAGAACAAGGCCAGGTGCAAATGTACGACCCATTCGTCAATCTGGTTCACCCTCTGATGGGCAGGCCTCAGTGTGATACCCATTCCCAGGTGGTCATTACCACAGCAACTTGATCATAAGGAAGGAGGTCGGGTCCAATGAAGATTTGCTTTTTTCATTCAGGCTTCAGAGGTGATCGAGATTTGTCTCTCCGCTGCCCTTCCCTTTAGAGGACTGAGGCTCTCTGCCTGTCACCCATTTTTGGGTGATCTTGTCCAGCCTGTATCACTCTGCTGCATTGTTGGCGAGTGACCAGTACTCAACAGTTCTCCAGTCTGCGGTGACTTCGCAGAGGGAGTGGTGGGTCCGTGAGTGTCCATGTCCGAGGCATCCAAGGCATCTAGGAAATGTTCCAGGTTGTCTGGTTTGGTATTTTTCTTTCAACCTGCCATCGACAGGAGGCGAGGTCGAGCACTAGAAACTGATTGCGCTGGCGACTATTATTCTGGGAAAAGTTTGCTGCTATGAAGATTTGGTGATTCTCCCATTGATAAGGACCATGTTTCCTGACCCCCACGATAATATGACCCTCTTGTTGATACCGCAGTAGGCAGGCCAGAATAGGGCGAGATGCTTGAAAGGTAGAGGAAGTGCGAGACCTGATCCAATGGGCTCTCTGTAGTTTCAACTGCGGGATAAATTGTAACACCTGCAATCTGGCAGGAAGGAACTGAGAAAACCTACCATGCTGATCTCTTCTAGTCTTTCCAGCACCCCTGTGATATGTTCATTATCTCACATGCTCCTGTCCTCTGAGTCTGTTACCTTGCATTTCAGGGCCCAGATCTCCGAAGACCAGTCTTGCAAGTTCTCGAGCTGGGTTTCCACTTCTTGCAGCCTGTGTTCAGTGTCATCCAGCCTGTGATGCAAGGAGGTAATGTCGGATATAGAGATGTCACCTTCAGTGCTGGTTTAGACTCTGTTTCGTTGATGGAGCCCACTGAAGTTTTAATGTCAGACAGTTCTCAGAGCAGTGTCTCCATAACAGAGGAGATTACTGGTGAGTCAGCCTGGTCCATGGTCGACACAGCCTGAGGCTTAGAATTAGAGACAGCCTCCGAGAATAGTAGTTGGTGTGTGGGATTCATTTTAGACATGTGCAATGCGTATCTACGACCGTGGCCAATCTCAGCCACGCAGGGCATGTAGTTAGGGCCAGAACCAAAGACTGACACAGCAGCAAGGCAGGAAGACATGGCAGCCAGGTGGCTTTGGGGTGGTTGAAGTAGAAAGGCACCAGAGTACCCTGTGGGTTAGTCAGTGAATAGCTCCTTATGCAGGGGAGATGTCACAGAAGCTGGCAGCTTCCGAGGCTTGGCTAAGATAGAGTTAAAGGGTGTGGAGGGGGTAGCGAGTGCTCACTTTAGTCTTTCTTTCATGGGGCCCCACCCATCCGAAGCCAGCGGGCCTCACCAGTCCACCATGCACATCTCACATGCTCCACCTACCTCTGGTCAGGCTGGTCCTTTCTCTCTGCGGTGGCAGAGGCATCCAGGGCCACGTCAGCTGGGCCACAGGAGATGCCTAGGGCCCCACCAATGTCAGTGCCGTGTCCCTGTGTGGTCATAAACGTTGATGGGGCATCAATGAAGGTGCCAGGGCTGAACGTGCCTGTGAGCTTCAATAGGAAGAGGACATGCTCCTCGGTGCTCAGCTCCAGCCCCGTAACATCCCTTTTGCAAAATGTGAACATCTAGTGTTCACTGAGTTTGGATAGCCAAGCATGTCCCATGTTTAGCTGGCTACATGTGCTCCATGTTGTTGATTTCCTTGTCTGAACAGTAGAAAGATGATGACACCACAGCCAATTAGCAGTATTATGATTGGGAATCCTCCAAAAATGCAGAAGAACAAAGAAAGAAAAAATGACATAATCAGCCCAAACACTGCTTTAAATCTAATCACCATACAAAAGCCAATGTTTTTAAAAAGATGCACACAGTTGTCACAGAATAATTAAATATCGTTTGTACGATATCTGCAAAATGCTTTGGGTATTGTGTTTGTAACAGCCTCTGAATTTCTGAAGCAGTTCTGGCTGTATGCAGATTATAAACTTCAACCCTTGAAGTAAAAGGGACTTCTTTGTAACTGAACAGACAATAGTTTGCTCAAATCACCAAAACACAAAGGTTTCATGCTTAAACTAGGCCAAGGAATGTTCCTAATGATATTTCTAGACGGAGGATACAAGGTCCATCCACAACACTGTATTGCTTCTGAAACTGTTATCAGGTGCGTATGGCTGGTTTCAGCCCACAACAAATAGCATTTGTTAAAAATAAATGATAGCTGTTATGAGTCCATAATGTGTGGGAATGAAGGTAACAGGAAAAACAGATAAAACACAGCTTAACCCTGGCATCAAAGAGCTACACATTCAATCAGGCAATCAGATGTCTTGTAAAGTGTGACTACTCACCCGTAAGGGTCTCCAGGTGCTGGAGGGGGGGGTAACTGCTGGTCTGAAGGGGCTTTGTGGTTCAGTCGAAGAGCCAGGTCTTGAGGTCCTTCCTGAAGTGAGGCAGTGACGGTAATTGCCTGTGGTGGAGAGGTAGTGGGTTCCAGGTCTTTGAGATGAGGTAGGAAGAAGGATCTTCCTCCGGCTGTGATCTTGTGGATACGTGAGACAGTAGCCAGGGCAAATTAGGCGGATCAGAGGTCTCTGGTGGGTGCGTGGAATGTGAGGCAATAGTTGAGGTACGCAGGTCTCGCTTCATGTAGGGCTTTATGGAGGTCTCTTGGGTGGCCACTTATGTGGCTGCAGCGGGGGATGTTGAGAATGAGTCTGGCGGGTGTATTCTGAATGTTCTGTAGATTCTTGAGGAGTTTCTGGGGGGTGCCGGCATAGAGTGCATTGCCGTAGTCGATTCTGCTACTGATGAGTGCATGGGTGACCGTCTTTCTGGACTCTGTGGGGATCCACTTGAAACTCTGTCGGAGCTGCAAAGCATGTGGAAGCAGGATGATGAGACAGCATTGACCTGGCAGCTCATGGTGAGTGAGGAGTCAAGGATGAAGCTGAGGTTCCGTGCATGGTCTGAGGGTGGGGGTGTTCCAAGCACTGCTGGCCACCAGGAGTCGTCCCAGGCAGAGAAGGTGGAGCCCATGATAAGGACTTCAGTTTTTTCTGGATTGAGCTTGAGGCAGCTGTTCTTCATCCAAGTGGCGACAGCCTTCATCCCGTTGTGAAAGCTGTTCTTGGCGACTGAGGGAGGGAGAGAATCAGCTGGATGTCATTGGTGTAGGAGACGATGTTGAGTCTGTGGTTCCTGACGATGGCTGCGAGCAGGCCATGTAGATGTTGAAAAGAGTGGGGCTCAGGGAGGAGCCCTTAGGCACTCAGTAGCTTATCTCTGTGGGTTCTGAGAGGAACAGAGGTAGTCTGACTCTCTGTGTTCGGGTGGTGAGGAAGAAGTGGATCCATTCCTGGGCTTTGCCATGGATGCCGGCGTCGTGGAGTCTTCTGCAGTCTCGCCTTGGTCAAGGAGGGCACCAACGTTGTCTGTGGCAACGAGGAGGGCAGTCTCGGTGCTGTGGTTGATTCGGAAGCTGGATTGGGAGAGGTCCAGGATGTGGTTCCATGCTATGATATGGTGTCACACAGAACGGAGTGTCCAAGGGGATTTCTACAATCTTCTCTATTGTTATACACAGAGCTCTCCATTTTTATTCAAACAGATGTGGGAGAAAGGAAACTTCAATGAATGGAACAATTGTAAGTTGTGCATAATATCATACCAACTAATAGATTTAAATTTTTGACAGTCATGAAAATGAAATGTTGTAATGGTCAATGAAATAATACCACGTGTGTGCCAGGTAATAGGTGGAGTGCCACTGGCTGTAAATGGTACATCTTTCCCTTGCTCTATATTTAATAAGGTGTATGTAGATTCTTTTGTAGCCATTGTTTTTTACCTGGGTGTCAAATTATATGGTTTAAAAGGGGGAGAAGTTGCCAAGGCACGAAACCTTATCTTAATGTTTGTAGTGGCCAACTTAGTTGTATAATTGCTCTTAATTAAGCCTGTCCATGTTGTGATCTCCTTTCATAAGGTCTAGGGCTAATGACAAAATGTGTTTTAATGAGTACACTCTTTTAGGAAGCGTGTGCATTCCATTGTCGATAACTTTAAAAACTGTTTGCATGTTTTCTTGATGTGTTTGCCTAATTCTTTCTGCAGCTTCTTTCTCTGAATATCTGTTTCATTTATTATAAATGGCATATATTACTATGGCAAGGAACCTTTTATTTCTTTTAGGATGTGGTCCCAGAAGAAAGTCAGAAAAATCCATACTTTCATTGATGGTGAGAAAGTGTTCTTTCACTGCTGAAAGACTAGAATGTTCTAAACATCGTTGGCATAGCTTACCTACACTATATATGGTAACTACTACAGGTGTTTGTGTATTATACCTTGGATCAGGACTATTAATTTTAGGTCACGAAGTGTTGGAAAGAAAACGCTGCATGCAGGTATCAGAATCATAAGGGCAAACCTTTAACAGGAAATTGGGTGGAATTATAGTTTTCATTCTGTATCATATATTTATCTGATTAAGACATAGGGCCTGATTACGATGGCAGAAGGCCCACCACCGACAGTCTGTCGGTGGTGGGCCCTCCACAATCGTACTGCGCTTTTCCGCCCGCCATATTATGATAGCGGGGAGAAGCGTTGGGGAAGCATGGCGTTCGAAAAGACCGATCGCCACAGATCCAACAGGAGGTCCTTTTTCGACCGCCTGTCGGAGCACTCACATTGCCCAGCATTGCAGCGGTGCCTGCCAGGATTATGATATCCCTTTCCTCTGGTCGTTTCGCGGTGGTCAATCCGCCATGAAAAGGCAGAAATGGATTTGGGGGCCCGTAGTGGGCCCCCTTCATCCCTGGACCTGGGGAAAGAGCACTGGGGTCACTTATGGTGCCCCCTACATATCCCTGCACCATGTGGCAGGCACCGCATGGTGCCTGCCACGTAGTGCAGGGCTATGCAAGTGCCTTTTGTTTTGCCTCGGTGGCGGGGGCTGCTGACCGCATCCCCGCCACAATGCAAAGTATAGATGATGCGACCACTGTGATGGCAGTCGCATCATAATTCGGATTGTGGGGAGGCCACCTCATAGGCGGCCGCTCCCAAATCCGAAACGATGACAGTCGGACTGCAGTCCGTCTGCCATCGTAATGAGCCCCATAGTCATTTATAATTGACATTACTGAACATGGTTAGGTTGACTTTTGGAATGGAAGGTTTCTTTAGGTCCTTCATTGTTCTGAATCCCAGGCAAGTAGTCTGCTGGATGGTTTTGTTTAGAAAGATAATTTCTTTCAGAATTATATAGACTTAAAATAAAGCTTCTTTACCTTAGGCAAACCTTGGGTCCCCAAATGTTTTTTTTTATTAACATTTGCTTTCCAATACTCATATCCTTCAATAGCCAGATTTTGACTAAACTCAATGGAGTAAATCATCTTATTGGTAGTGGTTAGGTTATTTGGAAGCAGCTGTGGTTTCTGTGGAAAATAGAAGGCAGATGGGTATGTTCTCTCAGCACTCTGAAAGTAAGGACATTTTTCAAAAGAAATTAATGGCTCCCTGGCGGCAGAGCCTCAAAATGTTCCCATTGTGTGTAATTGTGAATTTTCTATGATAGCTAGGCCTATGTATGAATTAATGTCCAAATTTATGTATGTATGTTAATGTATAGGGATTTATTGAGCATACGGCTACTCAAAAGAGTGTCCTGGCGCTGTACGGTGAAGCACACAGAAGAAAGAATTGAGAGAGGCTACTAAACAAAGAGCCATGTCTTGAACTTTTTCCTAAATAAACCTAGATTGTCTGTCTGGCGCAGTTCTAGAGCCAGGTTGTTCCAGCCCACCGGCCCCAAGAACGAGAAGGAATGTCCTCCGGCTTGAGCAAGACAAACCCTTGGAATCGTGGCTAGATGGTTATTAGTGGAATGCAAGGCCTCCCAGGGTTATGGTAAGAGATTCTGGAGGAAAAGTAATCAGGGTCCGAATTGTGAAGTCCTCTATGCGTTAGCAGAGAGTTCTTGAATAAAATCTGCCTGTTTACGGGAAGCCAATACAAAATATGCAGATGCAGGGTGATATGCTCTCTTCTAGGAAGACTGAGAGCAAGCCTGGCAGTAGCATTCTGCCCATTCTGTAACTTCCACACCAGATATTGCGGCAAACCAGCGTATAGAGCATTGGCATAGTCCAGCCTGGACATGACAAAAGACAAAACCACTGTAATCGTAATTGGAACTGAAAGGAAATGCAGGATTTTCTTCATCATATGAAGGAGGCCAAAGCACATACCAACCACTAACATATTTTTGTAAGATTTAATCCCCAAGGTTTTTACAGTTTCAACTGGAGGATTGAGTGGGGAAGCCTCTACTTGCCAGTGAACTTCCAGATTAAGATAAAAGTTTTGTCTCACACTGAGAACCTCAGTCTTTTCAGTATTGCACTTCAGTTGGTTATAGCTCATCCACCAAAAGACCACAGAAAGACATGGTTGGATAGCATCCTGTTCAATTGGTACCTCCTTACCAAAGGAAAAGATAATTAGCATATCATCAACATATGACATTATTTTGGCCCTAAAAGATTTCACCAGGTCAGCAAGAGGAGACATATAGATATTAAACATTGTGGGGCTAAGGGCCAAGCCCTGAGGAACCCCTACTGAGACACTTTGGCTGCCAGAAGAATAAGGGGGTAGCCAAATGTCTTGACTCCTGTCTTCCAGAAAGGATTTAATACACTTCCAGACATTGTCCCTAATGCCAATCTCTTGAAAGCGGGCAAGCAGCCTGGCATGTGGAACCATATCAAATGCAGCTGACAGGTCTAACAATGCAGGACAGCCCTACTGCCCACGTTGATGGTGCTTTTAATCAGTTCAGAGACTTCCAGAAGGGCAGTCTCTGTACTTAAGCTTGGCCTAAAGCCAGATTGCCTGGGATGTAGTAACCTGTTAGTCTCTATATAATTAGAGAGCTGACGGTTCACACATGTTTCCAATATTTTAGAGGGCGCAACGAGAAGTGAGATGGGCCTCTAGTTGCCAGGGACATCTGGGTCCACACATGGCTTTTAATTATCATAGCCAGACATTTACTTGTAATTTGCTGAGTTCAAATAAGGATCTTCATTATTCAAAGTAGCATATGTTTGTAAATCAGACATCTTTCTTTTAACAGTCTTAACGTTACAATCATCTGAAATAGAACCGGGTATTATAAAATCTTTCATTGAAATTGTTATCACATAAGGCAAATGCAATTTCTCAGTGGGTCTTACAATCAGATAGGGAACCTTTTCCCAGGCTATGCCATCAGGCACAGGATAAGCTGTAATGTTTGCAGCAGGGAGACTTCTTCTGACTCTGTGGGAAGAGGAGTGTGGTTGCAGTTCACAAACTATATGTGAGGCAATTGTTCTTGCAGGGACGTAGTTTCCATTCACAAGTAGAAGAATGACAAGTATAGTTGACAAACACATGATGAAAAGTAAAGTTCCCGAAAATGATCAAGGCATAGGCCCAAGGAGGAATCAAATAGTATCTTGTGGTGAGTGACTGTAGAAGGGGTTGAAAAGTTTCCTATGAAATATCCAGAATCACTTATAATATCTCGCGGCTCTCAAAAGGGTACCAATTCAAATGAGGTACAATCAGGTGGAATTTCATAGTAAATGATGGAATTATGTTAACCCATACAAAATGGGTTGACGTAGGGTAAGGTTTATTATCTCTTTTACAACAGAGATATTTGATAGGCGTACTGAAGACAGATAATGGTAAATCCGAATTCACAAATGGGTTTTTCCCTCTGGTGTGTATATTCCGGAGTAGCGTCCTCTCCTTCCTGGCATGTCAGAGTTGGCCCTCAGGGAAAACATATATCATAGAGATTGTTAGTCGAAGGCCTTTATCCCTGGGAGATCTAGCCGTCACCACACCATGCAGTGTTTCCAATCAGTCGTCATGGGTATAGTGCAGGGATTGTTGACTTTAATATATATTTTCTCTTTCCCTGACCCGTCCTTCCAGTCTACAGAGGCATAAATCGGGGGCCCTCCTTGCCCTGTCGGTTCTGATACATACATGCCAGTGCTCCCCCTTAACTCTGATTATTGGACCATGCTCTGGGATCCTGACCGGACTTGTGCACCCAAGGTCCCTCCCTGTGCCTTCCTTCCCACTGTCAAAACCCCATTAGTGCCCCCCACGCCTGTGCCCAAGAGATCACCCTGTGAGGACCCTTTCCCAGTACTTGCCTGGGGCAGTGACTCGATCCATGAGTCACGGCAATCTCGTCCATATCGCCTTTCCCTGGGGCTTGACTGGATTCCTCGTTCGCAGGCCGCTGCTCTATGCCAAGGGTGTCTGTCGGGTCATCCATCCCGTACACACTTGCGTTCTTCTCTCATGCAGTCCTTGTTCCATGGTGCCGTCTTCCGCCTTTCTCTCCTGTCTGTTCTTTCTCCAATACTTCGTCCTGGGCCACTTCCGCTTCCTCCTGCTTGTAACGACATAGTGCCTCTGTGGTTGGCCTCTAAGAGGCCATATCTGAATGAGGGGGTGTGGTCTTTTCCATTACTAGAAAGGCTGACTGTACCAAATTCGCACCCCAGGGTCCGATCCGGGCTACAGCTGCTCGCATTGCCGTATGTCTCGTCACAGGGTCTTTTTACAATGGAGGATTTGATTTGTTGACAAATGTTGCACTGTCTAATATAGTTCCTAGTCTATTTATATAAAGTGGGCCTCCAGTAGCTTTGCTGTAGTATGGCTATGGTGCGTTAATTCCTGCATGTGCAGAAGCCAACCCTTCATGTGCATCTTTGAGTAACTCTAATCTAGAAAGTCTATAAGGTATTTTTCTGTCTCTCACTCAGGGTATTGTGACTACAGAAATGTTATCTGAATTGAGGGTGTAGGAATATTTGGGAGGAAAGCCTGTGGGATGTTTCCATGCTTGCTTGGTTGCATTTATGTCTGTTAAAATATCTGGGTCGATCTTCCTTTGAGATCTGGTTAGGACTGCTACTCGGAAAGTCTGGATTGCAGCCTTTGCTGCTAAGTCAGATGCACAGTTCCCTTTAGCGTGAATGCCAAACGTGTGCCTCACCTGGACCAATGGAAGCTTGTCTTATGAGACAGCTACCTCTTTACCCTTTATAGAATTTCTCTTTGAATCCTTGAATAAATTCAGCTTCCAATGCTGCAAATTGACATTGTAGCCGTACACACAAAAGGCTGAGTCACACACTATGGGCCCGATTCACAGAACTAACTTAAGACAAAATCCTAAACTTACTACCATTTTGGTATTCACAGAAGGCACTTACTCATTTTGGTATTCACAGAAGGCACTTACTTACTCATTTTGAGTAACTTACTCATTTTGTGTAACTTACTCATTTTGGAATTCACAGAAGGCACTTACTCATTGATGAGTAAGTGCCTTCTGTGAATACCAAAATGAGTAACTTACTCATTTTGAGTAACTTACTCATTTTGTGTAACTTACTCATTTTGTGTAACTTACTCATTTTGGTATTCACAGAAGGCACTTACTCATTGATGAGTAAGTGCCTTCTGTGAATACCAAAATGAGTAACTTACTCATTTTGAGTAACTTAGTCATGTTGTGTAACTTACTCATTTTGTGTAACTTACTCATTTTGGTATTCACAGAAGGCACTTACTCGTGCCTTCTGTGAAAATTAAAATGAGTAACTTACTCATTTTGAGTAACTTAGTCATTTTGTGTAACTTACTCATTTTGGTATGCACAGAAGGCACTTACTCATCAATGAGTAAGTGCCTTCTGTGAATACCAAAATGAGTAAGTTACACAAAATGACTAAGTTACTCAAAATGACTAAGTTACTCAAAATGAGTAAGTATGTGCCTTCTGTGAATACCAAAATGAGTAAGTGCCTTCTGTGAATACCAAAATGGTAGTAAGTTTAGGATTTTGTCTTAAGTTAGTTCTGTGAATCGGGCCCAATAATGGTAGACACTGATGACTCAGCATTTTTGCAATGCAAGTAGCAGGTCATGTAATTCTGCATGTTGTGCAGTACTGTCACCTCTGATTTTAGTGTGTGTACGTTGGGGGATGAATTCACTATCCTTCATTACATCTTGTACTGCCGCTCAGGCTGTGGAGTATTTATATTTTGTTCCTACTGCAAGGCCATTTGTTTAGAAGATACTCTGATAGGACTCAATGGGTAAAGTGGCTGGTGCACTTCTGAAGAAAGTCTGGCACTGAACGCTTGCCCTCACTGGATAACACGTATCCTAGAAAAGTTACCGTCAGTTGGCAATCTTCGATTTTTTTAAATTAATTTAGTAACCATGTGATATTAATATGCTCACCATTCTATATACCCTGGTCAGGTGTAGATTCAAATCATCATCAATTAAATAATATCATCAATATATGACAATATCTCAGGATCTGGTTGTAAGAGCTCCAGTATTCACGCTGAAAACGAGGCAAGACTGTTCTCTAACCTATGGGTAAAAGTCAGAATGAAAACTGCACTCTGTCGAAACTGAAAGCAGCAGATACTCACTTTTAGGCACTATATTTTAATTAAAGAACCCATTGAAAATATCCAGGGTTGTTTTGTACTTTTTCCGCACCATGTTGGACATTAATCCAATGCAATTTATGTGTGAATAATAATTTCTATAGTCTAAGACTATTCTTTAGGATCCATCTGGTTTGGAGATCAGAAAAAGGGGCATGTTTGTTGGTGAAAGACAAGGCACTATTATGAACTGGTACTGCAATTGTTCTAGCATTGCTTTCATATCAAGTTTTGCTTCTGGCATTAAAAGCAGTGGTGGCTCGCAGTGGGAGTGCTGTGGCGCGGTGGGGTGGGGGGGTCGAGGGGCAGGGTGGGAGGGTAGTGGAGTCGGACATACGACGTCCACGAGTAAAGTAGGTAAATAAATAAATAAAACTATTTACCTTGCGCGCGCTGCATCGATGAGTTGGCGATGCAGCGCGCGCAAGGTAAATAGTTTTATTTATTTATTTACCTACTTTACTCGTGGACGTCGTATGTCCGACTCCACTACCCCCACCCTGCCCCTCTCCCGCCCACCACCCCGCAGCACTCCCACTGCGAGCCGCCACTGATTTAAAGGTATTGTGCTTGTGGTTCACTTCGTAAGAGAATGACATGTGGACTAGAGTGTTTGTCCCACTTGCTTGGCTCTTGTATGAGTCTAGATCTTGCCTTACAGTCCATTCACTGTCATACATTTCACTGATATCCCCAGGTACTATGGGAGGGAAGGCTATCTTTTTGACTTCCTCCCCCCGGTGTGCTTCCCTAACAAAGGCTGGAGGCCAATCTTCCTCTGCCAGGATGATATCATAATCATCAGATAATTGTGTCCAGAAGACTGCATGATTATAAGTGGCATGTCCACCAGTATGCATGGTACGCCTTCATTGGCAGTCTTCCCTGATGTACTTAGACAAGTACAAAATGAGCACAGAGCTACACCAGCTCTGGATTTGGGAATGAAGTTAATGAGGATCTTCTCTACAGTGTGCTCTGTCATCCTAAGCAATATTAAGGGAGAGCCTTCAGTTCTGGGTATACGACAGAGACTGAAAGCAGTTCTGGTTCAAGACCATGAACGGAAACTACCAAAAATAATTGTGGAAGTTTATACCTCTGTAAGTAGAGATACCTTGGGTACTTGGCCTGATAAGTCTTATTTAAAACCTAAAAATGAAACCGAGGGTTCCTTTAAAGAAAAATCTGCAACAGAAAAGGAAGAAAAAGCAGAAAGATTAAGATAAAAGATGGACTGGATCACTCGCTTTTGGGAATCCCTGGCAGAAAGATGCTGTACTTCCGCCCTTTACAGCTCCTGTCAAAGTAGAAGGAGGCTAAACTGCTTGTCTCTTCGCAGTTTCTCTCCGGGCAGGAGGAGGCACAGAGTCTTCTTCCTAACTGCTTACAGTCTGTCTGAATACAGCAGCAGACATGTTCCTCTGCTGTGAACATCAACTGCAAAAGACACACAATTGATGGACGGAATGCAGAACAAATCAAAACATTCACCCCCAGTCAAGAGATCTGGGTTAAATCCATCATTCTTCTGCTCACCATGCCACCCCAGTTTTTTGCTTTCTCGCCCAAAGTGCGCCGGGTATACCCAGACGTGGGTCCCGGGCTCACTGTGCCACTGGATTCAAGCTATCCTCGCTGATGAGGGGTGAAACCCAGAAACCGGTCCTAGGATGCTTGTTTCCGGTCCAGGGAGGACCTGGCTTGGCAGATCGGGCTGGACTGTACCCATGAGGCACAGGGTCAAGACTGATTTGCATATGGCCAGGTCTGAACTGGGGTGGCATGGTGAACAAAAGAATGATGGATTTAACCCAGATCTCTTGACTGGGGGTGAATGTTTTGATTTTTCTGCATTCCGTCCATCGATTGTGTGTCTTTTGCTTTCTCTTGAACATTAATTGAGCATGTGTGAAAGGCTGAGGGAGTCATTTTAATAAATAGGGCTCGAATATATTACCAGCTTTTACCATCATGTCAGTGAAATGGATTTTGAGGCAAAGGCCTCATAGTGTGGTGTTTCAATGCATTAACTAGATGCATGCCAGTACCATAGGTGGCAGGGAGAGAGGAGATGAGCCTGTGTCAATCTGCCTGTCATGAACGTCAGATTGCAAAGTCTAATTTTGAATTCTGGAAATGTAAGAGGAGACATGTCAATCAATCAATCAACTTTATTTGGTTTACACATCAAACCCTAAAAATATAGAATCATAGTAAAACATTTAACAATATTATACACAAGATCTCCACAGATGAATAAAAACCAATATGTCAAAGTAACAAATATGAGCAAATGTCACATATCACCTTGAGCACTTCTCACTCTGAGTGCACCCATGAGAAAACAGGCAACTGAGTGACAAACCTGTTTGTCCAGTAAAAGCTGTAAATACAAAAGCGCTGGCCTAACCTGTTTAAAATGTAACATCTTTAAAATAGGGTGGCTCAAACGGGTCCTTAAAGCACTGTATATTGGACCGAGCATAATAAAGAGTAGACATGTAATTGAGCCAGTAACTTCAATTGTTTACATGGTCCCGGACCTATTTACTGCAGAACCTGGGGTGATTACTTTGGCAGATAAGAACAACTCCAATGTGGCTGTGACTGTAGACATTGCCTGAATGATATTTGATCGCCCTAATCTGCAGCGCCCATGTCAGATGGCATTGAAGAATGAGAATGACTCTCCCTTGTTCTGAGGGTAAGCTACTAAGATTGCACCCACACACTCATTCTACTGGAACTGCAGATGGGTTTGTCCTGAAAACTGGAGTTAAGGCATGTTGCTGCAGCTGCTCTCAATGTGGTCATAGTGACATAATATAAGCTATTCCTTTCTAGATCTAACAGAAGTTTGCATCCACTAGCTCTATTGTCTTTTCTGTAGAATATATTGCAGACTTATCAAAATTGAGGATGGGTTCCATTAGTAGACAAAAAGCATTACATGTGCAGTTGTCCAAAAAGTCATGCCCAACACTAGTTCTATAATGTTGGTGACTATCTGAACAACAAACGTGAAATTTCATTAACTGTCTGGGGCAAATGAAAGTACACCTAATTTAATTGACATTTGCTCTGATGTACATTGTTATGGTGAAGGACGAGTCAGGACCCAACATGTAGAAATGAAGAGCAATATTTCCTGCTCTTGCCAGCCAGGTTTCCACTGTCATAAAATTGTGGTTGAGCTGCAGCAACATTCCACCAGTCATCTCCTGGCATGAGAGAAATGCCTCTTTTTGCATGATCATACCCATTTTTTCGACTTGTGCTGCTGTTTTTTTTGACTCTGTACACTATGACTCTGCTTCACACATGCTCAATTAATGTAGTGCTTGTGCTCCAAATCCTAAACATGTTGAAATTGCCTATATTCATAATTTTCATATTTATCTTACCTATATGTCCCTAGAATATGGTACCAAATGTGCTGAAGTCCTGTAGGTTGTGCCACTACTGCACTGCAGAACCCATTGTGCCATTCACTACGGTGACAGTGCAAAAGTGACTGAAGGCTTACCATTGTAGCCTGTCTGTGCAGTTTTAAAACTACACATACCACCAGTGAAAATAACCCCTTTGGACAGGCCTAAGCCTTCCTTTTAAATATAATAAGTCACTCCTAAGTAGGCTTTACTGCCCATGAGGCAGGATGCATGCTATGTAAAAGAAGGAGAAGGTTTAATATTAAATATGTCCTTACAGGGAAAAGACCCCAAAAGCTATTTTCACTGCAGCATGTTTGGCTCTTCCATAGGAAATCAATGGGGTACAATATTAAATTTCATAATTTTATCTCTGGCTAGGTAACACCTACATGTTTTACTCTTGCACATTTAAAAATATTTATTACAATACCGCTTCACTGGTGAAGTTGGATTTGTAATAATGAATAATTTGGAAAAGTTAAGTTACTTTTTCGCTGCCTAAAGCCACTAGAGTCCCATTTGCATGAGAGTTACCTGATTTACCTGTCACCTGGCAACTCAACAGCCCCCTTTATGAGTTGTGAAAACTGCTTCCAGAGCAGAACAAAGGTGGGGAGGTGTTCTATTCCTATGACAGGATGGCTGTTTGAGCTGTGCTCAGGAAGTTGATTAACTTCGGAGAGGCCTACCCTGTCAATAGCAAATGTTAGTTGATGCCTGGGCACAGCCCTTCTTTGTTCCCCTGTCAGGCAAGCACAGTTCCCAGTGGGAGAGGAACTACCCCAAGAACTGGTCTGATGTGATCACAGAGGAGGGTTGCTTGTGTCCCTGACTGCATCTTTGTGGTGGGTGCAGAGGCTCTACACAAAGGTAGAAGGGTTTCACCATCTTAAATTTGGGCATAGAGGCGAACAGTGGTAATGTTTGCAGTAGGGCACTCAGGAACTGCTGCAAACGTCGGTAGGGCTACCCCTGGGAACTTTTTTCCATTGGTTTGAGATGGCCCAGGAGTCACTCCCACCCCAGGCTATTTCCAGGCATAACCGTGACACCCCTGGGCACCCTCTTCAGAACACTACTGGGCCTGTGGAAGACAGACGAAGGACAGCACCTGCTGTTGAGACCAGTAAGGAGACCTTAAATGTAAATGTAAAATGTAAATCCAGTATTTGTAAAGCGCGAACAGCTACCCGAAGGTATCCCGGCGCTGGGGGCCGTCGGGAAGATTAAGCAAGCTATTGCCCAGAGTCACATGGTGCTGGGCTGACCTGCCGCCGGTGCTGGGGATCGAACCGTGAGCCCCAGATTCCAGCATCAGTCGCCCTGGCCGTGGCGCCACAAAAGGCCGGACATGGTCTCACATGTACCCAGGACAAGGAAGTGGTCTTGAAGGGCCAGTTGGCTGAACTCCTATTAAGCTAGAGGAACAAAACAAGCTGATCTGCAAGAAGCCCTTTTTCCGGAAAAGCTCATCTGGCTAATTCCAACTGGACCTGTCCTGAACCCTGCTTCTGGCTTCTGATGTAATGAGACTTTGCTGCCAACTGCTGTTCCTGAGGTCCTGGGAACCTTGACAGTATCAAAATATACTCCTCCTAACATCCTAAAAAACCTGGGACATAAAAACACTTTGACTTTAAAGGTCTCTGCTGGACTGGAACAAACCCGTCAAGTCAATACGACGATGGCGCATTCCGCTGTGCCAAAGATTCAGGTTGCTCCTTCACAGAGATTTTCTGCAGCAGCAAATCTGCTTGTTCTGTTCTAACTGACAAGATGACAGGTTTCCTGCAATTTACACCCCATTGTATGCATTCATAAATGTGTTTGCTGGCCTGTTTACCATGCTTATTAGAATAGAGGTTTATAGTAAAGGTTTTTCTGTGTTGAATACCACAATTGTTGAGGAAGGTTACAATTTTTTCAGAGGCAAACTGGACTCCATTATCATAGATAAGTTCAAAAGGAAACCTGAGGGCATAGTTGTACTGTTTGAACAAAATGTGAAAAGGTTCCTAACCGTCAATGGCTAAATTAGACCACTGTTTATCTGGTGTGATTACCAGTAACAATGGATGCATTAAGTTCGTGTAGTGTTTGTTACTGCAATTGTATTGAATGCATCTGTTAAGCTTTAAGTCAATGTCCCTGTCCAAAGCGGGCCACCTGCATGCAGCTCTCACTCTCCACTTTGTTAGTTGGAAACCAAGGGGCACATTTACCAAGCTGTCGCGCAGCGCAACACAGCAAGCCACCTTGCTAATCTGTGTGAAAGGGGGAAATGGCAAGAATGCTCAGTTTTTAACATTATACAGCATATTCCTGTCCTTTCCTTGTGTTGTGCACAATGTGCTACTTGGCACCAATGCACTCACCCTTGCACCATGGTGCAAGGGTCCCTCTGTTACAGGCAGGATTGCTTTTATGCAGTAAGGGACATCTTCCTGCACAAAAACCATAATCAGAAACATTTTTCGCTGTCTATGTGCAGAATGCAGCACGCATTGACAGAGGAAAAAACGAGGAGAAATAAAAATACTTATCCTTGTTACACCTCACCTAGGAAGGCGTAGCATTTTGACACATTCCCAGGTCTACCAATAATTGTAAATCTGGGAATGCGCTAAACTCCATGGGTGAATGCATGGGAACACCCACGCTCCACTCGTGGAATGCCTCTCTGGGGCAGAGTAACGCAATGCAGGGATTTGCACCTTGCTGCGTTAGTCTAGATTTATCAAGACATGCAGGGCCACACAAGGTGGCCTTGCATTGCTTGATACATCTGATTTAGTTGTTGCTTCACCCTTGTGTCCCCTTGGTAGCGCAAGGGCGATGCAACTCAATGATAAATATGCTTCCAAGTGACTTTCATAGGCTAAGATATTAAATTTGTCCTAGAAAGGCAGAGATGCAATGAAAGTATCTTCCTCAGTAGAACACTATCTTCAACTGACAACTTCAACAGTTTGATTGAGCTGAGAACAGATGTTTTCTTGACCATCGCTCTTTAGTATGCTTCATATCCTTGGAGATGTCATTTGACATGGCATTAATACATTCAGCATGAAATAAGGTGGAACTATTGCTACAGCAACCCTCATCAAAGTCTCTGGCAGCAATAACACATTCCCCTTCACCCTCCAAGTATATCTGGTCAGAATCAGTGGAAATTGGTGATCCATAAATATAATCTATTCTTGTATTCTTTGTACCTGATTTGTATTTGGTTCTCAAGCAGTACTCTAATACTCTGGTACACAATCTTCTAAACCTTGCCCTTATGTTTCTCTCCAACAGTGCCATTGATAATGCTATTTAGAGTGTAATCCGCGGACTGCGTTTCCGCAGCGGTGAAAGGTAACTTCTCTAGATTTTCAATGTGTAACATGGTGTATTTTGCATCTTTACGTGCCATGAGTATCTGCTGTTCTGTCAGGTGATATGGAGAAAACTAGTGGCATTAATATGTCGCCCAGACCAGAATGTAGTGTATGAAGGGTCCAGCTTAATAGCTTAATAGACCTACGTTGTGACTGCCCATGTTGTAATGCGGACATATCTTGTTGTATAATGTCATTTGCGATTAACCCTGTCAATTTTGCAGAGTCTTTCAGCAGCATCCTGCTGAGAAACCTTCCAGATTTCATTATATATGGCATGCAAGAAGCGCTTTTGACGTGGTTTCCAGGGACCCAATAAAAAGTCCCTGAGTACCAGGTCATCATATAAAAGGGACAAGTGTTGTTTCACCTGAGACAGTGTTGAGGTTTTGAGCCAACAAAGGCACAACTTCCCAACACTGTAAGTTATCACCACCCCCAAGTGTTCAGACTGCACATAACACATGTCAGGTCTACTATTCTTGAAATCATCCCTT
This sequence comes from Calotriton arnoldi, assembly GCA_963921515.1. NCBI lineage: Eukaryota > Metazoa > Chordata > Amphibia > Caudata > Salamandridae > Calotriton > Calotriton arnoldi. The sequence goes on along the minus strand of CAWUFW010006373.1, from coordinate 1,129,177 downwards.
CCAATTGGGGTCAGATTAATTGTATGAGTCATTATGCAGCATGGCATCTAATGTATCCTCACTGTAGTGTGTAAATTGTTGCCAGTTTTCAAAACGTTCAAATGTGGGAATTTGTGGTGTGTTCAAATCTTTCACCTTAGCTCTTCCACGACATGATGTTTGTTGCACAGTTTTGTTCAGGAAAGTCATTTGTTGTGGTGTCAGGCATGCTCTAAACAAAGTGTCAGTCCCCTGAACCCTGCCAGTCTTTTGTCCCCCAAATAAACATCTATAGTTTCCTTCCAAAAGTCAAAACCCTGTACAGACAGCTGGCAAAGAAAAGAGGCAGAATATATCAGCTCGGTGTCAGTTAGCATATTTTTCTTTGCAGGTGATGATGCAATCCTACAGAAATATGAGGCTGGGTCAGATGTATCGTAACCAGAAAAATAAGTAAACTTCTGCGCAAATGTTTTTGAACTACACCATGGAGGTGTATAGCAATGTTCCTATTGAGTGTAATTGCAAACAGCACGTGGAACACTTGCTTTATGCAGAAAATGATGACCATAATGTTGAAAACAGAACGTCATCAAAATTAGATGTACCATCATACAATTCATCAGATGAAATTTGTAACAGATCTTCTAGCAGTTCATACTCTGTATCAATGTCCCAATCGTCAGAAACAGTACTGGGGTAATCACATAATTCAAAGAAATTTTGAACAAATATGGAATATGTAAAAGCTGAGTTGAGCTATACATATCATACGATACCCAATCCCAAACAATCCCGCTGGGAACTGGAACTGCTGTAATGTTCACCAGGGAAAGGTCTCTTCATTCACTGTGTGAGATGATTGTGGTGTGAGCAGTGGCGGCTGGTGACATTTGAAAGTGGTGAGCGTAAAACAATTTCTGTACAGCACTGTAGCGAGCGAGCCCGAACCACCTACGGAGGGTTTGGGGGGGTTCTCCCCTCCAGAAAAGTTTGGAAAAAAAGTGGGCAAATGGTGCATTTTCAAGCAAATTTGAGAAAGCAGGAAGGTTAATAAAGCAATTGTGAATCTGTTCTAACAAAGACAGTGACTGGCAAAACTGTCTATCGCTTGTTCTGCTAACATCGTAGGCGCGCAAAAAGAAACCAATATACTATTGGGTGTAAGGTTAGGTTTGGGCCTGAAACAAGAATATAATCATGCACACATTGACACATGCCCCAGTGATTTATGGCACAAAAAGGGCGGGTGCGCGCATTGCCAACCCTTTCAACCATGCACAAAGTCCACACAATTCTCCAAGCAGCACTTATACTTATTTCATTCACAATAAAAGGGATCCTTTGAAGTGCCCAACAGCCCTCCCTTAATTTCAAGTACCAAAGAAATGATGAAAGTATCAATGTGAAGGGCATTGCACCGCGGCTCAGTGTCCTCTGAAGCATAGACCACTTTTGACCCGTACGGGGGTAGCCTTGCCATTTTTACTCAAATCATTTAAAAAAGCACAACAGGATTTTATTTTCACTTGAACAGGATCTTTCCCACATAATAGAGCACACTGGAATTACACCTCTGCAACATCATTTTACAACTCAGTACCAAATGAAGAAAACATTTTCAAAAATATTGAATAGAATGTCACTGTGACGTGGAAAAAAATATATATTACAGACACACTCGAAGCAACAGCAATAACAAGTTCTGGGGGTGAGGGGTTACCAATATATGGGCCAACCGGTTCACTTTGTAATTAATCAAAGTTAACCCAATATTAAGGGAGAAGCAAAATAATGGACAAATTGTGGGCTGCAGAATCAAAAGATCTAAATTGTAATCCCAGCAACCCACTCGTGACAAGTTTGTGACCCTGGCCAGTTCTCTGTGGTCTAGTATCGAGATATGGAAACAATGGGAGCACTTAGAGAAAATACATTTTCCATAAATGAACAACCCTGCAGTTTGACAACGACTACTGTAGACTGAGTGATAACTTAACAATAGATCAACCAAAGCGACGATGCCATCTAAACGCACAACAGAGCATGGCTGACAGTGACCAGGGCGAGGACACAAAGAAACACAAAACATACGCCGCGTCGAGACTTTTAAATACAATGCACATTCCCAACGCGCCTTATTTGCCAGAAACACACCGGAAGAAAAGGTAGACTGTATCTTTAAAGGATGCAGTGTCATTTATGTAGCGCTTTAAAGCCCATTTCTAAGCTCCTCTGGTCTTTGACAGAATAGGAAACCAGCGCGATTTGTAAAAGATCACATAGTGTGGTCAAGTCGCTGGGCTGGTATTTTGGAACAGGGTTACTTTTTTGCGGAGGGAGGGTTTAGTGAATGTTCAGTGGGTAAGGTGTTTTGATGGAGTGGGTTAGCTCGTGCCCTCTATGAGTATTTCAGCTGCTAAGAAAGTCGATGGTTTGAACATCTGCTGCTGAGAGCAGTGTGTGACCTGCAGGTCCCTGGTTGAAGCCCTGGCATGGTACACTTAGCCATTCATCCTTCAGAGATAGATAAAACTGAGTATCGGTTTTGACAGGGTGCTAATAATTAGTGTGTGATACAGAAATGCCTCTAACAGAACGTACAATTCCATAACACAGAAGGGCTGTGTGTAAGGCACTTTGGCTATAAGTGCACCCCAGTAACCCACGCTTGTTATTCTCAAAGGCTGCTTGCGAAATGCGCGTGGCTCGTGGCATGTTAGCACAGACCCTGCCATGAGCACGGGGCTCCGTCTGCTCGGTGTCAGGCTGAGATATGCGCTGGAATCCGGTTTGTGCCGAGTGGGTGAATCCGATAATTGCTCCCAGTCCCTCTAGGGACAGAAGACTGGTGTCGTGCTATCGAGGGGAGGCTGCAGGTGCTATGGAAGAGAGGATCTTTTCCCTGGCAGATTTTGCCAGGTTTCTCCGGTAAAATGTGCGAGATGAAAACAGCTAGTCAGTGTGGTAATTCGACATCATTTGGAGTCGGAATGTAGGCAGAAACTCCTGTTCCCAGCGGAGCCTGGTATAGCTTGAGTTGGTTTCAAGGCTCGCGGCCGTCCCTGAGAGGACACCTACAGAGACGGCCAGAGTTTTACATAACAGCTTCATTCAACTCAAGTCCACTCCATTTATCTGCCTCAGAAGGATGAATCTCTGACTTGACCAGTGAACTGATATCACAGAAAACTCTTCATTCACGGAGCTGATCTACCTACCAGCTGCTTGCTGCTAGCTGGATAAAGAAAGGGGCAAAACTTCCGGTGGGCATGGTAGCAAAGAAACAAGCTGGACAGATAGCTCAGTGAGCTAATCGATCTGTTACAGATCTACAGGTAACTTTCAGGCGAGAGGTTGGAATCATGTTGGGCCAGACTCAGCCTTTCATCCTGCAGCAGCAGTACTCTGAAAACGCGCAATATATTGTGTTTACTTTTTCCATAATGATAGCAAAACATTCACAGTACATTTAACAACTCATAAGAAACGCAATCAAAAATGTAAGACTCGGATCATGAAAAGTGCGACCATTAATTCAGATTTTTAACCAAAGCGTTACGTTTATTAAAACTACGTCCAACAGAAATTCAAGTTTTGAAAATTACTTTACAATAATAAACGCAGCACGATGTCCGCCACATTCTTGAATGGGGGCCACGTTCAAGAAGCCCCTTAAATAAAGCACAAAGAAGAAAAGTAAACACATTACAGTGGTTTAGCAAACGAGTAAGCACTCATTACTCTGTCCACAAAAGGACAATTACAATTGGCTGCAGGCTTCATATTCCAATTAAGTCGCGGCCGGCAAGACGGGCGGGGGGGTTCGCGCTGGTGTGGGGGAGTGGGACAGTAATCAAAATAAAATTTAATAATACCTTCCTCCCACTGCTTCCTCCGGGTCACGCGCAACCGCCTCAGCTCCTGCTGCTCCCGCCGGGCCTGTGTTTAACCTAGGCAGCCTCCCTCCCGCTCCCCTAAGCCAATCACGACGCTGCAATGGCAGTGTTGTGATTGGTGCGGTGTAGCGGACGGCGCCCAGCCGTGCGCCTGTAGGCCAGGGAGCCATTTTCTCTATGTAGGCTGCATGCAGCCTACATAGAGAAAAAGAGAGAGTGCGCAACTGCGCATGACTGGTTTGGTCGGCCCTGGGGCCGAACAAACAGTCAACACCCAAGACAGTGGGCTAGCCACGCCTCCCCTGCACTCGAGCAGGAACGCCCACCCGCCCGCCCCCAACCAGGCAGTCCAGGAACTTCTGCTTTCTCGCACTGCAAGAAAGCAGTGGGGTGACACCCCATGCCCCAATGGAGGAGCCGCCACTGGGTGTGAGTACCAAATTCGCCAGCTGTACTATAGAGCGTTCTGGAACATAGTGTCCATTTAGAAGTAAGAAAAAGACTGTCACCAAACCAATTCAGAGGACCAGGAAAGGTAACCTGTTTGTAATCCAAAGATGTAACTAGGGAGAAACAAAATATGTCCTTTTCAGCCAAAGATAGAAAACACACACTTTCAGCCTGAACGGGAGAGGCATCGGTTGCGGTGGTGGATCCGATGCTTTGGAAGAGAAGTCATCAAAGTCGGTGAAGTAGCCAGAGGCAGTCCTATCTATTTTTGGCAGCTCAGTTGGTTTTGTAGAACTGGGACATGAGTTGATCTGTGGTACATTGATGTAGACCATGTTCTTCTCAGGTTTCCGAATTGAAATCTGTGTTTCTCTACTAGTTGACTATACAGTTGTCGTAGTTGTGACAGGTAGAAGACACACTTCGTTGATTGTTGTCTCTTGTTGGAGAGATTGCAAAATACACCTTGTTACACAATGAAGAGCTAGAGGCGTTACCTATCACCATTGCGGAAACGCCATCCGCTGATTGGATAATTCATGGGTATATTACTTTGCCAATTTTGACATTCCATTTCCAATATTCTCTACAACACCACCAAGTAGGCAGATATGAAGCATTAGGTTTAAGCGTTTGTACATGAGTATTGGGAGCTACCTTTCAAATTTCGATGTAGAAATGGGGAAACTGAAGTCTTGCTCAGTGGTTCTGACTGCGATAGTATTTTAAGTGGATCTTTGGTCTACAAGGACATTTCGCTTCACAAGGCTTGTAATGCCTCTGTCGCGCCCCTCTCCTGCTACTTGAAAGGTTCCCCAGCAGCCCGTGATTCATCAGTTATCAAAGCTTCCATCTGAACTTCCTGTACGGTAGCAAGAGGAGGCAGGTAGTTACTGAAGAGCCCCCATGGCGTACTGTTGAGAATTGGCCACATAGTGTGGTTTGATCAGATCAATTAAGACAAATCCTTTGTCTTTGTGACCGGCAAGGGGCAGAAGAACTACAGTTCTGATACCTTCAACAGCCAGGACAGATACAGCTGCTCTGTAGGATGGCACAAATCATTTTATGTCCAAAATTTATTTCTTGACCAGATCCCCACCCTTCCGGATTCAGCCAGGGCTCACCGGGACTAACTTCACCTCTCTAGTGGCGCTGCATTTTACTTAGATATCGCTTTGTTCGTCCTGTAAAACAGGCAAAGGTTTATTAATGTCAAATGGTGTTTTCTCCTCCACTGTGCTGGGATTGTAGAGGTCTGGGACCCACATCTTTACCCCAAGCAGGATTTCATAGGGATCCGACCACCCAGGGATTTTCTCATCATGTTGTTGAGTGCCTTCTGGGCCCCATACAGATGATGGACCCAACTGCAACCTGAGCCTAGTACCCTTGCTGTAAAAGACTGCTTTAAGTCATAGTTCTTCCTCTCCACAACTGCATTTCCCTCAGGATGGTATTGAGATGAGAAATGCAGGGTCACATCCAAACTTCCCATGGCCTCTTTGTAAGCCCTAGAGCTAAACATCGGACCCTGGTCGGAATGTAATGTGTCTACTGCATATGTCCTGATAAAGACTTGCAGATCCTTTATAACAAATTGGGCGTAAGCCGACCTCTGTGGCCATAGTCACTGGAATTGAGAGCAGGAATTTACTGCTACCAAGATGTAATTGTAAGCCCCATCTGATGACAGAGGGCTGCAATGGTCCAGATAGACACAAGCCAGTGGCTTGTTTGAAATCAGTAGAGGTGTCTGGGGTGGACGCGCTATGGTGGAACCCTTCATCTGCTGGTAGATGTCACATTTAAGGACTATGGGGCACATGCATCAAGCCCGCATTTTGCGATTTCTAAATAGCGAATTTTACTGATTCGCTATTTAGAAATCGCAAAATGCAATGCATGAAGGATTTGCCCAAAAATGCGATTCCTTAAAATTCCTTAATTGCGACTACGCAAATTGCGAGTCGCAATTAAGGAATTGATTCCCATTCATTCCTATGGGCCTGGAGGCCCATAGGAATGAATGAGACTACATGCGCAATTTGCGAGTACTCCATTGGTACTCGCAAATTGCTGCATGCTATTTCAAGGTGCAAGGGTGCCAAAAGGACACCCTGTTGCACCCCTGAAATTGTTATGTACACCCATGTTGCGCACATACATGCCCCAAGGGCATGTGTGTGTGTAACATGTAACTTTGAAAAATGCACTTTTGTGCATTTTTCAAAGTTTTCATGAAATTACCATCAACTTAAAGTTGATGGTAATTTGCATTTCTTAATAGCAAATTCGCAAATTTTTATTTTTAGTTGCATTGCATTTAGGGAATCGCAAATTGCGATTCCTTAAATGCAATCGCAATTTAAGAAATTGCAATAAATTGCGATTTCTTAAATTGCGAGTGCCTAACACTTTAATGCATCGCAAAAGGCCTTTTTGCGGGCGCAAACGGCCGATTTTTGCGAATCGCACCGTTTGCGCTCGCAAAAACCTTTGATGCATGTGCCCCAAAGTCCTTGGTCTGTCTGTACAGACCTGACCACCAATAGTGCTGCTGCAATATTGAAATTGTAGCAGCCACCCCCGCATGTGCAGAAGCCATACCCTCGTATACAACTAGTATTAACACTAGTCTATAATCAGTGTTTGGTATTACTCTATCCCCCACTCCAGGAATGTGAGCATATGGTATGCTTTGTGCATCTAACTTGTAGGAGTACTTAAGTGGAAAGCCTTTTGGCAGGTGGGTGTTGTTGCGTGCAGTGTTGACAGCCACCATGATGTCTCTGTCTATCCTCGTGCTAGAACGAGTAAGTGCAACAACCGCAGCTGTGCGAACTGTTGCCTTTGTGGCTTCATCAGCCATGGAATTCCCTTGCAATGAGAACACCAGCACATTGATGACTCAATGTGTGTATAACAGGAGTCCGTGGCAAGCAATCTTTCAGCTATGCCACGTTTTTCCAAAGCAACTTTTGTTGTATTATGCAACCATTTGAATATCTGAATCCATCTGGCTCCAATAGTGTAGGTATTCATTATAGGACTGGACACAATAGTACAAATTACACACTATAAGTGTGGGGAATCCAGGATCTGTAATTTCTAGTGCTAGAATTAGAGCATTTACTTCTGTCAGCTGCTATGTGCAGTCACCAAGTGACTGCGTGTAGATATACTCAGGATGGAATTCTCCATCGTGCATGAGTTTTGGTGTTTAGTCCCCATGGCAGTCTGGGCAGACCCATCAGTATATATGATGTAAACATAGCAATCTAGAGGCATTATTTCATTAGGCAGAGGATATTCTTATTCTGACTGCGGAAAAGCTTGTGTTTTTAGTGTAGAACTAAATCTGTAGTCTACATTTGTTGCAGTAAATTGAGTTAGCCCATTGCATCCATCATGGATGTAAAGCCTTAGCGTTCAGAATGCTTGCTTTGGGGAAGGCCTCTAAGGTCAGCACCTGGGTCACAACAATTATGCGTGTACCCTGAGCCAGGACTCACTCTCACTACAGCAGTCTGCAGTTCTGTCAGAATTTTTTCAGTAGGTGCAAAATACATTTTGCATTAGTGTATAACTGTGATATATATATGCAATTGGTACGGCGTTACCTTCATTGAAAGTGATGTAAATGTACCCTGATGTTCCTGCGATGACGCAGATCACCAGGTTTGTTGTGTTCACAAGTGTGTAAATGCTTGGAAGCTATCCTGTCAGCTTGCACGGAACGTAAAATATTTGTGTGCTCCTGTGTCCAATGTGTGCTTGAGAAGTCTGGACTTGTCAAGTAGTAGAATGGTTTAACCCATTCTTTGTAATCTGGAATTTATGCTCTGCAAAAATTTAGGAATCCCAATATGGATTGTAGTCTTTTCAATGTTGTTGGTGGATGAAGCAGCGCACATTTCTCTAAGAAGTGTGTTGCAAGGCTTTTTCCTTCACTTGACAGCTCATATCCCAGAAAAACGACATTGAGGTGGGCAATTTTTGATTTTTTTAAATTTTATTTATAGCCTATGTGAGCAAATCCTGAAATTATAAGATCTACTCTTGTCAAGTGTTCGATGAGGTCATCATCCATCAGATATATGTCATCGACATAGGACAATGCCTGGTAATCAAAATTTTGTAGTAGCTCTTACTCTGGCTGAAAACAGCCCGGGCTATTCTTATACCCATGGGGTAATTGACAGAATTGCCTCTGACAGCCTAGCACTGAAAGTACTGTCAGATGTCTGCTTCCAGGCGCTAGATCTTGGCAGAAGAACCCATTCGGGATATCAAGTGTTGTTTTGTATTTCTTTCGCACAATGCTGTTCATTAGTGCAGCAGTGAATGCATTCTTACTGCAAATGTGCGAGTAGCATCCGAAAATAAAACAAACCACTAACCACTACTGAGATGTGTGCTCTAATTTCAAGCACATTTTTTCCTTTTTCTTTTAAAGGAAAATCCTTGAAGGATTGTGTCTGTTGTTTCTCTAGTAACACTATTGTTGTCTCGCAGTTATGTCCTGACTACACTATAAGGCCCTGTGTTTTTTCCTAGGTATTGTGCCTTCTTTATTTAAAGCATTTTATTAGTCTTGGGGAGTTTATTTGACGTGCTCTCCATATCAGATATGACAATGACTTCAAATTAAATTTTGGATGTTTTATTTTTCAATCAATGTTAGTTTCAGAGAAAACAACCACCTGTAGGGATGCCCACTGGAAGGCTCTTTAAGAGAGCACCCAAAATGTGGATAAGAACCAGGCCTATGTCCCCACACTGTTTAAAGAGACTGTCCCTCAATGGTAAACTGGTTTCAGTGGTGTAACTTTGGCTCATGTTGGGCAGCATGGCGTAAGGAACAAATCTACATTTTCTTTTCCTCCAAACAGCCAATTTGGTCCTGGGGACAGTGTTTATAAATGTGATAAAAAAAGACAAGGACTTAAACTTCTAAGATTACCTTTTTGAAAACACTTATGTGTGAGATGGGCAATCCAATATCTATAGGTCTGCTTGGTCTAAGTCCATATTTGTGATGGAAAATATCAAAAGGTAAAACATTGAGCACACTTAGGGGTTAATTCTCAGGGACTTATCGCTGACTTACCGGCACTTTAGCGCGGCAAAAGTAGCGATAGATTTAATGCCCTATTCTCAAGCTGGTGCAAACTGCCAATATCGCCAGTTTTCCTGCGATAGCAACCGCAAAAAACATAGCCACAGATGAGAGCGACAACTAACGCTAATGATATGCAGAGTAGGCGTTCCCGTGCGAAAACACACAAAAACACCACTTCGCGATATTCTCAACGACCAGCCAGATCGGCGAAGCGATCCAAAAACAGGCGATAAGGCGCGTTAGCAGCAGGGATTTAACACCTGCCTCTTACTGGTGTAAAGCAGGACGACAACCTGCAATAGAAAGGGAGCCCAGCCCAGAGCCACATATGAAGACCAACAGATGCAATGGAGCCAATGATCATGCAGCTTGGAGACCCAAGAGGGCCACAACACCCACCGCCACCACCCCAGGACCCCCCCCTGACCACCCCCCTGACTACCACCTAGGCAGCGCAGAAGAAGACAGTGGACATACCTAAAACGCACCAGCCTCAGACACTCAACGCCAGAGGATGCCATTGCCCACGACAGGCTTAAAAGGACAACCATCCTCCGCATCCTGACCCACATTTCCCACAGGCTGATGGTACCAAAACAGCGGACAACCAACATCCCTCCGCAGACAAAGCTGCTGGCCGTGCTGCACCTGTTGGCCTCTGGTACCTTCCAACCAATAACTGCCAGAGTCGGAGGAGTCTCACAGCCAGCCCTATCAAACTTCCACACACATGTCCTGGATGCATGTCCACAAAAGCAAGGGCGGTCCCCTGTATCCGCACCACACGCTAGTACCAATCCGTAGTGTTCCTGCACAACCAACCCCAACGCCAGACGTCGATTGACGCTCCTGTGCTCCAGATCCAATATTGTAGCCACTGAAATGGGGGTGCGCCAGGTCATGAAGTCCAGTAGACATCAGTAGTGTAAAAACAGTTCTTTATTACAAATACATAAATCAACAATACGAAAAGCTCAGCCAACGCGTTCCAGTCCCAATGGGGAACTCCATCATGGTAACTTGAGGATCCAATTAACTGCATATGCTGCGGGAACTCCCCAATACAATTCCATATTCCGAAAGTCAGTATTCAGAAACCTGTAGGATAAATGGTGACAATGGTCAAGCGTCCGCATAGACTTAAACGTAACCTGGTACAGTGTATTTCACTTGGACAAACCGGAATGCTAACAGGTCTGATAAATCCTGCACAAAAAGACCGTAACAGAAGTACGTGTGGGCGTAACCTTCGTAGGAAAGTAAAGGAAGGTGAAGACCACACGAACTCCTGTTACGGTCTTATCATGCAGGATTCATCATACCTGTAAGCATCACGGTTCGTATCAGCCTGATACCCCTGCACCTTCACCTCCCCCACACTGCGCAGGAACAGCTGGAGAGCAAGCAAGGGAACCACGCCATAGTTGGCTTCCCTCACGTGTTTGGGGCAATTGACTGCACACATGTACGACTTGTGCCCCCTTCCGACACTGCACACAATAATCGCAACAGAAACTACACGCATACCATCAATGTGCAGGCAAAAGTGGCCCACAGGGGCCTGTTCATGAATGTCGTCGCAAACTTCCATGGCAGTGTACATTATTCCTACATCTTCCGCAAGTCCATCACCAACCAGCGCTCGGAGGACGGCACCTATGGAAATGCACTGCTCATCGGTAAGTCCCAACTGAACACACCACACACCTCAACTCCACAATCACACAACTCACAACTGTGGGAAAGCACACGTTACAAAATCACATACAACATGCCAAGCAACATGCTCAACTACCAGACACGGCAACACAAGTAACTGTGGTAACCGTGGCCAGCCATGTCGACAAACCATCCACGGCATGGCACCTCTGCCACACAATTGCAGAATGTGGGGAGAGGTGGGAACCAAGTATGTGCGAAGGAGGCAAGTGACCCATCAATAAGAATGTACACAATGCCAAGTGTGGCGGTGATGTGCTGGACAGACTTCAGTATGCAGAGCACAGACATGTCCATGTGGACATATACTGCTGGTGTTTGTAGTGTTGTGGACAGTGGATGCAAACAGGTTACCTCAGGCAGTGTGGAAGACCTTGGACATGTAGCTTTGTCGTCCCCCCCTGTAAGCGTGAGCGGAGTGGCCTTGGCCGGCGTATGTCGTGAATAAATAGCCCGGGGCTCTGGGCGTGGTTCAGGTCCAGGATGGCCACCAAAGTAACTACTGTGTGTGTCTCTGTGTCCTCCATATCCTGTCCACAGGCCTACACACACGTGGCCGACCACATTCAATGGCCAGATTCACACTGGAGACGAGGTGGCTACGTCCCAAGCCAACACGCGCACATCTTGTCATCGCATGCAGGGTCGTGTCTGCCAGTGCGGCGCCCCCACCCAGCCACAAGGCCACCGCCGTGACCGGTGGTGCCTGCGCGATCCTGTGCACATGCTGCACCCCAGCCCTGGTCCCCAGACCGGTCCGCCGCCCAGCGATGACTGGCCGTCCCTGCGCACCCAGGCCTCAATGCTCACCTGCCACCACCGGCGTGTCTCAGAGGGCCCACCACGTGCCAGTGCAACCTCCTCAGCTGATTGCTGTATTCCGCGCCAAAGATTCCGCGCCACAGGCCCCCAGCGCACCCGGCGGCAACGCACTGCGGAGTCATGTGTGTGCTGACTGCTGCCTTCGGCGTACACTGTGGTCCAGCAGGGCCCTCAAATCAAATCGAATCCTGATTGGCAGGATGGAGTATCGATGTCTACGCTAACCCTGGGTGAAGCACTACGCTACGCTTGCGTAGTTTGCGAAGTTTGCGCTACTTCGCACTACGCAAATTGCACGTAGCACAGTGCAAACACGCGTAGCACAGCAGTCATTTTTTGCTTGCTCGCGGTCCTCAACGTCAAGTTGGCGACCGCGAGCAAGCAAAATGACATCCCGGCGAGACTTTTTCCTCGTTCGCGATCAGCAACATCAAGTTGCCGATCGCGAGCGTGGAAAATAAACCTCCCGGTGAGATTCTCAACGCGGGGAGGTCAGGTTTCTCATTGTGAGTCGTCGCGTATGCTCGCGACCGCTCGCGATGAGAAACTACCAGTCCGCATTGAGAAAGCTGCCGCTCGAGTAGAAATCTACTCGAGCGGCAGAAAACGACCGCTTGCACTGTGCAAGATGCGGTTTGCACTGATTGCACAGTGCGGACAAGCATCCGGCACTGTGCAATCAGTACGAACAGCATTTTGCACAGTGCACTACGCAGTTCGCGTAGCTACGCGTAGCTCGCGTAGTGCGAAGTGCACTTCGCGTAGCTATGCGTAGCGCTACTACGTGAACTACGCCCAGGGTTAGTCTACGCATCATCGCAGGCTGCACACCCGCTCAGCTTCTCAGGTGCCACCAACTCAGTGCACCGCAAGTCATCGTCCCATGTCGGTAGGCCCGTGCTGGCCGTAGTGCAAAGGGTGCCACCAACTCAGTGCGCCACAGGTCATGGCCCCCTTTATGATTGAGTCTCGTGGTGCGGACGCCATCATGTCACCCCCTGCAGTGGGTGTTGTGATGTGGCAAGCCCCTTTTATTGGCAGAGACACATGTCCTGTGACGCCTGTGCTGGATGGGTGTGGTGTGGGTGTACACCAGCCCTCAGGGAGTGGCTGTGGCATGCTGACAACTAGACCAGTGATCAGCAGATCACTACAGGGAAGACCTGGTACATGTAGCTTTGACGTCCCCCCTTTAAAGCATAAGCGGAGTGGGCTGGTCTGGCGTATGCCAGTCCAGCGTAGGGGTGTGAACAATGAGCCGGCGGCTCTGGGCGTGGTTCAGTTTTTGGCTGGATAAGGCAGTAACTGATGCATGTGAATCTGTTGTAGTGTCGGCGCCACATGGACCGCAATTGGCAATGTTGCACCCTGTGACTCAAGTTCCACTACATGGGCAACATGGACATAAGGGGGAATCACGGACCCTACATTCATCCATACTTTAATACTTGAATGATCATAGACATGACACATCTGTGTGAATCTGAATGTTTTATTCACATTCAGTGGAGTGTTGAAGCTGGAGCAGTACAGGGCCATGCAAACCCCACCTTACATTGTTGCCCCGTGGAGGGCCAGCCAGAGTCCTTTGGGAATGACAAGTTCATCGGAAGAGGAGGACTTCAGTCCGCAGTCTGATTGCTGTGTCATTGGTAACCAAACAGAATATGGCAGTCCATGTAGAGGTCCAAGGTGAGTGTTGCAGAGTGTATCGGGGGACAGTGGAAGGTGATGATGCAGAGAGCAGAACCAAGCAGAAACAGGCCATATGGCGGAGATGAATGCTACCGCTTCCTTCTTACTACTAAGGCAGACTCATCCGCATCTTCGTCCTCTGATGTCTCATGTGCCTCACATGTGGGTGGTGGTGTTTTGTCAGCAGCACTGTGTGGCACTGACACATCAGGGGCCGGAGGTGGAATGTCTGCCGCACTGTGTGGCAGTGACACATCAGGGGGCGGAGATGTGGATGTAGAAGCAGCATCAGCATTCATCGGCGCCAGGCCTTGTGGCAGCAATGCCATGATGAGGGTCTGCAGGGCATGGAAGATCCCAGCTAGATCTCGCTGGTGTGCAGCCGTGGCAGCCATTCTTTCCGCCTGCATCCGCTCCCTGTCCTCCATGATCCTCCGCATGTGTTCCAACTCCCGTCTGACATCGCTGGAGCCACTCTGACTAGACAGTTGTTCTTGCCTCTGAGTCAGGACTCCAGGGATGTCAGCCATGGACCGTTGGAGAGCATGGAGCGGACTGTGGGTGTCCGTTAGGGACTGTAAGTGGTCCCTGATGGGACTTAGACACCCACGTATGGCATCTAGTTTGGCTGCCATGAGGTCAAACCCCACCCGCACCTGATCAGCCATCTTCTCCTGGCACCCTAACACATGGCGTTGGAAGGCCATGTGTTGTTCGTGGGGGGCCTGGGAGTCAGCCGTGGAGGTGGGTGCTTCCTGCTGTGTGGTCTGTGGAGGGGGTGAGGTCTCCTCGATGCAGCTGGGCTGCCCTGCTCCTGGAGGTGGGGTGCTGAGGGTGTCCATGAGCTGTTGGAGGGCGTCGGAGTCGAAGGTGTGGCGGTCCTCTTCGTCATCAGTGAAGAGCTGTTGGGTCTGCTCTGCAGGAGGTGTTGATTCTCCCTCTGCAATGTGAAGGGGAGATGCAGTTTAACATTGTGTTCACATGTATGTTGACGCATTGTACAGGTTTACATACAGACTGCATGACAATGTACATTGTGACTGTTTGGGAGGAGCTGCCTATTTGATGCGGGACAGTGGACATTTCGAAAACATCACGGATGTGTGTTTGTACTTGTACATTATCATCTCACCTTTCCCAGCTATGCCAAATGTGATTGGCCAGTTTCTACACACAAGCGGCACCAGTTGTGTCCTCTGTTCTGTTGTGAACGTGTTCCAGTTTGTACCACATTGTTATCAATGTTGATGTGCTCTGAATGTTATGTGTGTGTGCTGCATTTTGGGTGAGTCGCCCCTGCAGCTCTGATGTTGCTGCCCCTTATCCCTTTCAGGTGGTGTGCCTTTGACTTCTGTGCTTATACAGTGCTGAGATGTTGCATACTTGTGTAAATTGGGCTCTTGGTGGGAGTTGTGACTCTGGGGCATGGTTTGTCCACAGATGTGTTGTTGACGTCAGGGGTTGTTTGTGCACGTGGATGTGTCAGAGTGTGACCTGCTCCTTTACGGATGTGGTCCACACTCAGCCACCTCAGTGAGGTGGCGTGCAACATGTCATGAGGTATTGACTGCAGCCATGCTATTCGTCATGCAGTGTCACTTGCATTGTCAGTGTGGCTCACAGACACGCCGCTTTGCTGGGTTTGGCACATGTGCATGAGTTAGTTGTGAGGTTGGTGATGTGTGGGAAGGGTCCCCTCTGGGCACATAGTCGACGGGGGCTTACTTGCTGTTTCTATGTGTGCTGCAGTGTGCCAAGGGGATCAGGGAGATGATCCAGAGTCATTGTGGGTGTGCACTGTGCTATACTTAATTGTGCATGTGTGCCATTGTGCCCATATCCCCCCGTCCCCCCAGTCCCTGGTCGTTACTCACCCTGGTGCTGTTGTGTCAGGTCATGTTGAGCAGTGTCTGGTACCCCAACTCCTGCCACCGTATCCCCACTGATGACTGTGGACACCATTTCCTCCATCTCATCCAGCTCCTCCTGTGGCGCTGGACTCCCACCTCCAGTCTGCATTGCTGCCTTCTGGTTGTTGCCGAGTTTCTGCTTGGTTTTGCGCTTCACATCATTCCAGCGCCTCTTGAGCTCTTCCATTGTCCTCCTCAGCACTCCGA
Source organism: Calotriton arnoldi (assembly GCA_963921515.1). Classification (NCBI taxonomy): domain Eukaryota; kingdom Metazoa; phylum Chordata; class Amphibia; order Caudata; family Salamandridae; genus Calotriton; species Calotriton arnoldi. The sequence goes on along the minus strand of CAWUFW010006373.1, from coordinate 1,113,371 downwards.
CTGCATTCACCTTGTCCACGATGGACTGCCATATTCCATTTTTTGTTGCCAATGACACAGTGGAGGTGACGAACAGTTGTTGTTGGTGTTCTACCACCTCCGTTATCAGGATCCTGTTTTCCTGCGGACTGAACCGCGTCTTCCTCTTCTTCTTCTCCTTGCCCTTCCCTGAACCTGAGGTCCCAGGCTGGTCCTCCGTGGGGGTTGTGGGGTTCTGGTTGTCCTCTGTACTTGCTCCAGCTACCTCCATTGTGCTTCGCAGTTGTTCTGGTTTTGTTTGTGTTTTTTTTTTTATTGCTTTTATAGTGATTTTTCCCGCCTGACATGTGTGTATTGCAGGCCTAGCGCAGCTTATCGCTGATTTTCTTAGCGCGGTTGGGCCCATCGCCACTTTTTTCCACGTTAGGCTTTGGATTTTCATCGCCGTCCCGGTAATTTTATCGCAGACATTTGACGTGTTATAGGGAAACTATCGCATGTTAGCGCCGTGTTGAGAATAGAACGTTAACAGGGAGTTATTTTCCCGCGATAGACGGAGATGTGAGAAATTGCGTTAACCTATTTTGGCGATGATTATCGCACGTTCTTGAGAATATGCCCCTTAGTTTGGTTGTGCTCAGAATTTTAAGTGTATACTACCAACTGATGATGCTCTGGTGGATATTGCCTTTCCATCTCTAACTGAAATATCACTGGTAGATCATTTCTCCACAGCTCCTTATCCCGAGTAAGACCGCTTCCCCTTCTTGCTATCCCATAATCTGCAAAACTTCCATGTTACAGGGCTCATCTTTGATTGGAATAAGGCTAGTTAAACGCATTTTGATTAAGGGTGAAATTCGAGATGCAAAGCAATTAACTCGGGTCCACAGATAATATGGAGCTGATCAGGCTGTTGATGCAGTGGCAACTTTAATTATATTAGATGTAACACTCTAAATAAAATACATTCAATACTAAACTCTAAACAATTCAAATGAAATTAAATGAATTGGAATTGAAAGTAATCAACTTCTCTTGTGTTAAATTAACTCGAAATCAAGTAGCACTTGCACAAAAGGGTGCTTAAGCTGCCTCTCTTTCTCAAGGAATCGTTTTTTAAAGCGATGATGCACACTCTGCTGCCATGCCCTCCCCATCAATCTTATTCTAAAACAATTACAAACTATAACTGGCAGAAAATGTTTCTGCTCATATCGTCGAGGTATTAAATCAATATAATTACAGTCCAATGCTCCAATACAGTCAGCGGGTGTTGACAAAAATATACATACATTTTGAGGATTTCCATGTTAGTTTACAAATCACTGAAAAACAAAGTGCAGCTTACCAATACATAAGGTCGAAGTAGATCGATCATAAATACAATACCATAGACAGTAGTAGTGTTCAGCCCTATGCACCTTTCTTTTTTATTTACTCACTTACTTCCACCTAGGATTGCCTCGTGAATTTATTTGGATTGAATTTGTCAGAAAATGTGTAATTGAAGTTCATTAAATAGCATTATTCTCAGCTCGGAGATAATATCCTTGACTGCAATCACAGGAATTATTTCTGTAATCTTTTAGGGAACTAATCTTCACTTGCAATAATAAGCCCATATTCGTATGATGCCTTTAGCTTTAAACACTGTCAAAACACAAGGGCATATTTACTAGAAGATGACGGCACGCAGAGCAAGGCCATGCTCTGACATTTTCAAAATGCAAGGATGCGCTGTATTCACTACAATAGGGTGCACCCCTGTGTTTTCCCTAGCGCTGGCACTAAAATTAGCTGCCTAGTGCCAATAGTAAAAGGGTGCCTGAGTTGCAGGGAATGATTGTTTATGAGCAAGAAGGTGTCCCTTCCTGCACATAAACAATCCATAATGGAGATTTGTTACTTCTATGTGTGCTGCTTTCTGCAACACACAAAGAAGTAGCAAATCATCATTATTTAAAGGTGCCCCTTCCTGCACATAAACAATGATTAATGGTGTTTTGCCTCTTTCTATGTGTGCTGCAGAATGCAGCACACAGAAAAAGTAAAAACGAGGAGAAGTAAAAGCATTTCCCCTTGTGCGCCATTCTAACGCATGTTCTTGCATGGGGCAGTGTAAAAAAGCAATGGGTGTTGCGGTAGAATGCCCACAGCAAAGCCCATTGCATACCCCTTTGCCGCAGAGGACTGCGGAGGAAAGGGGCATATTTACAAGCTGCTGTTAAGCCATGCTAAGTGGCTTAGCGCCATATCGTAAATATTAAAAATGGGGCTACGAAACCAAAGCTTCAAAAAAAGTGACGCTCTGGTGGCGATAGGGGCTTATAAATTTGCCCCACAAATACTAGTTTTTTACTGGTGTGTAGAATGAGCAAACACAGTTTTATGCTGCACTCATGTCAGAGGCATTTCAGTGTACGTTTTGGGAATATCTGACACTACATTTCCATTGATATGATAGGGATTGCCTCTATGTGATTGCTTCTAATAAATATGTCCTGATGACCATTGTGTTTATCCTGGTTTCTAACAAATGATTTTCAGAAGAGGAAGTCACTCTGGGTCAAATTTGCTATTTTTGAGGCAACACAAAACAGCATTCAAAGTTGCTGCCCTGAGTTTCATGAAAGGAAGAGAGCAGAGGAGCCCCAGAGCTAATAGATATGGGACCATCTGCTTCAAAAATCCATTCTGCATTCCTTAAATTGCAAATATTAGGTAATCGCTATTTAAGGAATGCAAAAAGGTATGCAAGAAAATAGCGATTACCTAATAGCGAGTCCTAAAGATTCGCAATTGCAACTAGGTAATCGCTATTAGGTAATAATACTCTATTCGTAAAGCCCATAGGTGAGAATGTTTTTGCATTCCCTAATTTGCGATTACCTAATTAGGTAATGCAATCCCAAGGGTCCCTGGGGGCCTAATGCACCTCTGAAGCACCTAAAAAAAATGTGCACATGTAAAGCTCATGCATGCCCTAGGGGCATGTATGCACTACATGGCACATTGAAACATGCATTTTTTTGAATTTTTCAAAATGTGCCCATGGTTACCATGTCAATACCAGTCAATGGTAATAGCATTTCCTAAATGCACAGTTTGTATTTAGAAAATGCTTGGTATATGTGCTAAGGGAATCGCAAACTGTGATTCCATATTTGTAGTCACAATTTTAGGTAATCACAATTTTTGCGATTACCTAAAATTGCGACTACAAAGCCTTTCATACATTTTGAAAGGCCATTTTGCATTCACAAATTGGCGAAATTACCAATTTGCACCGTTTGCGAATGCAAAATTGGTTGATACACGTGGCCCATGGTTCCGTATCTCCCTTCCTTTGTACTAGAGCACTTTAGGCTGCCTTGCACCATTCAAACATGTTTGCACCATTGTACACAGACGTCTGCCTAATACCTAACATAGCTTTTGTACTGGGAGGGTAGACTTCCAGTACAAATAACTATGCTAGACACAGTTTAAAAGTCTATATGCCTGCAGTTTTTACTGGCAGGGCCACCAACTTATGCGACTGGGGTTGATCAACTTATGTACCAGGTTTGACTAAATTATGAGGCAACAAAAGACAAATTATGTGGCGCAATCCATCACATTTTGTGATAGTATTACAGCATGATTTTGTCTTTTTCACACGTTAACAGGGTCTGGAAAAACGTTCCCCCTCTTTAGTAACACTCAAATACAGCAGAAGGCAATGGAAAATTCAGTCAACATTTGAGAAGGGTTTTCCACTGTACAGCAACATGTGTCAGAGTGTTTTAGTAACAATTGATCCATCTGTGCTAGAAAGAAATTTCTTTTTGTAAAATCTGAAAATTACACAGCAGATAATGCATCATGTGGCAATTGCCGGCAATCCATAACTATGCAGAAAACGACATGGCCACCGAATGACATAATTCCAGTAGCCCCAATTACAGTACACATTTTAAAGTTGGAAATGTTTAAAGAAAAAAAAAATCTCCAGCATTATACCTGCCCCGAGGAGGCATACATTTTTTGTGCAATACCCTATCTACCTTTTTAGAACTGGATGATTGCATGCACTATGTACCACCTATTGTAGGTCCTCTTTACAAAAATGATGCAAAGTAGTGAATAGCATTGCTTTGTGCTACTTTAGGGTTACTTTCTTGTGCAAAAGTAAATCCCAGGTCAACACTTTGGGCCTGATTACCATGGCGGGGAGACCGACAGGCTGCCGATGGCGGTCTCCCCACCATTGTAACAAAGTTCACAGCCCGCCGCATTAGGATGGCGGGCAGCGTGTTGGCGGTCGGAAAGACCAACCACCACACATCCAACGGGCTCCCAGAGCCCGCCGGTGCGTTGGAGGGAATTCTATTCCCTACAATGGTGGCAGTGCCTGCCAGGCACCACTGTAGGAATTACAATATCCCTTTCCGCCCGCCTTTTTTATGGCGGGTAACCTGCCATGAAAAGGCAGGCAGAAAGGGACTTTGGGGGCCCATAGCGGGCCCCCCTTTTCCCCTCCCCCCTAGACATGGGACCTGGGGGGCACCTTTGGTGCCCCCTACATATCCCTGCACCATGTGTCAGGCACTGCATGGTGCCTGCCACGTAGTGCAGGGATATGTGCAGAGTCCCCTTTTTGTCTTGCCGCAATACAAAATATAGGCATTTTGACTGGCGTGGTGGCGGTCGCATTTTAATGCCTATGTCTGAGCGCGGTCTTGTTTCCGATACAGTGGTGGGCAGACGTAAGTCCCCCGCCATCGTAATCAGCCCCTTAGTGCTGGTTTGTGTCCCTCTTGTGGCATTAACTGGGTACACAGTGTTTGTAAATCTGGGAGTCTCTTGGATGTGACTCATCATCTTTCTGCTGCTCATACCCTCCTACCCATGGACACATTTCTATTTTCATTCCAAAACCTTCTGAGTCTGCCTTACCTCCTGGTCCTTTGCTCCTTTTCTGTTTACTCCCCTCCTCTTCCTATACCTCATACGAACTGGCCTACAGCTAACACCCCTACTAAAATTACTAGGAGGATTGTTTTTTTAAATGTTTTACCTCTCTTCAGCCCTCAATCCTTTGAGTCTCTGTGACATTTCCACCATCTAGGCCTCTGAAGTGGCTCCAAAAAACAAGGTCCTTCCTATATGAAACTCCATAAATAAATAAATAAACCTCTCTGACCTCCAAGGACATCTCGTCCCACTTATATGTTCCTTTTTATTCCTAGCTTTTCTTTCTTCTCCTTGTCTTTACTTCCTTGTTTCCCTTTAAGGTCTTACTTCCTACACTGGTACAGACTACTGCAAGCTACTTTTTTTTCAAGCTAACATCCTGTTTCTGAGCTACTGACTTTTTAAATTACCTTTTACAAGTGATTCCTAATATATTTGATATTGTCTGAAATTAACTACTTTTTTTATGGCGAGGCCTTGGTTTGGATTCCTTGTCAATGTGCTTTCAGTGTGTACAGAGAGAGGTGTGGCGCAGCGGCCAGGGCAGCTGACTCCAGAGCGCAGGACTCACGGTTTGATCCCCGGCGCCGTAGGAACTCAGCACCCTGTGACTCTGGAAAATAGCTCACTTAGGGGCATATTAGCAAGAAGAGGCGATAATCATCGCTAACCCTGCTTAGCGTGATTTTTTTTATCGCCGGCTATCGCTGGAATATATCGCCACGCTAACGCTGTATTAGCAACGATTAGCGCTATGGCGATGAATATTCCAGCGATAGCGGGAAATGGGCCAACATCGCTGAAAAACCAGCGATGTTGCATGGAGAAGGAGAACACCTTGCTGATACGACCCTGTGGTCGTATCAGCATAATCCACCCCCCATGTTAGGTATGGCTAACACCTGCTAATTGCAGGTGTTAAATAAATGGCGATGACCCCGGTTAGCGCGACTTTTCACGTCGCTAACTGGGGCCATGGCCACCTTGCTAATAGGCGATAGGCCTGTTAGCGAGTGTTTCCCAGGTTTGTTCGTCGGGAACGCCCACTTTGCATGTCATTAGCGATAAATATCGCTGACATGCAAAGCGGTAAAAACGGGCGCTAATGCCCGCAAACTGTCGCTAACTGCTGTTAGAGACAGTTTGCTGATAGGGCGATATAAATATCGCCGCTTTAGCGGCAAAAAGTGCCGCTAAAGCGGCGATAGTGCCCTTGCTAATATGCCCCTTAATCTCCCCGAGGGCACCCAGTGCCTTAAGACCCTTAGGGGTGAGTAGTTCACACTTTACAAATACCGGATTTAGTGTGTACATTAATGGGTATCTTTGACACATTCAGTATATGTTAAAACCAGCGTCCAGTGGTGTTTGACTGAACTAGTCACTAATTTCAAGCTAGGAACTAAATTAGCCTTTTCTTTAGACAAGGCAATCGAAGCAAAATGCCAGAGTCTGGAAGGCAAAGCTCCTGAAGCTGACGAGATGCCAAATCACCTGGTTAAATGTAATTTAGATTTGTGGGCACCTTTACTGACTGATGTTTTTAATAACTTAGCAGTAAGTAACTGCCTAGCTTTTGGTCTACCTCAACTATCTTTCCTGTATTTAAGAAGGGCAGCAATTCTGAGAAGAGGTGCTATTGTCCTACCTCACTTACTGACACGATGACAAGTTAATGGTAGAGTTATTTACAATGAAATGCGGGACTGACTACTAATAGTAACATTCTTAATTTTTGCCAATGTGGTTTTAAAGAGACGCTGGGGACAGTGATCAGTAGCTAAACCTTAATCTCATCCTAGGCAAATATGTCATTGCCAATTGCTGCCCGCAGTAACTCACATTCATGGGCCTCTCAAAATCATTCGATTATGCAAACCACACCAAGCTGTGGCTGATCCTACACGAGTTAGGGCTGGATGTGGTACTTGTGCAATTTTCATTTGTATTACATGAAACTCTGACTGCAAGGGTAGTGAGGAACTATTAGATTATTTTGATCTGCCACGGGGCATCTGGCAGGGATGCATCCTTGCCCCACTTTTTTTTATTTTATACATTAATAATTTAAGCCCTTTCTAGATAGTGCTAGCTTGGATGGCCCAATGATTAATAGTGCCCCCGTTCACACATTACTATATGCTGCTGATGCATTACTGATGTCCCACACACCCAAGATATTACTCTGTTTAGTCAGCTCCTTTGCTCAGTTTATGGCTTGACTCTAACTAGTCTCTAACTACTCTAAATTTCATATCATGGCTTGCAGCCCTAAACAGCTGACTCCTCCCACTCTTGCATCTGGTAACAAATGACTAGAGAAGATTATAGCTTCTCCGGTCTAGCATTATTGTTCATTCCTCATTGTTTGGAGTTTTTATATCCTTAATAGCCACATGAAGCTTTCTTGATCTGTGTGTGCACTTTTTTCATCTACCTTGTCCATTATGTTGTAAATCAATCATACACCTCCTTGAACTTTGTAAGACCCAATGTGTCCCTCTCCTGTGTATGGGGTGGTGGTTTGGGATTACACTGACTGTTCTGCCATTCTGGCTGCGGTGAACCGCTTCTGTAGGTGGCTCTTCCTAGTACCCCCCTAGACTTTGCATTATATATGCAATGAGGAATTAGGGCTACCTTATTTAGAAGATTGTATAAAATTTGGTCCAATCTCTCTGTGGCTATTGGTCTGGCTTAATCTTCAATCATTAGAAACTGCCTTACCAGTGCTAAAGGTTTTAGTATGCCATGAAACGCCTATCGCTACAAAACCCTTGTAGGGTTAGGGTGGCCTCACTTGTTTGACAACCCCATCTTCTGTCTGTATGGAAGATAAAAGACAGAATAAGCTTGAGTTTTGGGGAAGTATGCATCATTCCAGGGAAATTGTTGAGCTTGGTAAATAAACTGTTAAGGCCTGTTCATATTTGAAAACCTGTTGTGAGCAAAAAGTGATAGATGGTTTGCTTGAATTAATCTCAGTCACTGATAAGTACTTGGGGCCACATCCTAGTCCATCACTAGTTTGCACACCATGCCACCTCAGTTTGGACCCAGCCATATGGAAATGTCCAATAAGAACATCTCAGCCTGAACTGCCAGGCCAGGTCCTCCCTAACCTGGAACACAAGCAACCCAAGACTGGTTTCGCCTTTGTTGGGGATCATCAGCTGGGTAAAGCTTGGTTCCAGTGGCACAGTGTGCACAGAACCATAGAAATTCAGCTGTAATAGTTAGAGTTATTTCAAGTAGCTATAACTCATACCCTAAGGTAAGTATAACTTGCGCCTTTGCCATGCACAGCTAATTTCCCCACATATTAAATCATTGATCTTCTATAGCATAATTTATATTATCACTGCAACATTTACAGTAAAAGTATTGATGCAAAAACTGTGCATGGTGGTGCTGCGAGCTATAGTTACCTTTGGCACGAAAAACCCACACAGAAATGTAAATAGACACAGGGAAAATCAGACAGTAATAAGGAAAGGGTGGGATTGTGAAGTGGGTGACCAAATTAGGTGGATTGAGCTGTACTGGATTGGGATGGACTTTCGAAACTGCACGGAGAAAGGCAGACAGGGCAGGAGCAGGCAAAACAAAATAGCCACGTGCCTGCCATTCATGTTGATTTTTCAGCACGGAACGTGGTACCAATGCTAAATCGCAGCACACACAGCGCAACATGCATTTTCCGTCCATTTGCAGAACTCAGAAACTCCGAGATTTTTTGTAACTTTGAGGAATACCGTGGGGCAAACTTTGGCAAGTTCCACCCACCCTTAATCTTGACATATTGGCACTGTCAGGTCTTTCAAATCCAGGAACACGAACAAATCTCCTGGAAGAAGGATGTTCCTCAGGCATATGATAGCATCTATTCTGAATTGCTTGATCCTCTCAAAATGTAATACTGGCAGATAATTTTTGTTTTTTTACTGCACTATCAAGATGTTGCTAACATCACCTTTGGAGTGTAAGCAGCATGGTTCTTTAGCCCTCTTCTGCAACAACCCCTGTACATCTGTGGTGACCATATCCCAATCTTCCTGAAAAAAATGTATTGGCAAGGGCCACCAGGTCTGCATTAGAGTTACAGAGAATTCTAATTGGAATCCTCTCACCATCTGTAATACTCATGGCTCTTTTGATATTAAACCCCACTATTGAATAAAAAGGGCCAACCTGCCTCCCACTGTCACAAGGTGAGAGCACACTACATTTACCTTGAGTTCCCCCTCCCATTGTTTGACCCCTGCTCACAACAAAGTGTCCTTCCCTTTTTTTTTGTGGCAAGAATGTTGGCCTTGATTGTCCATACTGCTGGTGGTAGAAGGATCTATAGAGGGTCCCTCAACCAGTGAAACAAACCCCTATCCCCATGCCCTGTCAGAGACCGATCCAAAAGAACAGGCCTGGGATTAATGTGCTTTGTCCAGAGAGATAAAAGTCTGAATAATTGGCCCCTATATCTGAGTCTGTCAACTCCCCAACTTTGAGATCAATACGCAACAACAGTCCATTGTGTACCACACTCCCAAGAAAGCAAATCACTCCATAGACCCAACTGGAATTTTGTTTTGTGTCCAATTGACCCCTGGATTCTACACCACTTCAGCAGTGCACAAAATAAGTGAAACTGAACTCATGGTATCCAATCATTTATTTTGGTGTGAGGCCCATGCCCTATACACACCTTTCTAGGGCCCTTCCCACCTCTGCTTAAAAATGCAATAAAGTTATCATCCAATGACATAGTTATGGCCGCCTCCTCAGATATTATTGGCCTTCAGCACTCCACCCTCATATTAACTTTAGCACTCCTATTCACTGAACTTTTTGTCTTGGACCTAATGTACTCCTCGATGAATGGCAGAGTAGCACCCTCCACTGTATTTGGGTACTGAATAAGCATAGGCTCAAACATACGAGTACCTCTGTCATCTAAAATAACAATATGACGCTTATCCCCATGTTTCATCTTTTTGAGGACATTAGTACCATCACCAATATCATTGTAATAATTGTCTATGTGATAGTATTTGTTAGAAATGGGGGTCTCTAGTTGGCAGAGGTGGGTACCTTTGTCCAAATAGGGGCCCTTGCTTCTAGTCATGGTAAGGGGGATACACTTCTAAAATAACCGCTGCTCACCCCCTTGGTAGCGTGGCACGAGCAGACAGGCTTATCTCAGAGGCAGTGTGTAAAGCATTTGTGAACACATACAGTAATACAGTGAAAACACTACAAATGGACACCACGCCATTTTAGAAAAATAAGTAATCTTTATCTAAACCAAAACAAGACCAAACGACAAAAATCCACAATACAGTTATCAAGATATCTTCAAAAATAGGTTATTCACTCAATTAAAGTTTGTAGCAACAAATAACTCTACCTGGAGTTATTATGACGTTGTGACAGATAAAAATCCCAAAGTATGGCGCCGACCGCGAGGTGTGCAGCGTCAGGCGATGATTCAAGCAGACCCCCAAAGAACAGTACCTTGAAATTGATGAAAGCAAAGACGGTGCATGGCGTCGGGGAGGTGATGCTTCGTTGGCGCCGGGCGTCGTCGGTTCCTTATGACCCCAGGGGAGGTGAAGCCTCGGTTCCTTACTGTGGTGCAGGGGAGGTGATGTCATGGGGGCAGCGAGGCGTCGGTTCCTTACGACGATGCACTGTCGATGGATTCAGGAGTCCCCACGTCGAGTATCGGCTCACCTTTGGTGAAGTCGGGGCTGCGGTGCGAGTCGTGACGGTGTGTCGTGGAAGTCACGAGCAGTGTCCTCGGCTCCGGTGCAGGCAGCGGCCTCGTGATGGCTTCGGAGTCGATGCGGCACGGCGTCAGCAGGCGTCGGCCCTACGGTGCAAGTCGGGGCAGTGCGTCGTGCTCTTCACGAGCGGTCCCCACGGCTTCGGTGCAGGTTACGGAGTTGCTAGCCAGCGTCGGTGTTGCAATTTCCTTCTGTGGCAGCTGAAACAGCAGTTCCAGATGCAGAGAGACAGAAGAAATGAAGTCTTTGTGTCCCTGAGACTTCAGAACAAGAGGCAAGCTCAATTTCAAGCCCTTGGAGATCTTTTCCTCAAGTAGGTGACAAAGCAAACAGCAAAGTCCTTTTCCCCTTCCCTTGGCAGCAAGTAGCCACTGCAGGCCAACCCCAGACAGCAAACAGCACAGGGGCAGTATTCCTCCTCAGCTTCTCCGGCTCTTCTCCTTGGCAAAGGTTCCTCTTGATTCCCAGAAGTGATCTAAAGTTCTGGGGTCTGGGCCCCAATATTTATATCACAAAATCCTTTGTTCTCTGGTGGCAGAGAAGCCCTGTGCTCAGTCCAAACCGGTTCTGTCCTCTCTGGTGCAGCTTCCTGGCAGGAGGTGGAGACAGCATTGTCCTTGGCAGACCAGGCCCATTCAGGTGAAAGGAAATCTCCTCCCCCTACTCTAAATGCAGCCCAGGTCTATTCAGCCCAGCACTGACTCATCAGGCTCTCTGGAGCCAGTGCCCCTCTCCAGCCCCTGTCATCCAAAAACCAGACATGCAATACACAAACCTAGCAGAGGCACTCTGGATGGCTAAGCAAGAAAATACCTACTTTCTAAAAGTGGTATTTTCAAACATAGAATGTAAAAATCACCCTCACTAAAAGATGCATTTTAACATTCTGAGTTCAGGCATACTAAACTTTATGTTCCTACCTTGTTCCCAGTGGTAGTTATGTTTATACGATGTTATAAACAAACTCCCCATTCTGTCCTATGGGAACAGGCGGCCTTGCAATAGTGAAAAACGAAATTGACAGTAATTCACTATCAGGACATGCTACACACACCAGGGTATGTCCTACCTTTCACATACATTGCACCTTGCCCACAGGGGTACCTTGGGCCTATCTTAGGGGTGACTGACATGTAAGAAAAGGGAAGGTTAGGGCCTGGCAAGTGTGTGCACTTGCCAAGTCGACATGGCAGTGCCAGACTGCACACAGGCTCTGCAATGGCAGGCCAGATTTGCATTTTACAGGCTGCTTCTGTGGGTGGCACAATCAGTGCTGCAGCCCACTAGCAGCATTTGATTTACAGGCCCTGGGCACACACAGTGCACTGTACTAGGGTCTGACTGGTAAATCAAATATGCCAATCATGGGATCACTAATCCATAACAACAATTTGCAAAGGGAGCACTTGCACTTTGGCACTGAACAGCAGTGGCAAAGTGCCCAAAAGCATCTAGATCAGCAAACAGAGTCCAACACATATCAAAAACACAGGAGGCAAAAGCAAAAAATGCAGGGGAGACTCTTGCCAATGGTGCCAGGTCTAACAGTATTCACCAGAATTATGTGTACATAAATCATCATGCAGTCTCTTACTTGGCCCCTCTAAATTACCCACAATAGGGTTTTGCCACATTGACACCAAGTCATAATTTTCCCGTGGAATTCATTCGCCAACATCTACCTGATTCCCTTGAGGAGAAAACTAATTTTTCTTCATCATTCTTTTGCAGCCTTGACTACATATATTTCCTTGTGAAGAATGTGATCTGCCATCCACAGGAATTAAGAAAGAGTTTATAATAGCATTCACTATGGAATTTGATCTGTCATCCACAGGAATTAAGAAAGAGCTTATAATAGCATTCACTATGGAATTTGGTCTGTCATCCACAGGAATTAAGAAAGAGCTTATAATAGCATTCACTATGGAATTTGGTCTGTCATCCACAGGAATTAAGAAAGAGCTTATAATAGCATTCACTATGGAATTTCCTATTTCAGTGACGACGCTTCTAAATGATGTGGAGACAGCTTTATGAACGGAATGAGAAACTGAATTGGCCTAAAAAATCACAAAGGTTTTTCTTAAAAACCTCTTCCTTCTAATTATTAACACTGCGCTCAACCATTCTAATCAGCAAACAATAGATAACTGAACCCCCAAAATATTTTCTTTGAACAAGTTATATAAAATATATCAAAACAAGTACACAGAAATTACATTGTGCCTTTAAATTGCATTCACATAAACCCAGACAGCTGCTTGCATAAACAGTTCCCCAGGCAAGCATCTGCCTTGCAACAAATAAAACAATGTATGTGACCTTGAAATAAATGTAGGGAAAACTCGCCAGCAGTTTTGCGCTGCTACGATGTAATCATTTGCACATGAGCCCTAAAATCATTCAAATTTGACATTAAATAAACACACCAGCCACGGTGTGCTGAAACAAAGTAAGAATTGCCAAGGCAAACCTTGAAAGTAGGCACCCTTGTGAAATTTACTCAATACAAAGCAAATTAATAGTTTCACACACAGCCCTGAAAGCAGGCACATGTGTGAAGATGGCCTAACAAATCAACACTTAAGTATAACCACTAAACAATAAATAGACATCTCTAGTAGCATGAAAAGAGGAACTTGTGTATGGACTACTGCTATTTATAAGTTGGGATGTCCCGTGGGTTGTACTAAATAAAGCAAGAAGAGAAACCCATAATAGAGCCTCCCGTATTGAAATAAAATTAGTCCTTGATGCTTAAATAAAAAGATTTCTATTTTCTATTCCCTAAAATCACCCAATCATTGGCTGTTAAGGTGGGATTTACCTAGGCCGGGTGGCCTGAGGCGTAATGTTGCATAAATCTTGTATTTTGGGTATTGTATATATTACATACTTTATATTATTTAATATGCTTTGGGTTTTTTGTTTGCAGGAAAATGGTTTAAGGAGAAAAGTGTCATAGAGATTTCTGCCCAATACAACAACCAAATAGCTCGGGCTATTTTTGTACCCGAGGGCACACCTCAAGTATAATTTCCTGCACACCGCCCAATACACTGAAGGTTGCTCATGTGACTGTTGAATGCAAGAGCATACCTCATGTCCAATTTTCAAGCAGAAAACCACTCGTGTCATTTGTGCAATAACATTTTTTGCAATTCACCCACTCCTAGTATTAACCCTATGGCTTTATTTACCCTTATTGTGTGAAGTTGTTTCCTTCCTAATTCATGTGTGACATACATGATTAGTTTAATTGGTCTTCTGGAGGCAAGACATCATATTATACTGGTTGAATTGGATGCTAACAAGAGTCATATATCTAACTTCACCCGTCACAGTTTGGGGCTATGAGAATATAGGTTTGCTGAACTAAACCCCTTGGGGCTTATTTACAAGGACCTTGCGCCACTTTTGCGTCACTTTTCCCATGTTAAAAGTGACGCAAAAGTGGCGCAAGGGGTTTGTAAATCTGCCCCCTTGTATTTTGACGCTACAAACAAGTTGCTCTGCCAAAAACCAGCAGCAATAATTGTGAAATAGACATTCCAACATGATTCAACTATCCCTATATACACTAAACAGTTCACACGTTTTGTCTGTTTTCTTGAGTAGAAAGGTATGAATGAGCTCACAAAATAAGGCTTGACAAAGTGATGTAGGTCATGACATTTGTGTTGTCTGATTTGTTGTGGCTTGTGAATTTTTTTTGACATTTCTTGTAAAAATATATTCATTTACCGTTGGAGTTTTGGGTGCTTCATACTACTTTTATATACATTTTTGTATATCCAAGGTACCAAAGTCAACTCATTACATGGCTTGCAACAAGGCTTCAACAATTTGGCGAGGAGTTTAGAATAAGAACTAGTTTCTGCACAACTAAAGACAGTAGGGAGTATTAGGCCAAACGTTTAACAGCCCAGGCTGGCATCCACCACTTTTACAGCCTTGATCAAGTGAAGAAAAGCATCTATATGTGCAGATAATGGAGCTACCTCAGGCAACTGTGTAGAGCTTTAAGATTTAAATATTCTAAATGTTTGTCATTACTGGTTAATATGCAGAAATGTCTTCCTGGAGGGACTCTTAAAAACATACTTCACTCAGAATCAGAACAAGCTTTATTCGATTTTTCGATATAAAATCATAAAAGCAAACAAAAAGTTAAAAGCACAATAGCTTTTTTGTTAAAAATACATTTCATATCACAAATAATGATCAATACAGTACGTCAAGGATTCAAATTCATCGTGGGGTTCAGGGCCGGACTGGCTACCGGGCGTTTTGGCATGCTGCCGAGCTGGGGGCTGATTTCGTTGATGGGGACCTGCGTGTGCTGAACGAAATTCGTTTTGCTTTGTTTATTTCGAAGCACACGCAGGTCTCCATCAACGAAATTAGTCCCCACCGCAGTGACATCAGCCCCCAGCTCGGCAGCATGCCAAAACGCCCGGTTGCCAGTCCGGCCCTGGTGGGGTTTCAGAAACATATACCCCTATACATTTTTTTATCAGAATAGTTATTCTAGCTTTCACAATACTTTTTTTTAAAAACAGGCAATTGCATTTGTAAAACACTCATTTTCTAAAAATTGCAAAAATAGAAACGCTGGTTTACATTGTGTCCATCCCCCTAATCTTAAAATTGGTAAAATCCACCTCTTTCTTTGTATTTTATAAAATTTACAAAATAAGACTACATGAATTGATGATTGCCGAGACTGATTATCACATGGGCAACTGCATAGCTCCTTCGACCAGTTGTTTGTTTCAGGGAAACTTATCAGGCGATGGAAAATCCCAAATCTGAAACGAGTCAGTACAAATCTGTCATACCCGCTCAAAGTATACTGTATATACGGCTGTATGGTAAAAGAGGTTAAAATCAATTGATGCGATTCTACTAACGGTTTGCTTGTTTCTAGGGTAAACTTATTTGCCTCCAGGTGTGTCATACAGATTCTCTTTAACTCTTTCCTGGAGACAGAATTTATGGAGTCTGGAGAATTATAGTACTCTGGGTGACCCAGATCATGCATAACATGTTTTATATATCTTAACCATGGAATCTCGGTGACCCGATCCAACTTCATACTATCGCTGATGATATCGCGGTTGAGGTCAGTTCTAGGGGAGGTCCAGATCCTATGCCACAAAAGAGCGGGCTGGGATTTAATGATATCGGAGATGTACGAAACACCCAATTCTGTATGGCAGTTGTAAGTTGGGGTACTGCCAGAAGATATCTTAAAAGGCATTTTCGACCTGCTGGATAAGTTGGGTATTTCAGAAACCCCACACACCAGCCTCATAAGTGGCTATACTAACACATTTTGCTTGATAAATTTGCACGAGCATAGCTGGTGGCCTTCGGCCCAGCTTCTTTGCGAAGTTGGCCAAAGCTGCCGTAGATTTCATAAAAAGTAGGCTTGTGCTTTTAATTGCCTGAAACCAAGTCCCCTTGTAATCAAACAAGATTCCTAGATATGGGAAAGTCTTGGTTACTTCCACCTTTCTGTCCCCAATAAACAAACTCCTACAGTTAGAACTACCCTTCCCACACTTCATAATGTAGGTTTTTGAAACATTGAGTCTCAGACCCAGATTGTCCATGTACGCGGTGTAAGTTAAAAGTGCCTTTTGAAGACCCAGTTGCGTACGGGCCATCAGCACTGCATCGTCCACGTACAAAAGGGTGGCTGTAGGGCGTTTATTTATTTGCGGCATATCATAGGTCTTCTCTACCATCGCTTGTTCCAGGCCATTTGTATACAATGTAAATAAAAACGGTGCCAGGACACAGCCCTGTCTAACCCCCCCTTTCCATGCTAAACGATGCAGTGCATTCCCCCCAGGTTCCATAGCGGACCCTTGCTGTCGCTCCGCAATGCAACTGAATCAATGGGGGGTCCACCCCCATATCTGTTAAAACGCCCCAAAGTTTGCCGTGTATGACACAGTCAAATGCGGCTGTAAGGTCGGCAAATGCTAGATAGAGTCTACCTTTTTTGGCCTGCGTATATTTCCCTATCAAGATGTTAAGATTGAGGCCTTGCTCCATAGTACCCAGCCCCTGTCTAAAACTAAATTGTACATCTGACAGAATGTTTCTGTCTTCTGCCCAGTCTTGGAGCCGATTTAGGACGATCCGCCCTGCTACCTTTACCAAAGTACCAACAAGGAAATTGGGCGATAGCAAGCTAGATTGTGCCGGTCGCCCTTCTTGAATATAGGTACTTTTATTGACTCTGACCAGTTCTTAATAAATCCGGCCGAGCAACAAGCGTGAAAAACTTGCGTCAGTAATGGGGCCCAAAGGGTCAAATTTGATTTAAAGAAGTCAATTGGCACACCATCTGGGCCGGGAGCCTTACCGGCCTTACTCGCATTAATTGCGCTAATGACTTCGTCAATAGTAAAGAAAAGATCAATGGGAGGTTTTTTATGGGCGATAGTGCCCTGTTCACTACAATAGGAATTCATAGTAACCTCGCCCGGTTGTTGATTGTAAACTTTCAAAAAGAAATCCACCCATTGCCTTTCATCTATGGCGACCTCTATCGTTGGTTTATTACAATCTATAGAAAAAAAGGGAGCATTGACTGCGTGCCAAAAAGCTGCACTATCTTTATTCAGGGAGGCTTCATACAGTGTAGCCCATGCATTTTTTTTTAGTACCCTTTTGCGTTTTTTTAGGACCTGATTGTACTCCCTCCTACATTCTCTTTCTGGTCTATGTAGGGCAAGCTTTAATTTAGTATAAGCTTTTGTGCATTTTGTATCAAACCAGCCCTAACTATATGTGTTTGCTCCTTTGACTTCAATCCTCAACGTGTTTTGTATTTCATGCGTGAGGTGAGCATAATTTTCTAAAATATTGGCATGGGAACTTGTCTCCTCCAAACAAATTAAAAGGGAATTATAGCACTTGGTCACAATATTCTTAGTGAACTCTGCAGGTTCAATCCTAGACCAGCGCAATGAGTAGCCATTTGTTCTTCCCAGGGATATATTCTGGGCCCAAGGTACTTCACTCAAAACACACTTTACTGAAAGCTTTAAAGTATGTTACCACCCAACTAATTTCATGAACTGAATGGCTCAAAGGTATTGGCTCAAAGGTATCTTCTATGCCTTAAAAATGTTTCACTGGCTCTGGAATGATGATGTGTCCAGAACGATCAGAAGTAAATTGGCAATTACATAGACTCAGCACCATAAAGTGGTGAAGACTTTGACTATGATGTCCAGTTGTTTGGAGAGCTAAAGGAAGTCCCAGAGACTTTGAGATAGGGAGTCAAATTAAGTAAGGCTAAATATAGCCCTTATGGCAATGACCTTATGTATATGTTAAAGCTTATCAAACAGTTCCCACAATCAACCCAAGAAAACACTAATGCAGTAGCAGTAGCTGATCTAGCCTAATCAGTGAGAAATGGGAGGATCCACTGCTGAACCCAAAGTTGGAAGAAACCATAGCAAGTTACCAGTGTAGTTAGGTGTAAAATGAAGCAGTTTTCAGTGAACAGAGTTGACGTGTTGGGCAGGAGCCCTCAAATCATGACACCTGGATGAAAACCATGAGTCATATCATTTAAATGGAACACTGCAAGTACTCATTTAAGACACTGTCCCTGACACAGTTTTGCAATGACTGATGTCTCAAGTAGATGAAGAACTGCTACAGCACTATTTTACCACCTAAGACAGTGGTAACTGGTTGCTTGTCCCTCAAATGTTAAAGGAATATGCAAATTTTGCCTAGAAATGTAGCAGATTTGTTGACATAGCTCATCGGCTCCCGACACCGCCACACTAATCCCAGCGGGCTACAAGATTGTGTGACAGGACTGCCTTCACAAGTCAGGAGGAGGACTTGCTATCAACTACAAGGAATCCACCAAATGCATAACATCCATAGAGAATGCCACTCCATTCTTAGAACACCTGTATTTCAAGTTGCAAACCTCTGAAAACCTCACCCTGAACGGAACCCTCGCCTACTGACTACCTGGACCACGAGCCACCTTTACCAAACTCAAATCTATGGCGTTACAACGCAAACAGTAACAACGCATGTTTTTACAACACAAATTTTAAATCGCATCTACCATTTCATCGCATGATTTTACAACGCATGCCATTACCACGCATTTTTAAAAACTACCACTACAACGCATTCCATTACAACGCATACCATAATACTTTTAGGGCAGCAGTAGGGTAAGTGTTGGATAGTGTAGGGGTCAAAGTTACTATTCCCACTCCAGTGAGTGCAACAGTAGGGTAAGTGTTGGCAAGTGTAGGGGTGAAAATTACTATTCCCACTCCAGTGAGTGCAACAGTAGGGAAAGTGTTGGATAGCGTAGGGGTAAAAATTACTCTTCCCATCTACCCCAAAACCCATACCCACCCTAAAACTAAAAAATCTCCATTACGTTCCTTATAATGCGTTGGAATGGCATGCGTTGTAATGGCATGCGATGTAAAGGCAGTTGCGTTGTAACAGTTGCGTTGTAAAAGCAGTGCGATGTAATGACTGCGTTGTAATGGCTGTTCCCCCAAAATCATCACTAACTTTGTCGCTCTGCTCACCATTGACTCTAGAGCCTACATTCTCCTCTGTGACTTTCAACTGGAAGACTGAAATGACCCCTGCTCCATAGCACTCCTCTAAAGCTTGATCAACATCGGACTCACCCAGTTCATCCCAGAACCAACACACACAGCAGGAAACACACTGGACTCTATCTTAACCACAAGCGACAACATCAAATGCAACTCCACCACACCTCTCACATGGGCTGACCACTCTATCATCGACTTCCGAAACAACACACCTCAAGTTAACCCCCCGTCCAGGTTCACCATTCCAAGTCACAGCAGGGGCAAAATCACTGAAGCAGACTGATTCAGTGCCCTCAGCACAGGTCACTCTAGCCACACAGATAAGGACATCAACAACTTCAACAATTGGATCAACAACTGTGCAGACTTCCTCACACCCATGAAAACGAAAAAGCATAGTAGATCAAACAATCAGGCCAGCTGGTACACAGAAGACTTCCCAGACACCAAAGGACACTGTAAACAGCTGGAAAGGAAATGACGAGCTAGACACGACCCCACAAATAGTACTACCTACAAGACTGCACTCAGACACTATCACCAACAAATAAGAGAAACTAAGAAATAAATCTCTAATGGACCCCATCTAAGGAAGCTCAAACATCTGCAAGGAGATTTGCTCAATCATTAAGGATTCCACCTTGCCCATAGTCACCAACAACAACATCGCTGCCTCCCAACACCTCTATGACAACCTATATAACTTCTTCAACAGCAAACATCTACAGCAACTTTGCACACCAACCCAACCCCAGAGAACTTGTTGCTAACCTAACCACCACCAAGCGAGACCTGACCGAATGGACAACCTTCACCAGAAACGACACAGCAGCAATCATTTTTTTAAAACAACTTTTATTGCAGTTTCATAACATCTCATACATCAATGTACAGTGCCCTGTTCTGTGTCATCATATATTCCTGCTAGGCCATGTTTCAATACAAAAGAATATGCTTGTACACCAAATCAGTGGTACGCAAATGCGTCGGAGTGTTCTATGTATTCTCATAACCATTTCACAGTAATCAGTGGCACTTTCCCCTATTCCAAACTTCTCACCTGCACTCAACATCAATGGAAGAACTTTCCCAACCTCTTAACTTCCTACCCTTATCTCCCGATCATGCCCCCATTCACTCCAGGTTGTGGTAATGACATTTACAACAATCTCCCTGTGTAAGCATGTCCGCACGTGCCCGTACACTGTCCTTGCCCCCAAAGAGGTCTCGTCTTCATCCACCTCCTGTGTGCAGCCCATCTGGCAAAGTCTAGTTCCCAATGCTAGAGACATGTTTATGGGGTACTTGGCATCTCCTCTGGCGACGACAGGTTAGGGTGCTGTAAGACATCTGCTAATGTCTCCTTAGCCCTAGCTACATCCAGTGAGCCATATCCTCGCTGGGCCTCTCAGAGCCTCAAAGCACTCTCACAGCCTGCCCATCTTAACAGTTCCTTCTTTCAAACCTCCACCTGAGGACCTCCTGGAGCTTTCCAGTTCCTGACACAGCAGCAATCATGCGGACTATCCACTCAGGGGCTCCAGTAGACCCATGCCCCCACTACATCTAGAACCTGGGAACATCACAACTCAGCACCACCCCGACCCACATCATCCACATCTCCATCGTGTCTGCCACTTTTCTGGATGAATGAAAACTTGGAGAAACCAATGCCTTCTACAAGAAGCCCACAGCCGACCCAAATCAACTGAGCAACGTCTGACCCATCTCGCTGCTCCCCTACCCAGCCAAATTAACTGAAAAGGCCTTCAACAAGCAAATTACAACCCACCTCAAAATTCACCATTAGTAGAGTCCACTAATTAAAAGAAACAATCAGTTAACTTAGTAAACTAAACGTGCAATGAAGAGTGTAAAACAACGTAAACTGACACGCATCTGAAATGTGCTGATTCACAATAGGCAGTCGTTGCTATCCGTGTATGCTAAATAATGGCTATGAAGCAAGCTTTCTTTAATCAAAAATGAGCTTAATATGCACAATTTTTGAAGTTCGACCTTAGAATGACATGGTTAGGGATGCTGTCATAACTGTAGAATAGTCTGGTTTAACATATATATTATTTTCATAAGCAAAATTTTATTCTGAAATGACATGAACTTCCTATTTTCTTATGCTTCATATAATGATTAATAGAATAGCTTGTTCAATTAAACAATAATTACTGATTTGTAGTAGAAAGAATGCATTACCTAACAGTGATTTTGCCTTTTAGTTAGCAATTCATTGTTCTCGCAGTGAAATAGGTTGAGATGAAGAAATCTGATTGGTGTTTGAGGCCTATGGGAATCATGCCTGATGTTTACAGAATCCAACTATGCAACACTCTCTGTAGCTAACCTCATGAACAGAGGACCTGAATCTGCTTACCAAAGAATCATACCACCCAATTAGTCCATGGAGAAAGGAGCCTGTTACTGTTTTCAACATGTTTTTTTAAAAACTTTTATATTAGTGTGTGCTCCTAGGTAGTTTCACGTTTTTTTGTCAGATTCTTTGAAGCTTCAATCAATCATAAAAACTTTATTTCGGTCAAGAGACCATAAAGGTGAAGGTGCAATACAGCTTATACAGATAGTTTGAAAAAAAAACTGACAAAATACTATAGTAGCCTATTAAAAAACATCACTCAAGCCATAATCTAAATTTAATTAAATATTTAGATTAAGCACTATTACACAGTACAGGGCCACAACTACAGAAAACTTTGCCTATTCCAGGATATACATTGTGGCCCACTATGTTGTCTTCATTCTAAAAGAGCACAACGCTCAAGACCGATATAGATACTGTCAATAAAAATGGACAAACTATCCAATTAAAACATATAAAAAGCTACTAAAAAGAGATAAAAGGATATGCAACTAACTCACTCTTTCAGCAATGTCCTTCTTATTGCCCATATATTACCCAAAAACTTTGCAACCGAGCAAGCAATCGCTGGACTAGGGTCCGCTCTGAGAATACGGAGAGCTTCACCATAAATGCGTGTACCAAACTGCTTGCAGATTGGTTTGAGCCATTTTTCTCTCGGGCGGGAGTACACCGGACAAGCAAAAAATACATGGGCAATTGACTCCGGGGTGGACCTTATGCGCAACCAAAACAGTAACGGGCATAACTTGGCCTTCTCTGTAATATAAACTCTACACAAGACCAGCCTTAGCAAGCGAAGTGGCGTACTCTGAGGTAACGAAACCAGGCACCTCAGAAATTTGTTCTCTGATTTCAAAAGTCCATCCATCCCTTCAAAGCCCCACAGTTCAGCTCCATAAAGAGCTGAATCTACTACTTTAGAAAGATAGATCTGAAGTGGGGCTGCCACTGGTTTGCTAACTGGATTGTTAACCTCTAATTGCTCCAGTGGGAACGGAAGCGGAGAGAGCGAGAAGCAGCAGAGGAGCGGAGGAGCCAGCGGGGGACGGCTTCAGTGTCTTAGTGTTTCAGGCATCCTGAAAAAACAGTGGGCAGTGGCACTTTGGGGGGGCAGGGTACAACACGGCTGCCCGCCCCTGTGAAACCCCGTATAACATGCGAAAACTCACCTCAGACCTACCACGGCAGCAACAGTGCGCAGAGAGCACGGCGAGTGGTGAGTACTGAGTAGCGAGCGCGGCCGCCATTAGTTGCGGCCACGGAGTGTGAGCCCGGTGAATCCACGGAGGCGGCCCAACCAGGTTGGGTGCAGCCTGTGGCTCACCAGTGTGCCCTGCTCGCTCTCGCCCTGTTTGCCTTGCCTGCTTCGCCTCCTGCCTCCAGCCTTCTGCTGCTCCTATTGTAAAAGTCCCTGGGAAACTGGGCTCCAGCGAGGCGGTAGTAAAGTGACCACTGACCCCCGGGATCTGGGTCATAGGAACTCAAGACCTGGGCTTTCCTTTCGGAAAGCATCGTTTTCGGGTGAGTGCTGTTAAATAAATTAAGACTGCAACTCCCAGAACACATTAGGCAGTTAAATCAAAGGAAAAGAACGTGAAACAGTGTTCATGATGTAATGAAGCAATCCGGTAACCAGAGGCCGAGTGGTAAAGATAGGAAGCTGTCGAGGGACGGTCAGTGAGTGGACTGCACGTCCGCCACACAAGGAAACCAGGTGGCTCTCTATCACTGTAACACCATTGCCTGGGTCAGACGGAATCAAGCAGCCCAGAAATAGAGGGCAATATTGAGCATTGTTGCATTGAGCATTGTGGTGGTTAAAGTGCCAGAAACACAGAAGTACTGCTCCTGACTTGCTGGTCCAGCTCGTGTTTCGCGCTCACCCCAACTGCCAGTTGTGCGAGCAGTGAGCAGGGCACAGGAGGAGGTGGACGCCGGATTCCTGCCCCGCACGGCATCGAAAATCTTAACCAAACAATCTGACTCAACTATCCTAAATGACATCAAACAATTCTCTGGACAGAAGGAAAATTAGTAAAGATGGAGTAATTAAGCGAAGTGCACCTACTCACAAAGCGTGTAAAACCTTGGTACTCAAAGTGCACAAACATCTGGTATACAGCTGGAAATCGATTTACAAAGTACCATATAAACTTGGGGACAGGATTGCACGAGGAAACCAAAAACAAGTTTGCGCACGACAGGGGAGGGAAATGACAAAGAGCAGACCAGGCACCAAAATGAGCAAAACCAGGGCCGGCTCCAACACTGGTACCAGGAAAAAGTCGGCTAAGGAGACACTAGTGCAGTTAGTGTCTACCCCTATTGTGCATTCAACCTTAAATTTAAACTCCAATTCAAATAGTATGGGAATCTGTCAATACTTTATGCCAAAACCATCTGGACAAAGAATATTGGGGAAAGGAGAGTCCTGCGGCAATGCACCAAAATAGGAGAAGCAACAAGTTAAAGACGGCCTGCGTCAGGAATAAAAAATACAGAGCATTGAGAAATTGGATGACGGGAATTATTCTTCCTCCCGGAACAATGGAGCAGACCCTTGTATGCCCCCGGAAAGGAGGCAAGATGCATTAGGGCAAGAAAATCCGGATGTTTTTGAAATATCCTCAGCATTGGAGCTTCATGAAAGGAGGCAAGACTTACTGGGGCAGGGAAACCCAGAAGTCTTGGAAATATCATAGGCTTTGGAATCCCCAAACAAGGTAAAAAAACAGATGTATGGGGAGAGCCTGGTGTCCCCACAGGAAGGTGGCAGAAGAACTCAACACGAACTGTCCCAGTCACCTTATCTGTCAGCAATCAAACTTCTTACCTTCAATCAAAGCTTACTCTCGCAGGGAACGGAGCTGAGAGAGAATAGCCACTTGGGGGAACAAAACCCTCACCATCTAACTGCAGAAACAAAGAGCACAACCCAGAGCGGCTCTTACCATCAAAACTCTTTGTTATCCTCAATAAACTCTACACTGACGACGGCCATCAAGGCGCTCACCTGGCAAACACAAAAACTGGAAATCCATATGGACACAATGCAGGCAATTGCAACAGCAATGATTAACATAGAAGGTAAAATCGATATATTAGCAGGAAACTTGGAGTTGCTGAAGCTGCAGACAACTGCTGGGTGCTCTTGTCTACCAATAGTCGAGAAGCTTAGCTCTCTTCCAGAAGTTTTAACATCAATAATATTAGAGCTAAAGCAAAGACAATTAAAGCTTATAGACCAACCAAATCAAAATACAGTTGAAAGACCACCAAATCATGCAAAACACAATGGTACCAATGCCACAATAGGGGCTGATAGCCCCCCCATTTTGTTACATCAATAACAACGAAGAGCGTGAACCACATCCCAAGACCAGAAGTCAAGTCTTTCATGCACAATAAGATTCAAGATAGCAAATCTACTTTAGGGCCGGATACACCTCCGACATCCACGCAGCTGGCGTCAATAACGTGCCAAAACACACCCAATCATGAGGAACCTGCGATGGGCAAGACTCTCCATAGCAATGCTAACTTGTCAGACAACCCGCAAGACGCTACGGAACCTGCTAAAACACTATCAAGGAGAGCAAAAAAACGCTTGAAGAAGCAAGCAAAAAATAACAAACAACGTGGCCGTGCAAAGGAATTACAGCTGGGCCTGGTCACATTACACGGTAACCAGAGTCAAAAAACGAACTCAAAGAAGGCCCAAGCACAAAGCCGCCCGGAGTCTCAGAACTTTTACCCTGTATTTCAAAAGTATAGACCAGGAAATGACCAGCCAAACAAAATACCACTATTCAAACCAACCACAAATTCAAACTGTGAGGACAATCAGCCAAATAAATTACCACCAATTAAATTAACCACAAGTACAAATCGTGAAGTTGGTCACACTATCGAGAACGAGAAGCAGCCTATAAGAGCCTCACACGAGCCCGAACCTCCACTAAAAATAGATAGTGGAGGACGCCACCTCAAAGAACAGCGCATAGAAAATCAAGAGCTGGTTGCATTGCCACAGGCTACGGGCAGAGAAAGGATATCCTTCCCTCTATTTGAAAACCTCAGGACATGGGGGAATAAGGCTGTCCATGAAGACAACAGAGTAACCACAAGAATGGTCCAATGTTTGGAAATACAACCCCCCGCTGCCGGTCAAAGGGCTCAAGTGCAAAGGGAATCGGAGAATAACATCATAATTTTCACACCTGAATATAAATCTTGTGGAAGCTCCGACATATTAAACAGGTCTAATATTTTACAAATTCTCCGACACATCCCAGAGCTCTCTTCCATTGTGACCGAAGATCTCATTCAAGTACAATTTAAGGTACTGGGGAGTAACACAACAAGAGAGTCAACAATATTAAAATGGGAAAACAATTCAATAGTCCACAAGATCATGCAAGAAAGAGATCAATTTGCGAAATGGGGGATTAGTGTACACACATCAAAGGAGGAAAGGTATCCACACATGTTAGAAGGTGGACCTAATGATAAAAAGACACTAACCCCAAGAAAGACCATCTTAAGAGGGACAAAACCAGTTCCTCGCATGCCATCGTTTCTTAATTTAAGAATACATCTCTCACCGAATTACAACCAAATAGGGCGCATGATCACAGAAAGAGGATAAATTGACCAATCTAGAAACCCCCAAGATGGAGCTGTAATGATCCGAACATGTATAAAACCAAACTGCTCCTAGCACAACAAGGAGCGACTGCCTGGGGAGCCGAATGATCATCACCATGAAAGTTATCTCATGGAACGTGTATGGATTAAAAACTACGTTGCAAAATAGAGCTGCATTCAAATTCTTACAGTCCGGGGACTTGTTGTGTCTCTAAGAAACTTGGTTACTCGCTCCAGTGGTTATCCCAGGCTTTGTGGAATTCCAACAGCCAGCGAAAAGGTATAACATATTTGGTATGCCATCTGGGGGCTTATCCATATATATACGAATTGGCCGCAATATAAAAGCTAAAACCGCGTTAACCACGGACATGGTTCAAGCCATTCACTTGCAGGGTTTAAAACTGAATGGCAGTCCATTAACAATTCTTCTTTTGAATGTTTATTTCAACTGCAAAGATAAACCAAGATACTCTGAGATGAGGGCCTTGGTAGACACACTTGAAGATTTGCTTAGTAACCATTCAAACAGTGGGATCATATTGGTCGTGGACTTTAACACCCAGAACTTGGGGACAGCAAAACATGCATTATTGCACAAGGATCGTGCTGGGACCTTACTGAATACATTCTTAAACACGTACAGATTAAGGTCGATACAAGAGCCACAATTCACCAACTCCGCCATGAATAACGCTTTACAGGGGAAAACCAAACCCTCAATTGATTATATCTTCATGTGTAATCGCCTGTATGATCAAGCGGCAGAACTTCGAAACCCAGTGCTGCAGACCAGTGACCATCTTCCATTAGCCACAGTCATTTCGCTGCAAACAGTCAGTCTCTCGCACATTCCCCTCTCAGGCCATTCCAATGGGGAGGAAATACACGTACTCCTGAGAAGGCTAAAATGGAATAAAATAGATACATCTAGCCTGTTAAACTGGAAAAGCAACTGGCCCACACTCGCTGAAGACTTTACAGCTGGCAACATAGCTGAGAACTGAACTAACTTGGCGCCTGAGCTGTACCGCCTTTTGTCAGGCAAAAGATTAGACCATCAGCAAGACTGTGCAGAAAGGGTGTGCTGCCAAATTCAACCAAGGTGTGAAAAAATTGCACAAAGCAAGCGGGCCCTGAGACAAGCCAACCGTGAGCATACGAGAGAGGGTAATGAAAAAACACTTAAAAACCGGTTGCTAGCAAGAAAAGCTCACAGGAAAAACCTATGGGACCATAAAAGGCAACTGCAAGACTCGCAATGGCTGCATATTTTGAGCCTGTTGACGCCAAACAGACAGGCTGAATTTTGGCCACATAGCAATAGGTTGTCCGGTCATGGCCATGACCGGCGCAATGGGGTCGCCAGCCACACATGGGTCTCCCATGTGATTACACCTTACTGCAGTGCATTGGATCATAGACCAGCATACCATCAACGAGCTTCTACTAGTACCAGTTTGTTTAACCCTCGTATAACGACTACTGAAGAAACAACTGAACCTATTGACGCAGGAAATCGGGTGACACTAATATTAAAAAATATCAGAAAGGACGGGGCCCCGGGACCCAATGGCCTGCTTGGACATCTCTTCAAAGAAGACAGCGATTTCTGGGGAACTTTACTTACTCCGCTTTATCAGTTCTGCCTGGATAATTCAATGGTCCCTGAAGCCTGGAAAGGCTCCCTGCTTCAACCGATTCATAAAAGGGGTGATACTGGAGATCCAACTAATTATAGGTTGATAGCCCTTTTGGATATTGAGGCAAAAGGCTATGCAAGCCTCCTCCTGCAAGATCTGCAAAACTGGGCTAATGAGAATGAAATTCTTCCAGCATACCAGTCCGGTTTTAGGCCAAGAGTACCAACACTAGACAACATCCTAGCCCTTGCCTATCTGGTAGAACAGTCCACTCAGAAAAACCAGCCTCCACTCTTCGCATGCTTCGTGGATTATTCTGCGGCATTCGACGGCGTCAACAGGAATTTGCTGTGGAGGAAATTACAAGACTGGGGGATTCCGACTACCCTGTTGAAAGCAATCACTGCTCTCTACACCGGAACTTGGGTACGTGTGAAAGTATCGACAAACTCAGTAACCAAAAAAATCTACACAGACCGAGAGCTAAAACAAGGGTGTGTATTGGCACCCTTGCTTTTTAATCTCTACACTGCAGACCTTGGCAAAACAATATCCAAAGCCAATTTGTTACCCCCGAAAATTGGGTCTACTAGACTGTTTCTACTGCAGTATGCAGACAACATGGTGCTCATGGACCATACCAAAACGGGTATGCAACGAACACTGGATGCATTAAGCATCTATAACAATGAAAATGACTTAAGAGCAAACGCAGGGAAAACAAAGGTAGTAATTCTCGGGAAGTATGCAAACAAACTCAAAAAACAATGGAGAATGGGTAACCTGAAAATAGCAACAACAACTAAATACAACTACTTAGGGGTTTGGATCATGAGCAGTGGGAAGTCTGCAGCATACACTGCATCCATTGAATCAAAAGCTAAGGCAGTGACGTATGCCCTATGCAAATTGAACTCCAAACTAAGTAGCTCGACAACTGGACCCATTAGAAAGGTTATAAGAGCTAAGTTACTCCCTTCAATTACATACGGCCAATTAGCATTCCCTGCAGCATCAATCAACACCATGGAACGTGCCAACTGCCGGGCATTTAAACAGATCTTTCATATACCTGCTCATGCTCGGAACACCTTGGTACGTCTTGAATTTGGGCTAAACAAACAGCGCTATGAACATTGGGCATCGATTGTTCGGTATTATCGAGGGGTCTGCGCTGCCCCCCAAACACAATGAAGGCAATCTTGAAAGAAATTTTCGTGAAAAGTAACAACTCGTGGGCCAACGGCCTTCTAACTGCTTGCACTGAATTGCACCTTGACTTGTCCAACTGGCAGGATTTTATTTACCAACCTGGAATTTTAAAAACCATTTTAAAGAAACAAGTTAGACTATTATCCAAGGAAGAGGATATGAAGGAACTAGAGTCCTCTAGCAGTAACATCAGGCTATTAGCCAGTTCCTTCCACGATAAACTGAGACATCCATACCTTGGCTCTGCCTTGAATAAGTCAATTTTAAAGCAAATTTTGTCAGTGAGATTGATGGTATTACCGATAAAAGACATTAACATCCGTTGGAAAACATTAGAGGAGGTCAATACCTGCAGACTGTGCCATCAGTATGAGGAATCCATGGCCCACATGGTCTGCATATGTCACCGTTTGAATAATGCACGTCGCACTTTACTGAAACCCTTGTTTTTAAAATATGGGATACGCACCTGTACAGATGCCATGAAATTTCTCTTTAATCTGGAGATTCCAATGGAATTGGGAAGACTAGTGAAATTTGCACACCAGGTGAAAGAACTATTACATAACGACTCAGTCAAGGACTAGAGACAGATTCTAGTTTTGATCCTGCGTCCCCACTCTTTATTGCAGTGATTATTAGAATGGTTCAATGAAATGATTACGTTTTAGATATGACTAACTGTCTTGTCAAATGAAATGACCATGTTTTATTTATGATTGAAAAGTGTCTGGGCTGAGAGACCTCCAACCAGTCTTTTTTTGTAACAATTTTAATTAATTGAAACAATAAACAAATACATACATACATACACTGGTTTGCTGAAGGAGGTGCTATGTTCTTTTATCAGGGCCCCTGTTGTTTGCCTATGCTTTATTTACATGAGGCTTTCTTGGCATATCTTCGGAGAGTGTGATACCTAGATAGTCAAACTTTCTCACCCTTTCCAAAGGGGCCCCTCTGAGAGATAATTTACCTCTGAAAGATTTATGAGGATTAAGTAATAGAAGCTTCGTCTTTGAAGTGTTAACCTCTAATCCTTTAGAATCACAAAAATCTTTCAAGCGATTTAAGAGCAACTGAATCCCTCTTGGTGTTTTTTATACTAGTAATGTATCATCAGCGAACAGTAGGGTCACCACCTATACCCCACTCAAAGTAGGGGCATCTGCTGTGGCGTCAGAATGAAACTGAACAACACCATTCACAGAAAGGGAAAAAAGGGTAGGTGCCAGTACGTAGCCCTGACAAACTCCCCTATTGACATTTATTGGGTCAGTAAGCTGGCCTTGACAGCCACAATGAACCCTAGCAAAGTTTGCCTCATGGAGGCGAATAACGAGTGATAAAATCTCAAGGGGAAGACCCATATCTCTCAAGACTTGCCATAGCTTGTTCCTTAGGACAAGGTCAAAAGCGGTCTTTAGGTCTATGAAGGCTAAGTAAAGGCTCCCCCAAGTCAGAAGAAGGAAGCGAAACACCTGGTCGATGGTGCTCGTTTTTTGTCTAAAGCCAGCCTGGAGACAAGATAGTGTGTTCGCTAATCCAGTCCTGTATCTTTATGAGGAGTGCATGAGCGATCACCTTTTGGCCACAATCTATGAGACTAATCGGTCTATAGTTGCAAGGTAAAGATCTTTCCCCTTTCTTATACACAGGAATCACCTCAGCTCCCTTCCATGAAGTGGGTATTTGGGCCCCCTCTGCTATTGCATTGGCTAAGGCCAGAATGTTACTTGTCCAGTTCTCTCTATCGTGTAAGAATAAGTCACCCGGAATGCCAACGGGTCCAGGGGCTTTTGCCTTAGCAATTGAATCAATGCAGGACCTAATTTCACTTTTAGAGAAGAAATCCTTGGCTCGAACAGAGACAAAATGTATGGGAGTTACTTGTGTGACTGGCATACAAGGCTCTAAATATAAAAGAGAAAAGTGGTCATACCATGCTGCAATAGAAATATTATTAGTCAGTGGTAATGGCCTATTAGCATCCGCCCTAGTAACTAAAAGCCAGAACTTCTGAGAATCTTTGCTAGCACAGACCTCCCCAATTAATCTCCATCTATTATCGTCCCACTTCCTTTTAGCTCTCACCTGAGCTGACTTGTATGACCTCCTTAATTCTCTCACTAAGGCCAAGTTCTTCGATCTAATTGGTGAAGATAGTTGGCGCCTAAGGCCTCTATACTCCTGGTTGAACCAGGCAAACTGAGATCTTGGCTTATGTCCAGGATTTAGGGGGCATAGGTGTTCAATAAAATATGCTGCCGTATGCTCAAAAAGGCAAGTGTGGCAAGCTGGAATCTCTTCCAGCCCTCCTTGGTGATTAGTTAAGCTTTGGATCTCTTCTGTGGAAGTCAGTAAGTTCCGCTTAATTAATTCAAGCTTGCCTTCGTCCAAAGCCACCTGTGGCCACTTAAGTTGGCGCTTATCCTTTGATGAAATTAGCTCCCTAGTTATTAGAACAGATTTAGGATAACTAGGTGAATCCCCCCAGGGCGACTCCAAAGTGAGGCTAAGGGGACTATGATCACTATCAATAGTAGAGCCTACAACAATATCAATAATTCCGGGGCACAGCCTAAGGTCCACTAGAATATAATCGATACAGCTTATATTATTGGTCCTATTAAAAGTGTCTGCACCCAGTTTGTCCGAGCTAGCCTTTTTCCAGACCCTTGACGGTTGTGGCTATTGCTGCTGCTGTCCCACTTTGACTCTCTTTGCTATTTGATTGAACAGATTGCTATTGCAACTGTATGCTGATCTACTTGGATTTATTGAGACTGTGCTGAGTTTTATGAACTATTCTTTATGGGAAGTTCTTCTATTTTAATTTGGCTTTGAAGCTTTATGCTCCTTGACTTTCACTCTTTTCTTTGAATTTGAAAACTTCATAGGTTCTTAAAATCTAAACTCTAATCCTGATCTATAGAATAGAGAACATATTCTATATGGAACGCGCTTAAAGCAATTTAACTTTTGATGCTTCATTCTAACCATTTTCTTTGATGAGATTTCTGTAAAACTTATTTAATTGATGGACTAACTGAAATAAAGACAAAAACTTAGAAAAGAACCTTACTAACCTCTTAATGAGAAATAAAGCACATGGGGCCAGATTTATGACCCTTACATTTTGTGAGTCGCTAATAAGAAAAAAGCATAATTTAATCTATATAGACAAGTATGAGAGCTCATTAAAGAATTAGATATAAATCTAGGAGCATACAAGATTAAATATAGACATGGTTTTAGGTCTTAAATATGAATAGGACTTATCGACAGAAAAGGGTCTATATTTAAATATGTTGCAAGAACATCATACTTATTAAGGGCTTAATGAATTTCGTATATATTCCTCTTAGTAAATAACCCGTGTTCAAATATGGCGAGTGAATCATGTAAATTAGACTGACAATCGGGTCTTATGATTGCCGAACGATTAGTGGATTTTAAAAAAAAAAAAAAAAAAGCAATCATCTTTGGATTATCATTAGACAATACCGATAAATAGCGTCTTTTATTATTCCTGTAAGTATTTCTATATGGTTTAATCCCTATATTATGCAATTGTAATATACAATTTAAGACGCGACTGAACCATTCAAAGATGGCGCTGTGTTTGGCACCATATACTCGTCACTTCCGGTGCGAATTATGTTATTGTAATATACAATTGAAGATGCGATTGAACCACTCAAAGATGGCGCTGTCTTTGGCACCACATACTTGTCACTTCCGGCGCGACTTTAGCATCAATCTGGGACTAATTGTAAGTAATTGGTTAATTTACCAATTTTCTAAACATATAAAAGCGTGCGTTTCGTTGTATTTCTTTGAGATCTTTTTCGGACCAGACGACGGTATGGAGACTAGAGCTACACTTGCTGTGAGTATTTTGGGTCCGTGTGTATGCATAGTGAGGGTTATGAGAAAGGATTTGTGCGGTATATTATAACTTTTTAATCCGATTACGAACAGTGTAGAATTACTTATATTAAGTTTTTCAATTAACAGCATACAATGTGTGGTTCTGTGTTAGTGTAGTCTTAAAAATGGTTGCCATCTTTGCCGTTTTTTGAAAATCTTTTAATCTGATCACGGATAGAGCAGGATTATTTATATTAAGCCCTTCTACTTGATATATATGATATATGGCCCGGTATTAAGTCCTTCAACTTGCAATTTATAATATATGGCTCGGTGTTAGAGTCTGGCGAGTTTAAAAATGGCTGCCAATCTTGCAGTTTTTGTAGGACTCATAGATATACATTTTATGAGATATCACATTCTGCTTGCTTGCAGTAATGTTCTCTGTGGCTACGATTGTCTTCTAAAAGAGGCTATATCTATTTATGATATATATACTTAGTAAACAAAGAGGATAGGAGAGAAAATATATAAGATAATTGTCGTTAGAAATAAATAGAACTGATGGTGATTCATTGTTTTAGAATAAAATAAATATACATGATATGGAACATTAGTGAGTATATAAGCTTTATCCACACTTTTCTTTTTTAGGATACATCGATTTAAAATCATGAACTTTTTGATTGACATAATACCCAGATTTGAATATACATAGTCTGCAAGTAAGTCTCTCGATGTGTACTTTGGGAATGGACATTTGTCTAATTAGTCAAGAGTGGTGTATAGGCTATATAACGAATTGTGGATATGAATATGTTACAGATCATATTAAGAATGCACGAAGTAAACATTCTTTCTGTTTCTTTATTTTAAAAAATCTATATTGTGGGCAACATTAGACTAATGATATTTTGTGATACTTTGTGGTGAATACATACATATGTGTATTTTTCACTTTTTCTATAGATTTTTTGGGTTACATACTTTGATCGTAAATCTATGAATGAATTCCCTCTCACATTCTAAGGTACGTGGACTCCTTTGAAGTTGATGAATTTGAGATATAATACATTTTTTTGGGAACAAATTGGTTAGGTACAATGTGAATTGTTTATTGGATGTCTCCTCTTCCCTTTTGGTTAACTGTGCAGAGAATTGAGTTTTTGCATAGTATCCGTACATATTCAAGTACAAGATAGACGATACACAGTTTTAAAGAGTATCGCCTGAATATGCGTTATGAAAAGGTGTTTTCCCAATATAACTTGATGATCTCCACAACTATGCTAATAATGATCTGGTTCTTATGTTTTAAATGTTTGTGTTCAATGTTGTAAATAGTGTTTGTTTATGTACTTTTTTTTAGCCCTGAAGAAGTCCGATTGAGGACGAAACGCGTTGGCAGAAAATGAATAAAAGAATGAATTTTACTAACTGAAGACCTTGCTGACTTTTTCTTTTGGGAAAACAATCATTGAATGTAAACTTATGAATATGGTTTAATAATGATTTATATATGTAACTATTAGTGTGCGGGGCCTTTCTGCTTTTAGTGTATTAGAGTGACTAGAAGTTCTTTCTTGTCTCTCTGTTTTGGGACCTAGGGGATTGTGTCCTAAGCCCGTCGCACCTCTTCTATTTGTGGTAATTATCAGGGACGTTAAGACTAGTGCGGGTGTCGATGCTTTGATCCCCAATTTTTGTGCCTTAAATATGAATAGGACTTATCGACAGAAAAGGGTCTATATTTAAATATGTTGCAAGAACATCATACCATGTTCAAATGCCTGTCCGGGAAAGAGCCACCAAGAAGTGAAACTAGGGACTAGCAGAACTTAGACGCGGTGGCAAAAATCTGAATACACTCGCGCTACAGTGAGAATGTGTTACTTTTTTTTAACATTTATATAACAAAATGCATCACGTAAGCCTAGAAAGCAAATGAGTGAATATGCCTGTAGTAACGGGCTATTGTACCTATAAATGGGCATTGCGGTATAAACATAAATTCCTTTATGCTATGACATACTCATGCAGCTTCTTTTTACAGTGCATAGCATAAGCATAGGAAAGGAATGTAAAGATATGCCTATGGTAACTTGCTGCTGTACCTGTAGATGAAGATAGTTCAAGCGTGAGGATAGGTCAGTCTCTGTATCGGATGGAAGCAAAGAGTCAAAGTCTCACTGTGTGCTATTTGAGGGTTTCCGGAATTGAGGCTATACAAACGTGGCGTCAATTGCATGAGTCACGTTAACCTGAAAACAACTAGACTGCTAAATGAGAATCTTTAAGAAAGTGATAGCTGAATAAATAAGAATTAAAAAATCTGTGTTGGAAACGATCATAGCAACAGCTAAGTAAGCTGTGATAATGTGGATTTCTTTTTTCTTTTTGTTAAATTTTTTATTTCATCTATGATAGATCCAATACATTATAATACATTAAGACAAAGATTGTTCAATGGGGAAACAAAAGGGAAGAAAAAAAAAAAAGATAAGAAAAACAATGCATAGATTAAAAAAAGCAGTTTGCAATACATAGATATATATTACTGGTCTCAATACATGAGAGTTCCTGAAAGTGCATGTGCGTAGAACCATAAAAAAATATATCCCCACTCACACCTCATTCATCCATATAAGACAACACCGGCCCCCAAATCTCCATGCCTAATTTCTTTTTCCGGATACCTTTCACTGCATATAAACTATATTCTATGTTAAACATGGATAAAAATCTAGCCCTCCATAATTCAAAAGTTGGTACATCCTTCTGGAGCCACATTGAGGCAATACATAACCTGGCGACAGCTGTAGCTAAGAACAACAGATACCGATATTTATAAGCCAATTGATCAGTACCCTCTCTCTCAGCTACCCCCAGCAGAACATGAGCAGCTGACAATCTGACTGGACCCCCCAAAACTGTCTGCCAAAAATGTCTCTATATGCCCAAAAAAGTTGCTTAAGTACCTACATGTAAAAAAAATGTGTACAATGTTGGCGTCCTCTGTCCCACAACGGAAACATTTTCCATCATTTGTCCCACCCCATTTAGACAGTTTGGCTGGAGTATAATAAAGGTTAAACACAGTCTTGTAATGTTGTGCCCGGAGATTAGCAGATATTAACAGTCTACCCGCCAATTCAATGGACACTTCTACCTGAGTGCCCAAGCACCCTAGCCTATTGTCCCATTTTGTATTATGCATCTCTAGATCACCGCCCTTAGTGTCCAATAATAAGTTATAGAGTGTACCAATACGTGCATTTTTCCTCACGGCTCAATCACAGGGTTTACTTCGATATTCGATTGATGTTTACATAAATAATCGCGAACTTGCAAATATTAAAAAAATTCAAACCTGGAGAGGTGATATTTATCAGTTAGCATTTCAAAAGACATCAGCGCCCCATTAGCATATAAATCACCAATATATTGAATCCCTTTAGTACGCCATCTATCTATGATTCTGTCCCAGAATATCGGTGGAAGGAGTGTCGTAGCTGTAAAGGGGGTATACTGAGATACCCTCTCTAATCTATAAAGCTTTCGCACAGCTTTCCACACCTTATAGGCAGTATTTAAAACCTTGAACCTGGTTTTCTTGTAGTAACTTGGCTCTAAATTAACAAACAGCCGATTTTTGGCATCACTGCCCAGCAGCATTTGATATATCGATGGGGCTTCGGCAGTGCAAATTGGTTCTGCCCCTGTTAGAAGTATATTCATATGCTGCAGCATACATACAAAGTAATATAAAGTAAAATCGGGCACAGCCCAACCGCCTTTCTCCCGAGGGAGGGTCATATAGCGCATAGCTCTGCGGGGCTTGCCATGAGCCCACAAAAATCTAGCACAGATTGACTGTAATGCTACAAGTTGGGGACGAGGGATTTCCAGTGGTACAGATCTAAAAAAATATAAAATTTTAGGTAGTATCAACATTTTGAGAATATTACATCGTCCCACAAGTGAAAAATGCAGGCATTCACACCGTTCCAATTGCTTCCGAACATCATTCAAAATATTACGCCAATTGACCTCCACCAATGATTTTAAGCATGTCCTCAGTGTAACCCCCAAATAAGTTACCTCACTCAAAACTCGCTGGTCGTCAAATACAGTAATGTTAGAACATAAAATTTGTGTTTTTGCCACATTGAGTTTATATCCTGACACGGCTCCAAACTTTAACGCCACTTGCTCTATTTCGGGCATAGCTGTGATGGGATTCGACGTTACCACTGCCACATCGTCTGCATATGCAAACACACGATAATGCTCTTGCCTCCAAGTTACAGACTCTATCACTGCACTTTGTTCTACCATTTTTAAAAACGGGTCTATATATAGTGAGAACAGCAAGGGAGAGCAGGGGCATCCCTGCCTTGTTCCCCGTGTGATATGTACTGGGGTAGATTCAAGGCCCATAATACAAATCTTAGCCATTGGACGGCGATATAAAACTTGTATGGCAGTAATAAAGCTTTGTTTAAAACCTATACAGCGTAGTGGAGCTCATAAAAATTCCCAAGCGACCCGGTCGAACGCCTTTTCGGCGTCTAATAAAATCAAACCGAGTTCACTCCCCGTGGCACTAGCTACGTCTAAGAGAGTTACAACCCTATTGATATGATTCATTGTTCCCCTCTTGGGAATAAACCCGTGCTGCCGGATTGATACCAACGGGGTTATTACTTCAGCGAGCCGGGTCGCTAGGATTTTGGCATAAATTTTGCCATCTGAATTCAAAAGCGAAATGGGACGGTATGAGCCTGGTTGTTCAGCGGGTTTATCCTTTTTTTTAAAAACAATAATACTGGCCTCATCCCATGTTGAGGGGGCAGCACCAGCCTGGGCCTGTTGAAAGGTGGCAAGCATATCAATTTTTAATACTCCGAAAAAACTTTTATATATTTCCAGTGGAAGTTTATCGGGCCCTGCTGCCTTGCCCGAGGCTAAGCTGTTAATAGCTCTTTTCAACTCCTCAATAGTGAGAGGGGCCTCTAACAGCTCTGCATCTTGCGTATCCAAATTTTTACCATGGAGGTTCTGTAACAGGGATTCCCCAGCCTGTGCATCATAACCCTCCCCAGTATAGAGTGCCTCATAAAAATCGTGAAACACATTTAGAATCCCAACGTCAGTTTCTATAAGAGTGCCCCTAGAATCTACCACTGAGCTGATCCTCTGAGCCGCCTCTTTGGATCTAAGCCTCTGTGCCAAACATCGCCCAGTTGCCTCCCCATATTCATAGTTTAGTTTCCTATTAATAGAATATTTCTTGGCTATCTCTTTGCTCCAGTGGAGATTTATTTTAGCCTTGCCCCGGGCTACTTCCGTTTGCAGAACAGTAATCTCCTGGCCCGCACATATGCCCTGCATAAGTTTTTCTTCTGCTACAATAAGACCAGCATATAGTTCCTGTAGCACTGCTCGCATTTGTTTTTGCTTATATAAACCGAAGCTAAGGGTCTCACCCCTAAAGCCCGCTTTAAAAGTACCCCATACATATCCAATCCCTGCAGTATTCCGATTTATGAGGAAAAACTGCTCAACCCATACCTTCATATGAGCCACGTAGCTTTCATCTAATAATAACTTCCTATCAAAGGAAAATGATCGCGGTTTGATTCCAGTTCTGATCATACTAAGGTTTAACACTAAGGGTCCATGATCTGAGGAAACCCGTGGGTACACCTGTATTTTAGCTCCAGAGAGCAAAAGACCCGATAAAAAAAAATAATCAAGTCTTACTAATTTCTGGTGAGGACATGAGTAGAAGGTATAGCCTGGATCCGCACCCCTTAGAGTAGCCCACGCATCCACCAGTCCGTGATCATCCAGCAAAGACTGCAGCGCCTTAAATACCCTCGGTTTCCTCCCTTTGTAAGGTTTGCTGTCATCCTGTAGAGCATTATGGTCAAGGTGTATATTTAAGTCACCACACACAATCAAAGGAGTGGGCCATAGTGCAAGTTCCACATTTAGCCCTTCAATTATTAGGGCCTCATCAAAGTTTGAACCGTATATAGAACAAATAGTACACTTCTGACTGCTAATCATACATTCCACAATGGCCCACCGCCCTTGTTTATCTGCCAATGCTCTGCCTGTCCCTTGTATATGATTCTTAGCCAGAATTGCTACTCCCCGTGTAGTGGTGGTTTGCTCGGTGCAAATTAATACTGTGAGACCTAGTTCCGCCAATAGTTTTCTATTAACCCATGAGATATGAGTTTCCTGTAGGCATACCAGGTCAGTCTGAAGCAACCGTAGCTCATTCGCGACCCGTTGCCTCTTATTATGATCATTCAAACCGCTTACATTCAGGGAGCAAAACCGAATACCTCGAAATATGCCACTATCCCCCATCTGTTTTCCCAGTATCTTTATGCTTATGGACTGTGTGCCTCAAACCATTGAATTTCCTGTTTCTCTTCACAAAACCATCATGGACTATTTTTACTAATACCCCCCACCAACCCACTTCCCCCAGCTCCCCCTCCCCTCCCCTACACGGCTCCAGCCGGAGGCGTGACCCACCCCCACCCAATCCCAAACTGGAGGCTTGGAGACACAGAGTCTCCGCGATGGGTCAAGCTATCCGTGCCCCGGATCCCCCTACCCCACCCAGTGTTTAAACCACAAGAATATTCACCACCCACCACAATACAATATAGTCAGAGAAAAAAAAAAAACCAGAGCTAAAAAAACAACAACATTGCAATCCATAGATGAATAAACAAAGGGGCTCCGTAGCATCCATCCCCCTCTTTTTTTTTTTTTCCCCTTCAGCTCTTACAAGGATTGCAAACACTCTTTAGCA
Source organism: Calotriton arnoldi (assembly GCA_963921515.1). Lineage (NCBI taxonomy): Eukaryota > Metazoa > Chordata > Amphibia > Caudata > Salamandridae > Calotriton > Calotriton arnoldi. The sequence goes on along the minus strand of CAWUFW010006373.1, from coordinate 1,073,403 downwards.
GCTGATTCAGCTGTAAAAAACCGCACATGCTCTTTGTGAATGATTTTGAGCTTAGCTGGATTCAGCAAAAAGGCTTGTGCCCCTTTGTCATGAAATGGTGTAATGAGTTGGTGTAATTGCCATCTCTTTTCTACAGTTAAAGGGCAGTAATCAGGGCGCACAAAAAACTCTATCCCCTTCCCGGTTTTCTTTCTGTATGGGCGTGCCAAATCGTATACTGCTTCTCTTGCCAGAAAGTTGTTTACTGCTAGTAAAATCGCCCTTGGTTTGGGAGAGTTCTGGCCCGGTCTATTACGCTGAACAAATGGGAATCTGTGTGCCCTCTGGATCTCCTGGTTCCAATCCCATTGGGTTAGCCCGGGAAAGGCTTCAGAGAAAAGTTCGATGATGAATTTTCGTGTATCTTGCCCCACGGCCCCCTCGGGAATATCCAGCACTCGGAGATTATTGCGCCGGAGACGATTTTCCAAATCGGTGATTTTCCAGAGGGTATCATCCTTAGCAGAGCGTAGGACCTCTGTTGTTGCCTTCTGCGCTGCAAGCTCATCCTCCAGATTTGATATGCGGGTCTCGGCCTCATTAAACCGGACAGAAAACTCCGAACAAGCTTTCGCCATCCTCCGTACCGAATTCTGAAGTTTGCGACAAGCCCCTTGGGTGCGCAGGCTCTCTGTTCGGGTCTCCTCCCTATGGGCCATAATGGTCTGATAGATAACCACCAGGGAGATATCCTCAGGTTTCGCAACAGTTTCGGAGTTAGTTTGCACCCCACTGACCATTTCAGTCTCTGCCATAAACGAATAATCCCATTGAACGGAATCTACGCTCTCAGCCGAATGATAAGCTGCGCCCAGACCTATATTCCCCTGCTTGCGCGCAGTTTTTGGACTGTTGATTCCCTTGCGCATATCTGGATCAGAATCATCCCCGGAGGTATCCGAGGGATCAGACATTGAGAAAAAGGGAGGGTCGCCAGAGTCATTCTCTTTCCTTGAATCCGGCTCAACCATTTTCTTTTCAATTGCCTTATCCCCTTTTTCAGGGGCAAACTCTACGCTGTTTACTCCCCTCTGCGCCTTCTTGGCTGGGCCTCGAGAAGTGTCACCTACTCCAGCCCTTTCTGATTTTTTCCACCATTCTGCCCGTCCTTTAAAGAGCCTTGGGGGTACCACCAGTAGCCCCGTCCTCATGCGCCAAAGAGTTCAAAGAGTAATCCTCCCCCTGTAGATCTTCATCTATGCTTAGCGCCGGCTCAAGGTTAGCAGGTGTAGTAGGCACATTTTTCTTTATTTTCCCAGTCAAAAATAAAGCAGGGACAGATTTCTTACCGCCATCCACGCGAACAGCGTCCTTTTTCCCCACAGTTGAAATCAGCTTTTTACCCTCCATAATGTCTGATGTATCCATGTTGTTTCGCACTCTACCGCGGCCGGCCTTCGGGGGCATTGGAGCGCAGTTCAGTTCCGCATTCAGTTCAGCGTTAAGCCTTCCCTTCGCCGGCACCATCCGCTCTCCACACCAGGCGGCGTACGCACAACCGGAAGTCCGCCTCGCCAACACCAGGAACCGGCAGACAGCAATACGAGGAAAGTAACAGGCACTCCACAGCATAGCCGCTCCACCTGCACTTCACTTCGGGGAGAGCATGATACACAGAAACCCGGTCATTGAAGCGCCCTTAGCATGGTAAGCGGAGCAGGGGGGGAAGCTCCGGGAGCTCAAGCTCGCACGACCGTACTCACGGCCGCCATCTTGCCTCTATGATATGATTCTCGATAATGTGGATTTCAATGTGTGTGTTGCAATAACATCTCAATGATAAGGGTGATGAAATGGAGCATGTGTGCATAGTCCTATTAGAAGCCTTCTTGAGAAGTAATGATAATCAACTTACTTTCAGATTGTTGCTAGAACACGCTCTTAACTCCACCTAAATTTCAACGTCTGTGATGAATGATTCAAAAGATAAAATGTTGGTATTAATAACACGGGTTCACTCTCCCTAAAAATGAAGGTGCTACATAGGTTAGAATGCTATATGTTCATCTACTGTTTAAGACTAACGCGACAAACTGCTACTGTTGGGAATCACAATAAAAATTATCAACCAACAGATTATGGAGAGAGTTTTCCCACCCCTCCTCCCCCGGATGATGAGACTAATGAAAAGGGAAGAATACATATAAGAAATCATGTTTATATGTCTAGAAAATTGAGAAAACATAGAGAGAACATAAGTCTCAATCCAGTATCTATTTAGTTAGGTGTGGGAACATAAAATAGATAGAGAACAGAATTACCTATGGGTAGATATGGTATCTTTAGCTTGATGACTAGTTGTACTGAATCTAACAATGTTCTCCCATGGTATCTCATTATTGAGAAAAGAAGGTATACCAAAAACAAGACTGACATTGATCATTTCCTGACTTTTTTCAATTTTATTTTTATTTTACAGAAGATCAACCTAGGCCCGAGTCTGCTGTAGAAGAGTAGGGATATCACTATTAAAATAACTTGGAGTAGGGTTAAGGATTGTCTAATATTGTTTTGCTGAAAACTAACCATTTAAAGAAACTATATAAAAAAAAATTACTTGCATCTTGAACTTTAACTGCATGCATTTAATCGATTTCCAGAGAAAACATGTTGCCTTAGAAATAAGTGTAACTATTTTATGTGTTCAGTCTTCATAATAATAGTAATTATGATTACCATAGTATTAGTCGGATTTTTCTTAACACTTGAGAAAGACTTTAGAAATACAAACACAACAAAACACACAAATATATGATTGAGGAAGAACAATTGAAGGCTTCCTTTGTTGCCTACAATAGGGAGGATTACTCAACAAACGTTCCCTCAGGTTAGTACAGGAGTGCACACATGCCATGGGAGCTAAGAATTGATATGTTTGTGCTCATTTACCATCATCAGCATCAGAAGAAGTTACACATTACCACATGCCGTTATCTTATAAAATCTCAAGTACTATATTACTTACACTTGTATATAGATAAGAACACTTTGAATATTTCTATTCTAACTATGACTTAATACTTTCTAGAGTGCCGTTTACAGAAAGCATGAATTTAAACTCACAAAATAAAGAAATGGACACAGCCTGATATTATTTTTATGCCACATAGACCTATAGATAGTGTTAGAGTGTATCAGAATAACTTAAGCTGTTTGATGCGCCCATTAGAAAAAGTTTTCATTATGTCATTAGAAGAAAGAAAGACTAACATGACACGCAGAAAAGATAAACATAGTGATATCTTGAAAAATGTTTGGAAGAAAGAGGAAGATGAATTTAGAAAGAAAAATGTTTTTCTGAAATTAAGATTAGACAGTCTACTCAAAGGGAAATTTTGCTTTTACTGAAGAAGAACACCAAAACGAATTTGAAATTATTGGGAGGGACATTGCAAATATTACAAGGAGAAGAATCTGCAATTCCAGGAGTTTATTTTGTCTGTGGACAGAATGCTTATTTTCTATTACCTGCTGACTCTGAGAGTATTTGTTATTTAGGGGTGCTATTTCCAAAAATGTACCATGCGACTAGCATCGATGCATTAACAATAACACCAGCACACAGACACACCAGTATTGCTGAGAAGGAAGCTCAATTAGCAGGAGATATATTTGGAGCGATCATTCCACCTTTAGGAGTCATTATAAATGACAAAAAGATTAGAAAACTGTCAACTGTTGTCAATAAGCTGGCAACTTGCACTTCTGAAGCTTTGCTAGTAGTAAACACTGAGCTGATTGCAATACGTTCAATGGCTTTGCAGGATCGATTAGCATTAGACATTTTACTCGCAGAAAAAGGCGGAGTCTACAAGATGATTAAATTAATCCATTGTTGTTCCTACATACCTGACGAGAGTAAGAAAATAGAGGAATTTGCAAAGAACATTTCAGACTTGAAGCCTGAATAAAAGGAGTTGGAAACACCTAGGGGCACATGCATCAAGCTTTTTATCGGTCGCAAACGGGCTGATTCGCAGAATCGTCCCGTTTGCGACCGGTAAAAAGCCATTTCCGATGCATCAAACCTCAATGCATTCGCAAAATAGGTAATCGCAATTTTTGTGATTACCTATTTTGCAAATGCATTTAGGGAATCGCAATTTGCAATTCCTTAAATGCAATGCCTGAAGCATTTTAAAAATGTGACTTTGCATTATGGATTCACAAATTACTGTCAACTTCAAGTTGATGGTAATTTGCAGATCCTTAGTAAAATGCTCAAAATTGCATTATTCAAAGTGCCATGTGACGCATACAGATGCCCTTAGGGCATGTGTGTGTGCCACATCTGCACACTTAACTTTTTTTAGGGTGCATCAGGGGGCCTTAGGCCCCCTAGTACCCTTGCAATTGCATTCGCAATTTGCGATTACCTATTTGGTAATCGCAAATTGCGAATGCTTTCCCCTTCATTTATATGGGCGTTTAGGCCCATAGGAATGAATGGCAATTCATTCCCTAATAGCGAATCGCAATTTGCGATTCGCTATTAGGGAATGTGTAGGAATCGCTATTTATTTTGTGATCCCTACATGCAAAAGGAATTGCGACTCCTAAATAGCGATTCCTTAAAAATCGCTATTAAGGAATCGCAATTCCTTATCTTGATGCATGTGCCCCTTATTTCTTTATGGAACACGCTTAAAGCAATTTATCCTTTGATGCTTCATTCTAACCATTTTCTTTAAAAAGATTTCTGTAAAGTTATTTGATTGATGGACTAACTGAAAAAATGCACAATATAGAAAGAACATTACTAATCTCTTAATGAGAAATAAATCTTTTAAACTGCAGTTCAACTCTCATCATTGACTGAACTTAAACTGTAAATGATATTTGATTTTAGATGTCTGTTCTTGCTTCTTGCCTCCTAATACAACATTCCAAGATCCATTGTTGAAAAGAAGAAAGATTAGTACGGGAAACAGGGCTTAACTTTGCCAGATGGAAAATTAGCATCAATACAAAAAAAATTAAAACCCAGTCTGTATGGGCATCTTTTAGTCAACACTTAATCAGGATTCAGAAAAAACCACAGCACCGAAACGGCACTCATTGCAGCCACTGATGACATCTGAATCCTCCTGGACCAAGGAGAAACAGTGCCCCTCATCCTGCTCGACCTCTCCACAGCTTTGACACTGTCTCCTATAACACTTTCATCAGAAGACTCCATGAGATTAGCGTACAAGGATCTGTTCTCAAATGGATCTGTTCCTTCCTACCCGGAAGAACCCAAAGGGTCAGGCTGCCACCCTTCAAATCAGAGACCAAGAGATTGATATGTGGAGTCCCACAGGGATCGTCCCTCAGCCCTACCCTTCTCTACATATACATAAGACCATTCGCCAACATCATCCGATCACAAGACATCACCCTCATCTCCTACTCCGATGACACCCTACTCAGCCTCTCCCTGATGGACAAGGCAACCACCACCAGGGCCAACTTCACCAACTGCATGACCATGGTAGCAGACTAGATGTGAACCAACTGCCTGCAGCTCAACTCTGACAAGACGGTAGTACTGGTCTTTGGCAACAAGACCTCCCCATGGGACTACACCCGGTTGCTGTCAGAGCTAGGACCAACACCCACACCCACAGACCACACAAGAAATCTAGGCATCATCCTAGACGCAAGCTCAACATGACGGCTCAAGTCAACACAGTATGCGCCTCATGCTTCCACATCCTATGCATACTACAAAAGATCCTCAAATCATTGCCTCAGAACACCAGATGGATCATCACACAAGCACTCATCACAAGCAGGCTGGGCTACAGCAACACTCTCTACACCGGAATCTCCAAACAACTCCTACACAGACTCCAGACCATCCAGAACACCACTGCAAAACACATGCTCGACCTCCCATGCCATACCCACATCACACTGCACCCCAAGAAGCTTCACTGGCTCCCCATTCACAAACACAGCCAATTTAAACTTCTCACGCTCACATACAAAGCCCTGCACAACACAGTACCAGAATACCTGACCAGCCATATGCACTTTCACCAGCCCAAAGCACACCTACGCTCAAATTGCACTATATTCTCACTTGCATTCATTACCCGCATCCGCAAAAGCAAAACTGGAGGTTGCTCCTTTTTCTACATTGTACCCAAGACATGGTAATGCCTCCCACAACACATCAAAGCTTCCTCCTCCTTCTTGAGCTTTGCAAGAAGCTGAAGACCTGGCTCTTTGTATAAGCACCTTGAGGACCACATACCTACACACTTTCCCTAACACCTGGATACCGTCTCGGGTGATTAGTGCTCTATAGAAGTCAATATAACATAACAAAGTAAACAAAAGAACATAAAACAATAACATAAACAAAGCAACATAACAACACAATTAAAACAAGAGGGACAACACAATACAATCAAAAAATGGAATGCAACATTACAACCACAGTACTCAAAACAGAATGCAATACTGCAACCACAGTATAACACAACATCACATCACAGTAATGCAGAAAAATAATCCAGTAGCACAAACAACAGAACACATCATCACCCCCACAACAAAATTACATAAAAATATGCACTAACATTTTGTCATGCGTTACTACCTCCAGAAACATGCTTTCAAAATACTGTATTATATTTTAAATGTATTTATATAGCACTTTCTACTACCCAGGTCAAAGCTTTGAAATTCTTTACAGCAGGCAACATGCTGCTCCGGATCCCTAGGTTAGTGGTTAGTTCAGCGCTATTAGTTACTGTTGGTTTATGCAGATATTTAGTGAGATTATTAGATGAGCTTGTGGAGGTTAGGTATGGTATGGTTGCAGAGGTATGGCTTTTAAAGACGGAGAGGTTGTGATCATTGAAAGGACGTGTGCGCAATACATTAACAGAGATTAAGGCAAATATGCAAGTGGCTCAGAGAAGGTTGTACCCAGAGAGAAAATGATGCAGTGGATTTGAAAGGGAGATAAAGGTCTTTTGAAAGAAAAACAAAGTGGAAACAATGAGAGATTTTAAGAAACAAATCAGTTGTTTAGGTCTGATTGTTTTTTAATACAGAGGACACTTTTTGAATTTCGACAGAAGCAGCATTATTTGCATGTGAAGATAGTGCTATATTCTGTACCTGTGATAGGCGCTAGAAGAGGGCAAACAGTCTATATAGTGCTAGGCTCTCACTGAATCACCGCTTCAGTAAGGAAAGCCAATCAGCTTAGGGGTTGGAAGCTTACAATAATGGCTGGTCACAAATCTTCAAAATAGATTCTGCAAATGCTGGAGTGGGTGTATTCCCAAGTTTGGCTCAACAGGATTAATTGTAAAGCAAAGTGGGATCCATTTTGGATGCCTCTGGTTTGACTTGGCACAAGACGGAGGCTGAGTGTGGAGACTGAGTACTGCTTCCCCAGACAATGAAAGTGCATGGCCTGCACTATTGTGGCTGTAGGGTGGGAATCCAGACACTGGGCCAAGGAGGATGGTGACAGAGCTACCTTTAGAAACTCAATTAAGAATTTGTTAGTAAGGGGCTGCTGATTAGTTTTCATGAAGCAAGGGCCTTTGGCAGATGGTAGGGATGAGGGGTGAAACTGCACATTCTGTTGTGTAAGGTTAGGGGGACTCTTTCAGTGAGGCCCAAGCATTTGCTATTCTTGATCAGATATGGTTGCCAGACTCAAATCAACATACACAGAAAGGCTAAATATATCTTAATTATAGTTTATACTAGACAACAACAAAGTGACATTCATTATGTTCATGCCCGTCTTCCTTGTTGCAGTACTTACATCATGAATTTTGTCTCATCACATGTACCTATCATTCCAATCAAATCCTTAAACCAAAACCCACCACAACAGTTCCATGGATGAGGAAATCCTCCACTGACTCCTCACCTTGACAGCTGAAACAAAATGCCGAATCCACCCTCACCACTTACTGTTCTTTTTCTGCCTCAAGCATGTCTGCATTTCCAGTTTTTTACAGGTTTTCGATAAGACACGCATAATAAATGTTTGTAATCAAATATATCATTTTCTCTCAGGTTCAGAAGATCAGCCTGATCTAATGGCCTTTCTATTCTTCTCCGAGTTTGTTACATGTTGATTGTTGTAAATAGCTGTTTTCCTTTAATTTATTTTTAACGTGGGTAATGTGTGAGAGTCTATTTCAGACATTTTCTGACAAATAATGTGTTTATGTTTTATACAACAGCCATAAAAAAGTTTATTTTAGATCAAAACAGGACCTCACATATGGGAAATGGGGGGTTGCAGATATTATTTGCAGTGATATAAATGAGCTGCTGCTGTGTTACAATATTGAAAACACACCTCACTAACCCTGAACATTAGATGGAAACACATTTAGAATGTGGACCATTGCACCTGTGCAGGGTCGGTGACCTGGCCAAGGAGGGCATGACAGAGTTGAAACTGGATCATAAATTCAAAGCTGTTCTCTAACAAGGGCCCCCAAAATACGTTTGCCCAGGGCCTCGAAAATCCTTAAGATGTCCCTGCCGGCTCTGTTTTCAAGTAGAAGCCTGTGGGTAAAATGTATTTTGAGTTTCGTTTAGAAATGTGATCCACACAATTCCACCAAGGAATCAGGGTGACGAGGCCTGGCTTGCTCTGAGAACTACTTCGCCGGTGTTTAATTTGTAAAATATTAAGTGCCAGGGCTCTGACCAGGAGGCCACTGCAGCTTGCACCACCCATCGCCCTTGTCATTGCTGCCAAAACAACTACTAACCATCTCTCTCGCATGTAAATGCGACAGTTCAGATTATTCCAGGTCCCCAAAGCTAAAGGAATGGCTGGGGAGGCAGGTATTACCATTTTTTTTAATGTATATTGTTTCCCTAAACAACTGTTATACTGCTTATCTCTAAATTACATGAGCAGCGCCACCTTGTGGCAAACTGCCCTAAGTGTGGTGTTGACAATTAGGTGCCGGGTGCCGAGCACCGGAAACCAATTAAGTGCCGGTGCTCAGCACCGGAAAGCAGCGGCTCAAATTAAGCAAGTTCGCCCGTCTTAGATGTGGCAAGGAATATAAGCCTGCTGAACTCCACTGAGCCATCGGATGGTTCAGGCCGGGTGCTCCGAGGTCCGCTTACCTGTCATGGTGTTCAGTCCCACAAGATTTGCCACCTGGACGCAATACTTTGTTGCAAGGTAATGGTACTGCAGGAAGTTTTGCTTATGCTTAGCAAGACAGCCATGTATGAGTGGTAAAAGGTGGTCACCACGCATTGCTTGAAATAGCGCCAGTCATAAATGTTTTTGGACCCAGACCCAAAAGTCAGCATACCCTATCGCAAGACTTTCACTTTAGGAAGTCAGTTAGAGCAGTTTCTGGCCCATTTATATCTAGCCTGTTGGCAACAAGCCTTGACTCCTCCAGATCACTGCGCCCAACTTAGAATAGTCTGGATATCACACATTATACATGAACACATAATATCCGTAAATGTCATTAAGGAAAAAATTGACTACGAGTACAATTTCAAAACTACAAAACATTAGCCCCACGTCGAACCGAGGAAATTTGAGGGAGCACTATTATCTAACAATGACCAGTATTTTTGGGAAGTATCGAAAACTCCTTGTATGCTTAAAGCGAATAAAATCATCACAAAAACCTCCGATGCTGAATCCTCCATCTGATATAATAGGGTTGTATTTTCAAATTGACACAACTGACCGCATTTATTGCATATGCTGTCTAGGGGTACTGGCAGCATGGTTCTCTTGCAAGATATATAAACTATCATATAATCAATACTATTGAAGCATAGCGAAAACGAAATGAAAAACAGTCAACGATTGCTACAATGGCATGTGAGCTGTATTTTTAGCTTTTGATTCAGTGGGAATGAACTGGTTAACTAGAAGCACAACCTGTGCTAAGACTCTGCAAGTGGGATTTCAGGTATTTTAAAGCTAAACTAATGCACTTTGCTTACCCGGTGCAAATGGAACTTGCAAACAGAGCTGCAATTTCATTTAATAGCTATAAACCATTACTCTAATGGCTTGAGAAATACCTGTGGGAATAGACTGCAATATTTCATCCATGAAAGGTCTGAATATTAAACAAATCTCACCTCCCAGAGGGGCTTTCTTTAACCCCCTACTAATTTTGGAGTGCGGATTTAAGTGCTGAGAGCATTTTAGAATAAATGGAAGGGGATATAGCAGGATCTGTGGGAGGGATTAGGCACTTTATCTTGGCAATCAGAAATCCTCTCCAGTCCTCCATTATCACTTCAAACACGTCACGGCAAAGTGCAGAATTTAAGATGAGAACTAAGTATGGTGCTGTGTGTTGCTTGCCATCATGGAGCAGGCTATATGGACAATTAACTGATTTTCTGCCAACAAGTCATTTGCACTACTGCTATTTTCAGTCGTGGCACTTGGTCATATTTCAAATAGCTAAATCAGAGGTAAAAAGAATTGATATGGCCTAGTAAATAACTAATCTGATACACATCAGACAGCTACAACTGCCTTTCCCTCTACAAAAATACCACAGAGGGCACTATGATTTATCTTTCTGTATCAAAAGCAGGACAGATATAACATTATTTAGAGGTTAGTAAAGCCAGTGTTCCATGTTCCTTAGGCTGCTTGTAGTTTTCGCTTTACAGTGCAGCTCATGCAATCAGAATTTTTTTTATAAGAGCAGTATAGCGAGTGGGGCCTTGAACCAGCCTCTTTGTTGGTCTTTTTCCTTACAGCATCTTGATGGCGCAGCAGTTGGGTTAGTCCATCTGAAGAGTGGTTCCATTGTTCATACATTGTTACCTCAGGCACTTTGCCAAATACAGTAGGAATCAGCTTTACATGGTGTAGTCCTGCGAAAAATACAGTTGGAAAGTTATTTGTATGGTGTAACCCTGTGACAAATACAGTACAAAGGGGTTTACATTGTGATCTCTCTCACAAATGCATTATTATGAAGCAGTTTTATTTTGTAAACTCTCTGACAAATACAATAGAAAGGGTTTTTTACATTGTGCTCATTTTGACAAATAGGAAGAGGCTTTGCATTACTTCACATAAGGGCCTCATTTATGGGGTTTTGGCGTAGGGCAGTGCAGCAAGTCACCTTGCTGCGCTGCCCTAAGTCAAAGTAAAAGAGCAGGAGTGCACTGTATTAATCCAATACGGTGCATTCCTCTCCCTTGCTCCTGCACTGGCACCATTTTAGCAGCCTAGTGACAATGCAGGACTCTTGCACCGTGGTGCAAGTGTGCGTGTGTTGTAGGGAGGATTTTTTTGTGTCAGAAGGGGCACCTTCCTGCACAGAAACAATCCACTGAGGCGTGTTCCTCCTTCTCTGTGTGCTGTAGAATGCCGCACGCACAGAAAGAGGAATAAACGAGGAGTAATAACGTTATTTCTCCTCATTGCACCTCACCTCAGGAGGCGTAAGGTTTTTGCACTTCCCTGGGTTTTCAGGGTCTTGTAAATCTGGGGTACTGTCAAAATCCATGGGGAACACCCACTGCAACGCCCATGGAATGCCTCCCTAGTGCATAGTAAGGCAACACAGTGATTTGCGCTGCCTTGCTTTACTCCATATCTATGAGGCCATTCAAAGCCACACAAAGTGGCTTTGTGTGGCGTCATAGATATGATTTCAAGGTTTCTCCGTCGGAGCATCACAAATAGTGACGCTATAGTGGCGCAAGTGTGTCATAAATTCGCCCCATAGAGTCCATCTTACGCACATTTCTAGTTCATGAGTGGCTATAGAGGTCTGGTTTTCATTGTGTACATTTGTAATTTTATGTTTATTGTTTAGTTGTTTCTGAGTTAAGGTATATTTTTTAAGTAAAATCACTGGCTCCACATTGATTTATTAAGCATTATTGTGTGTTTTGAGGAAATTTGAGCTTCTAACCCACACCTCACCCCTATAACAGCTTCGGACGGCTGTAGTTGGCTAATTTGAGAGTCAGGAGCAGCTGCTGAGTATCTGTTCAATTTAGGCTAGAGGTAGAATTCCAAAGCAGAGAGTGAGTGTATAAGAGCACCATGGGGGTAGTGGTCAGTGCTTTATACAGTAAAGAAACAGATGGCCGAGCTACTGTTGAGTGCTCCCTGCCTCTTCATCTGTGGTGATCATGTAATGTATTCTATTTGACTACTACTGGGCTTTTACTGGAGGTGTTGGCCACCAGGCCATTTGTGTGGGTGGGATCTATGCTGCCCTATGTTGATTTATCTAGTGCTTGAGTATGCTACTCTTCAGTGTATGTGTATGTGCTCTTCGGCACATGCGCAGAATAGATATACTGCCTGGTGGTGAATCAGCTGCTCCTGTCAAGTATACTTTACAGCACATAAACACTGTATGTGAACAACACATTGCTGCACATGTTAAATTTCTGTGCATGCATAGAGGAGAGCTGGAGTAGCTTGGATTTAGTGTACTGGATCAGGCTCCTGCAGGACCGTTCATGTGAAGCCACATACCGAGATCCAGAGCAGAAAGTGAATATGGCAAATTACAAAGGGGCTAGTGGTCAGTGTGTGTTAGCGTAAAGAAACAAATTGATGTGCTATTGTGGTGTGCTCCCTGCCTGTTCCCCAGTGGTTATCATATTATGTATTGTTTCGCCCACTAATGGTCAGATTTGTCGCCATCTAACCAACTGGTTAGTGAGAGCAGTGGCTGATGTCTATGCATGCTATTCTGGTTTGTCTAGTACATTAGTATGGCACTCCCAGTGCTTACCTGAGTATGTGCTTTTGATAGTTATCCTGCCTGGTGCTGACCCAGCTGCTCTCATCAAGCACACTGTACCGCACATATGCCCTACTAGTCATGGGCTCTTTGCAGCACACTATGGGCCTGATTACAAGTTTGGCGGTGCTGGAGCGGACTGTAAAGTCCATGCTGTGCAGGAATTGGGGTGCATGCACACAGGGGGGCACATGTTGTGCCCTCCTGCATGCATCCCCATGCACACAGGCAACAGGGAGCCCTTTATGGCCCCCTTTGTTTCAGGACCGCCAGCCTTTCCATGGAGTAAAGACCTCCATGACACCGCTGGTGGTCCTGAAACGCATAATGTGCATGGCGGGGCTGCCGCGGCACCACCAGCATATTGCCGAGCCACTGACTGCAGCACCACCGCCAGGGAATGGTGTTTGCGGCATTGCAATGGAGGTCCGACTGCCAAAGTTGAAATTGGGTGGGCAGACCGCCGGTGCAGCGGTGGCTGGACCCCCACCGTCGCACCCCCGCGAGTCTGGCGGTCCTCGGACCGCAAGACTTGTAATTAGGCCTTATGTGTCTGCTGGGGAGCAGGAGTGATTTCAGGGTTGTTTCATCCTGACCACCACCATAAGCCACAGACAGCATCTGCTAGAAAAATATGCAAAGCAATTCATGTGAGGCCAGAAGCATAGTCCCAGAGCACAGTGTAAGTGTCTGCATGAACTAAGAAAAGACTGTGGCCTGAAATCTTTCTCGCTGGTGTAACTGGTGCTTGGTGATTCGAGTTAACACAACAAGTTGTGCAGATGATGTGGATCTGAGTATAGAAGCGGGGGTGTTTCTTGGGTGGGAGGGGCCTGCTACCTGTCACTTAGCAAGGGTTTTCAAAAGTAAATAAATGGACAGCCTAGATTGATAAATGTCTGCACCCAAGCTTTGAGCAGCCTCATTAGGGAAAGCAGACCATCAAGGCTAACAAGCTGAGCAAGACAACACTACTTAGAAATGATTGCTGCAGCTTTATTGCAAAAGCAAGACTACTGCATGCTTAATTTGTACACAGCACATCTTCCGCCTTGGCCTCAATGTAAATGAGAGAGGACCGCTAAAGCCCTTATGGTGAAAGAGTGGAACATCCTTAATACCAATAGTGCTCTCACCGACCCCGTCCACAGACTAGCAGTCACATGGTAACAGAGGAACTCTCACATCCGTCAGACGATACCATTCACATACTTCTGGATTCATTCCTACACTCCTTACATACCAGTAGTCTTGCTCTATCAATACCACTCCCACACCTCTCAAAGTGTCTGTTGCATATTACCTGAAGCACTGACATACTCCTTATAGACCAATTATCCAGCCTGATCTAAAAACTCTTGGTAGGAATGAAGGCAAGCAGGCTTAGCAGGTTTCCTTAACCTCAGGCAATAGTCACAACCCACAACAGAGACACATATTGACAAATAGATCTGGTTCGCATTGTCAGTTATAACCCAGACCTACTTGCACTGCCCTGCCAATTGTTGTTTGTGTTGGTGTTGTACTGTGTATGCTATATAATGTATTCTACAGACTTTCAACCCGGTTCTTTGAAAACATTGTAAATCCACACACAGAGGTTTACTACCTTGCATGGATGTGGACTTACTCATTTATGAAATTCACAATGAGTTCTTACAAGTTTCCACACATTCTCTTGGAAAGGTAAGCATCTGTGAATTTGAAAGTGGAACAATGCAGAGGCATTTCAGTGTTCATATTTCTACATATTGCACAAATGCAGATGCAGTAATGCCATTGCCTTTGCATTATTTAGCTTAGGCTCTCAGTAAAGGTGAGGTTTAAAAGGCTATAACAAGGATCATCAGTATATTCTGGTTCCCACAGGTGTATTTACTGCCAGGAAAGATTGTTGAGGTCTCAAGGTTATGCTGGCAATGTTGTGTTGTTGAAGGGGGATAAATAGTTTTATTAACCCTAATTAACAGCCATTTTTACCTCATATTAGGTTTTATATGATCATCTTAATGAAAACCTAAGAGGACTAAAGGTCTCCTTAACAGTTGCTCAGAATGGTCTACCAAGGGCATTACCCTTCCAGGCAACTACAAATGACCTCGGCATATGTACAAGAAATGCCGTAGTGCGGTGCTATGTCAAATTTGGCAGCGCCGCGCTCCAACATTTTCTAAACGCAGGGATGTGCCATGTTTTCAAAAATACGGTGCATCCCTGTGTTTCCCCTAGCGCTGGTGCAAAAAAAGCTGCCTAGCGCCAGCACAGGCACCCTGCTGCCATGTTGCGAGGGTGTCGGCGCTGCAGGGGCGATTGTTTATGTGCAGGAAGGATCACCTTCCTGCACATACACAATCAATAATAGCGTTTTTCTCTTTCTATGTGTGCTGCAGAATGCAGCACACATAGAAAGAGCAAAAAACATGGAGAAATTAATAATTTATCCTCGTATCGCCATTCTAAGACCATTTATTACTTGTCCTTAGTTTTGCCGCTGCCTCAGCTTTGTAAATCTGGGGCAGAATCAAAAAGCAATGGGTGTTGTGGTGGAACGCCCACAGCAACACCCATTATGCCGCAGAGGACTGCAGGGGAAAGGGGCATATTTACAAGTTGGCGTTAACAGGGCCCTAGCCACGGGGTGGGCATTTGAGGGCCAGGCCAGCCCACAATAATCTTTGGCCCCCCCAAATGAGCGAGGCAGCTGGCACAGTATAGAGGTGCTGAAGGTCAGAAGGTGAATGAGCAATAAAAATGCTTTAAAATTGTGTTTTCATCTTGTTACATTTGCTGTGTGTTCCAATACAAATTAAATGTCAGGCTGTCTTCTGATTAATTGCTGCTTATTCTTTTGAAGTGGAGAGGTTGTTTACTTTTCTTTCTTTGACTGCAAAGCAAGAGTATTTTGTAAAGTGAACTATTTGGCAATCTTTCTGGGGTACAGGCAGAGCCATTGGAATTATGCAGCAGGGGTGGCCTAAATTATGTGGCAATGTTGACTAACTTATGTGGCAAGTCAACACAAATTATGTGCCATTTAATGAAGCACATTTTGTGATAGTATCACTTCATTAGTTTGTCATTTTTACACATGTTAGCACTTTCTGGGCAAAAGCTTCACTTCATTAGTACCAGCCCCACATCCAAACAGAGCTGTAAGTAACTGAAAGGTGATCAGTCAGCCTTTGTAAAGGACCTTCCACTGAACGGCAGGGCATCTGACAGCATTTTTGGTAACTTTTGGTAACAAATTGCTAAATAATGGCACCCCCTTGGCTTTTGTCATTATATGCTTTTGGTGAGAAGTGCTGAAACCTTCTCTTTTAATGCATAACAGCCACATCTACATTTGCTGGTATAGTTGCTGAAAGTACAACACACTTGCTGAGAAGTCCAAGTTCTATTAAGGAGGGGATTTTGCTTTCTAGTTTACTTTTAAATATGGTAGTCTCTTAACTGTTTCATAACATGAAGCTTGACTTTTATCTGCACCTGTAATGCCGAACACTTGTACACATGGCGGGCTTCCATGCTTTCAACATTCATCACTCAGAAAAGTGCATTCTCATCCAAGCAATGTTAGCCACATAGACAATGCCACCATCATGGTCCTATACAAGAGTCTACTGCATGTGAAAGAGTAGAGAATGGCCTTTTACTCTGGAAGTGGGAGACTCTGTAGTGTCCAAAAGGGAGGTACCATGCAAGCAGGATCAAACAGAGACGTTATTACTGAGCAGGATCCTAGATGCAAACCACCACTCAGAGCATTAGAGGCAGTGATGCTGCCTGCCCATGTACGGCTCCTCTAACAGTAGAAGGAACTAGTGTCCTCAGCCAGTCAACAGGCCTCAAATGGACCCATCCCATGCTCACATGATCACCTGTACTTTAGCATGCCTACCTGTCTTGCTGGTTGATGCCTTACAAAGGTCTCCTTTTGTACAACACCTTTCACACAACCTGCTTGTAACTGTGAGGATTGTATGTCAGTGTCGGAGCCTGCTTCAAGCCCATGCAGTTTTGACTGGTGCTTTTGATTAAATGCAATTGAATTATCCATTTTTGTCCCAACCTTATAGTGAAATTCAGTGTGGGACCTTCCCAAATTTCCCTGTAAAATGACATTTAAATTCTATGTAGTTTTCCCCTATTGTTGCATCTCTAAAATGTTTAAGACATACTGTTCCCCCTAATTAACAAAAATGTTCTTCGTGGATATTCTACAAGCTCTCTGTAAAGTTATTTTAAATTAGTGCTGAGTTAAATTAAAATTTCACTTATAAAGTTGGTTGGAATTAGAAAACTCCAAACTTTATCAAGCAGATTAAGTTTCCTACGTTTACGTGAGGTAAGGTTTATCCTTTCATGCCTTCCAGGTGTGATGATTTCTTGATGCAGAATGTCCCATGTAGGACATCCTACAGCCAAATAAATGTGGGTGTAGAGGCTGGACGCCCACCACCTGAGGTAAGACGTGTGGGAGGGAGGGTTCTGAGCTGAGGTCAGCTCATTCTTTTTTTTTTAAAAAGAACTTGATAAGCTTTGCATTGCACAAAGCCTGAACAGTTTAGAAAATACACAAAGTTGTGAATGAACCTAATATACAACTTTACCCCCTTCTACTTTAAATCTCATCTTATTGATAAGATTTAAAGTTGGACTGTAAAACGTTCATTAATTGTGCTTTAATATGTACCTTAAACAAATCCACTTATTCCCTCACATAGAATCAGACGGTGTGCATCTGAATATCAAAACCAGAATATCGATTGCACAGAATATCGAGGACAGAATGTGAAATCCAAAATATCGAAAGGTAAGTAAATATAGTTATTCTATACCTTACGCCACGTATATGTATCTATGAAATGTCGGTCATTATTTAGTAGTATGGCCAGTATTTGGGAAAGAATGGACCTACTGAGCACAGCTTTAATGTCTGGTCATAGCTTAGGGCATGCCCCCTTAAACATATACTTCTGGCTACAGGCCTGGGCGTTAAGCCACGTTAAGTGGCTTAGCGACACCTTGTAAATATGGGAAATGGCACAACGCCACAAGAGCATCAAAAAAAGTGACGCTCCGGTGGCGAAAGGGGCTTGTAGATATGCCCCCCGGTGTCCAGAGCCAGCAATACCTGTTGCAAACACTAGGATCCAGATAGGGTCTGTAGGCAGAGACTCAAGCCATTCCCCAAACCCCTCCTGGTCCCCTCACGCACCATAGGGCCAGGAGATAACACTTCTCACATCTTTTCTCTACCCTGCTGTGCCCTAACCCCGACCCCAGCACCCAGAAAGCAGGTGGTAAATGGCAGTAGAATAGAGACTGTTATTGTACCTGAAATCAGTAATGCCATGCCATTTTAGGGACTAATTCTCCAAATAACGAGCTATTCCTAATATGCTCACTAAAAGACGTATTAAGAACCAACCAGTGAATATGGTGGTAATAGCCACTACCGGCTTATTTTATTATTTTGCAGTAAAGATGAAAATAATCAGAGACATGTCACATACTATATTCTTCATCTTCACATTATATATTTTTCACATTCACCTGTGTGTTTCTCAACTGCCTTAAACCCTAGATTAACACTTCCAATATTTACTGTGTTTTATTCACAGTATTACTTGCACTGTTGTGATGCAGCAGAATGGTAAAAATATCAGGTAACCCGACAGAACATTTTTAGATCCAGACATGGGCTCGTGCTCTCTGTGCCACTAGAACCAGGCTGCACAAGTCTAGTGAGCCTGAATTAGGGCGAAACCATTCTTGGGTTGCTTGTGTCATGGTTTAAAGGGGGCCTGGCGGTTCGGGCTGGACTGGTCTATTGTAGCAGGACCAAGATTGATTCACATATGGTTGGGTGTAATCTTAGAAGGTATGGTGGGCAAACGATGGATTGGAACAGTGGCAGCCGCTCCATTAGAGCGGAAGAGCGCCGCCCCCGCCACCACCAGCAAATAAAACGATAATAAAACGGGTTTTAAACTCATTTTATTTTAATCCCCTAGACCCGCCCCCAGGACTCTGACGAGTCTTGGGGCGAGTCCAGGGGATGACACTGCTGGTGGGGGAGTGGTGAGCACTCCCTTCACTGTGCATGAGGTGTTTGGCCAGTCGTTTCAGGTTGGCCAAACACCTCATGTGCACTGAAGCTCTCTCCAGCCCCAGCTGCGTTGCTGGGGCTGACGAGAGCAGGCACAGGCTCCAAGTCTGCCTGGGAGCACAAGTTGCTGGAGCTCAAGTCAATCCTGATTCTGCTTTCCTGCAGCGTCAGAATTGGCTGCAGTGCATTCTGGGAGCCTGTGCCCAGAACCAGGAAGAGCGCGATGCGGTGGGAGATGGTGGCAGTGGCGGTGTGAAGGTAAGTTTTTTTTAAATGTATTTTTGTCCCATAACCCCCCCCACCTCCCTCTTCCGGCCCGGCCTGCTACTTTGGCAGGGGACAGGCCGCTTCTGGATTGGAATGCAACCCGACGTGTTTGCCAGTGGTTAGACTTATTCGAAATATTCCTCCCGTCACCTTTTGGGTGTTTGACCCACATCCATATTCAAACATGTCTATTTTCACTTTTTCATAATTTTTATTTTACCGCAATTTTTTCAGAAACATTTTTTTTTATCAGTAGATACTAGCAAGCAATCAAGTTTCGTATTTGCTAGAAAGCTACAAGAATTGAGCAATTGTGCAACTCTTTTCGTACACATAAAACAGGTTTTTATGATCATACAGATTGTATCAATACTCATGCTTACAAGTAACATTTTTAGAAAAATTCAAGACTATCTGAGGAGTGCAAAGGTTACAAAACACGATGAAGACAAGGAATAAAATAAAACGGAAAGGGCTTAATAATGTTTCTGAAAGTTATCTCTTTCTCAATAACACATTTTCCCACTCGTTTTCTTTCAGTATATTTTGTAGTTCCCTTCAGACCAAATATACACTACTCATGATTGAACTATACAGAGAATAGGTTCTCATCATATAATATTTATACCATATGTTATTTTTATGCTTCAATAATAAATAAACATAAAAAACTGTGAATTGAAAACACATCATTGGAGAGCGAAATGCAGACGAACGAGCGGTGACAAAAGTATTCAAAATCATCTCATATTCAACATCAGATCATCAAATGTCTTAATTAGTCACTTACCTTTGGATAAGGACCTCGAAGGCGATGGAAGAATTAATTGTCTATTATACTTTAGGGGTCATACAGCTGTGGGCAATACCGATACTTCCCAATGATGGTGACAACACTACAACCACAACTGAAACCTCCAAAAACAGCCAAGTTATTAAACAGGATGGTTGTAAGACAGAATATTGGGAACAACAATATCATAACATCAAGTGATCATTTCCAAAAATATTAGCTACAAAAAATGTTGAGTTTACATACTTTGGCCAGATTTACAAAGGTCTTGCTTTGGGTTTGTGTTACTATTTTAATGCAGACCAATCACAAAATCCTGTTTGGGATTTGGGGCTATATGGATGCACAACTGGTCCCTTTTTGCAGCCAAGGTGGTAACTTGCAAAGCCACCAATGTACTAGTAGATCATTTTGCAAATTACCGATTCGTAGTTGGTTGCAATTCGACCTACCTCATGAATATTAATGAGGTAGGTCGAGATTTGTGACCCACTAGTTTTCGCTGCCATGCAGCCTGTTGTCCATAAATGTTTCTTAAATGTTTCATTTTTATTTTTTAAGAGTTGGCTGTGGTCCGTTTGACCACTGCCTGAACCTAGAAGTTTTTTTTTTTAACATTCACAAAAGGAGACCCCTTCCAATTTGTGAATGGGTTAGGACCAACTTTAAGTTGATGGTAAAGTGCGAATATTTTGCGACCAAAATAAAGTTCATCCAAGGAAAGATTATTTTCTTCTATAAAGCAAAAAGGATAGAAATACATCCCATCCAACATAATCGCAAATAGCATTAATTAAAATAATAAAAAATCATACACATAATCAACATTTAATATAAATAGCACATATAATAAGAACATTGTAAACTACAACCGTCACGAAAATCATAAAGAACTATACAGACATAGGGCCTGATTATGAGTTCGGCAGTCTTACCGCCATACCACCATGGCGGCGGTCTCCAGAATAACACTGCAGCAGCAGTCTCCCATATTACGATGTCGCCGCTTGCACCACAGCGGTGTTTGTCGATGGTGACTGGTTTTTCATATGTGTCGATGCATGTGTGTATATTTTGACTGCACAAGTGTAAAAAGGTTACAAAAAAAGGAAAGGGGGCAGGATAGTAATACCCCGACCCCTTAGCTCTAGTGCTGCAGTCCCAGATGGACCCCACCAAGGCAAAAAAGCATTTTTTTTATTTTTACCAAAAATAGTGGCGTATAAGCGAATCTGGTGAAAATTAAGCAAAAAAAACAAGTGTTTGCTCCTGCGTTTGTTTTGGAAAAAGCCCGGGTGTGCCAGGTTGTGGGCATTGTTTAAAAAAGGAGGGGGCGCACAGGGCACCCCTCCTGAGGCTCTTGGAGCCCCGGGGACCTCCACCTCCCTGAGGCTTTATTTATAAAAAAGGATGGGGCTCATGGGGCCCCCTCTTGAGGCTCTATAAGCCCCGGGGACCACCACCTCCCCGGGCTAAATAACCAGTAATGGGGGGGGGCTGCATGGACCTCCTGAGCCCCAGGGACCATAACCTGCGCAGCCCCCCTCTTGAGCCACATATGGCCCCGGGGACCACCACCTCCCCGGGGCTGGCCCTGAAAAGTAAAGGAGGGAGTCCACACGGCCCTCCTGCTGGAGTCATGAATGGCTCTGGGCACCCCCACCCCCCCAGGGTCGGCTCCTGCTATGTCCCAGTGTGTCCACCCTGGGACATAGTTGTTTGCTTTGGTTTGGCGGGAGCTGACAGCGCACAGACTCGGTGACAGTGCACTGAAACCGAGTCGAAGGGAGGACGGTGTGAATAAGAGACACATATCCGATATCATGGGAAATGTATGTACACGGACAGAGACTTAAATTAGATGCATGCAGGGATACAGTGTTTGAATAGATCCAGATTTAATAAGGTTATTTTTTATCAACTGTAGAGAGAACCATGAAGATGCTGATTATTAACACATGAGTTTCCAATGTACAGGAAGAATTTAGCTAAAATGATGTTCTAATTACAACTTCATATTAAAAGAACAATTGCAAATATTATCACATTTCCAGTCCAGAAGATGTATCCATATTTTCTTTGGATTTAATGCTTTACAAGAAAGCATTTCAAATAAGCCCTGAAGAAGTGCAATGTTGGCTGTATATGCTGTATAAAGAGATTCATCCGACCGCTGCCTCCAACACGATCTACTAATCATGATGGGACAGTGCTCAGAATTGTGATCCTGAATGGAGGCGGTGCATGCTCAGGCACCGCCGTCAGGATTAGGATGTCCCTTTCTGACTGCCTGTTCATGGTGGTCGGACCGCCATGAAAAGGCAGACGGAAAGAGACTTTGGAGGCCCCAAGGAGGGCCCACATCCCATGTGGGCCACTGTAATGTGGCCCTGGGGATACATGTAGTGCCCCCATGCACATTCATGCACAGTGTGCCAGGCACCAGATGGTGCCTGGCACACGGTGCATGAATGTGCACAAAGTGCTCAGTAACACTGCAGCTTGTGCTGCAGCCCTTTTCCAGGGCCACAGCAAAAGTCGCAGTGTTATGAAGCATTTTTTTGCCCGCCAGCCCAGTGGGCACATTGTAATTGGGCGGTGGGACTGTCGACGTCTCGTGGGGCAGTCCTCTGCCCACGGCGATGGTGGTCGGACGCTCAACCGACTGCCATTGTAATCAGGCCCATAGTCTTAAAGCCAGTTAATAGACCACATCCAATGTTTTAAGAAGCATGGGCTATGCCTGTTGTGTGAAATTTGTTTACAGATCAAGCTCATTTGCAGGGCAAATGTTACTGGTGCAGAGGTTAAAGATACTTGTTTCTGTGTTAGTATTCCAAAAGCCTTTTAAATTGAGAAGTGCTGGTCTGGCCGCACCCCAAGATGGCCACTTAACTGCGGTTCTCCTATTTGGGGGAATAAAAACTGCATCAATCCTTCTTCACCCTGTCCTGAACAGTAAGGATCCAATGTAGGCATTGGCGAGAGGATAGGAAGTATATCCTGGCAGGTGGTTTGTGCCAGGATATACTGATCCAGAGAACATTCCTGGATCAGTGACTGGGAGTGGGTTGTGGGCGAGCAAGCTTTTGTAACTTCCTGAGTGACTGACTGGCTGCACAGCCACAAGGTGCCATACTTGCAGAGTGAGTGGGGGAGGGCTGCTCTCACAGGGTTTCTGTTTCTGGTTGACAAGAACTCCCAGGTTCCCTCTCCTGCTGCCCCTTACTGTAAATAAAGGCTAATGATCCTGCAGGTGCAAGCTGACTGAGAGAGGGCTTGCGGCAGAAGATAGAATCCTGCCCATGTGTTTGCAGACCTTGCTGCAGGGGCCCTGCTGGTCCTTTATAATGCTAATTGCTAATTAGGACTGTCTGTAAAATGCTGCACATCAATGCCATTGGCAGTGAAGTACAGCAAACCTTTGCAAATACTTGAATGATGCGAGTAGCGCAGAGACAATGCTGAATTAATACTGCCCACAATATACTGAAGTGGACATGGTGGTTTAGGCTCATGGTTCTCATGTGAATAATAATGGGCTTTGCCTAGCAACAGGAAAATAGTCTGAAAGTAGAGCAAATTACCATTTGACCAGCATAAGAGTACTAACTACGCATTAAACATGTGAGCAGACCCTGAACCTACTGCAGCCCAGATGGTGTATGGGCAAGCTAAACTGCTACTCCTGGACATGAAGGCAGGCCTGAAAGCCATAGGTTGGAAGCTGGATGTAATAATGAACAAGGTGGATAGCCTAGCGGAGCACCTGGATAGACACAATGCACACCTAGTGTATATGGGTGGTCTCCGACCTGGTGGACAACTGAGCCATGGATGTGGGTAAGCTGCTCCCAATGCAGAAGACACTGGTGGCAGTGGCAGTAAAGAATGAATATTTGGAGGCATGCTTTCTCCATAATAACATCAGAATTGTAGGTCTGGAGGGGTCAAAATTATGCTCAAGCCCAAACCGTTTGGCGAAACAATTATGTCTGTACTGTTTGGCTATGACAAGTTCACTACCATATTCGTGGCTGAGTATGCCCATCAGATGTTGACATTGAGACTGTGTGAGATGTGCTGCTGTACCTGATCATTGTATGTATATATTCAAGTGTTGTGACAGGGGCACTATGCTCTGACTCACTAGAGAACAGTGACCTCTAAGATATCAGGGCTAGGATATTGTTCTTTACCCTGATTTAATTTTTCTGGTACAAACTGCTTGAAGAAAATTCATGGATACTAAAAAGCTGGTGTGCTCCAAGGAAATCAAATTTACTACGTATTACTCTGAAACACTTTATGGACTACAAAGTTTCACTGAACTTTGCAAAACAGTGCTGCAAAACAGATGACATTGCAACTTGACAAGGGTCTTCATCGATAATAGATTTGTCTCCTATTTCACATGTTTCAATTAATAAGTATGGAGAGTGATGGAGCTGAGCTGCCAGGTTGGAGAGGATGTAGATAAATGCATACGAACACCCAACCCCCCACAATCGTGGGGTGGCACTACCCACCTACATGTGCATAGCACACCAAGTTGGTACTTTTGGTTTAGATAGGAAGGATATTGGGGATATATGCACTGACAGTTGGTCTTACCATTTTAGTTGGAACAATGAATTATTAATGGTCCAGTTCAGAGCAGAATGGTTGAGGGTGAGGACTCAGGTAAAGGTTTTTATTTATATTGATCTTCCACGACACCAGATGATATCTAGACATTATGCTTTCAATGCATGCAACAAAGAATATCCCACATTTGCTTTGGGAAAGTTAGGACCCTCATATGATGGCGTCATGAACCGTGAGGGATTTCCATGCACAAAAACCCATTAATCCATGCCCTGCAATATTCGTGGTCTACAGAACCCCAATGCACTAAGGATGGTGCAAGCCTACTTAGACAGACCTGGTCCATTGGGTTGTTGCAGGAGATGCATTTACAGGATACAGGATCAGATTCTCAAGCAAATGGGGATAGGTGCTATCTCACATCACATAGCTTTTGCAGGGGTAGGAGTACTAATTCAGAGATTTTATTGCTTGCACCCCCATGTGATGTGAGATATGCAAGCTCATGGAGATTTCCATTTCAGGCACTGACAGACATTACATTTAGATCAGAGGTAGCTAATTTAATAAGAGAATTTTTCAAATAGAATGTGGGCTCGAACATACGCATACTGTGCTGTGGGAAGCATTTAAACCAGTGGCAAGAGGAATATGCATAGCCAAACAATCTGGTACATTAAAAGTGGTAAAAGTGGTACATAAACAACTATGTGAGCTGGAGAAAAAGCTTAAAACAATAGAGGCTTCACTCCAGACAAACAAAGCCATGGAGGAAAGAGCCAAACATTTTTGGACTATGCTGGCGTTTAGAGAAGCAGCAGATTGGGAGGTGAGATTCCTGGGGAGGGAGGCACAGGCCAGACACTATCCAAAATGTGAATGTCCCAGTAGGACTCTAGCATGGCTGCTTAAAGACTGCACAAAAAGGAATATTTTTTTGAAGTGTAAGAGATGAGTATGCTGCTCTCAATCTGACTTCAGCTGAGATTCTAGAGGTATTCACTGAATACTAAATGGACTATATGGTGTAATTTACTGAATTGCAAATGGCTGAATATTGGATGACATTGCCATGGCCTGCCTAGAGCATAATGATAGATTACTGCTGAAGGAGCCCCTATCTGTAGATGAGATTTCTGAAGTGATCACTGGCTTGGATATTGGAAAGGCTCCAGGGTCTGATGACCTTGTAGCTGAAGCTGAATTCTACAAAGATAATAAAGACTTTCTATCTGCATCTACTGGAGGTCCATAATGAAGCCTTACATATAAACTGCTTCCCACCATGCTCGTGGGAGGCTATAATGTTATACATTTCTGCAACCTTCTAAATATCCACATCTTATCAAATTCTATCTCCTTTTTCTTTTTTTAATTTAAATGGCAAAATAATAGCTTGGGCCATTGTGAACAGGTTAACAGGTGTGATAAAGTGACCTATTCTACTGGATTAGACAGGGTTAATACCTACAAGAACCACTGTACATAACATATGATGTTTGTGATAATGTACCAGATAAACCCTGAAATTTTGGTGAATGGTGCCCTTTTGAATGCCAAGAAAGCCTTTGATTTGCTAGACAGGACTTTTCTATATACAAATGAGGTTGTTAGCACAAATAATACATGTGATAACACTGCTATACACACTCACATGACTGTTCAAGTTAACAACTCTGTGGCAGACACCATGCCACTGACTAGAGGCACAGGACAGGGATATCGCCTGCCTCTGCTATTACTTGCCAGAGTAATGGAACTCTTAGCATGTAAAGTATAACACCACCATGCATACAAGGGATTATCCTTCAGAAATTGGCATCAGATTGTCTCAATGTATGCTGATGACATAATGCTATTTACGAAACATGACACCGATACCTTGTGAGATCACAAGCTTTGGGTTTTATTCGGTGATAACGATAAACTGGATTAAGGCTGGGGTTTACTCATTGATGTTGGCTATCCACACATTGAGTTTAGGCTACCTATTAATTTGGAGTAAAGATTCAATAAGATACTTTGCTGTCAAGAGAAAACGAGGTTTTCTAAGAAATATCTAGGGTCCTTGATGACTAGACTGTGAACCCAGATAGATAAATGGATACAATTGCCACTATCAATTGCAGACCGATTAGCGACCTGTAAAATGGTGGCAATGCTTACACTGACATATCTTTTTATAAATATTCTAAAACCATTGCCACAGAACTTTTAAAAACCGTATAATCTGACTTTAGGAGACTAATATGGGCAGGTAGGCAAGTGCAACTACACTGTGACATTGTGACCTTACTATTTGTTATGGGAAGACTATCAGTCCCGAACTCTGAATTATAATACTTGTCTGCCCAAGCTTTTTTTTACAGTTTATTGGTATCTCCCCCAGCCACTCGTACCACACCTCGTCACCAAGACCAACAGAAGAGACTAGGGCACCCTCCAGCCTTGCCTTTTTACAAAGATTCCATACCCTAGAAACCGTATTGATATGGTTGCAACCATAAATGGTGTTTGGTACAGATTATGCAGTTTGACAGGAGTGTCTCAAATGTATTCACCAAGAGCCCCCCTCGCAGAAAACTCGGCACTACCTCTAACAACTGAAAAGATGATGAAGGACTCGCTAAGTAAACACACAATGATTGAAATGGGCACATGTATGTAGATTGACACTTCTTACCATTAGCACAATTCAAACAAGGATCAAACTAGTGCTCTTGGCATGTTTATCTACCACAGGTTGAGACATGCAATGAATGTTTACTATACTGTGTTCCCACAGGAGCTGCAAGAGGTTGTACCACGTATGAAGATTAATAATATTGTAGAGGCTGGATTTTGCAGCAATATAAGTCTTCAATGAATAGTCAAATGATTGGATGCTTTTCTGCAGTGCTGTTGTGGGAAACGTATTTGGGCGATTTATGGGATATCAAAAAATGATTATATTGCTGTGCACAATTTGACACAATTTTGATGAACTACAGACACATACTATTACACTTTAAATTCCTACATACAAAATAGACTCCTGTACTAAATTACACAAATTTGATAATACTAGATCACATGAATGTCCCAGATGCAGCCAGCCTCAGGCATCGTCTTCTTCATCTAGCCTGGAGGTGTCAAATTATTGTGGGTTTCTGGGGGGACATGCTGGGAATGGTACCGCAGATTGTAGGTTGAAGGTCCCTAGATCGCCTGACATGGTTGTGATGGAATATGTTGCAGATGTACCAAAAACTGTGAGACTCTTGACTGCAATATTCTTATTGCTTGCCAAAAGGTAGCTATCCTCTGAATGAAGGGACCGATAATGACGCCAACTGGATGGCTGAAAAGCACCACCATATGTGATATGAATGATGCATTGTTTTCACATATGCAGCGACCATGTCGAGGCCGAAGGACATTCGGGCACCGCTGCCATCATATATTGCACAGCTTCAGGACAATGAGCCGGATATCACTATTCGCCCATCTGGTGATGTGAGGACACTTACATGTAACATGCCTAAGGTGCTGGAGGGTTGGAAAATTTGTGGTGCAAAACAATGATGTTCATGACTTTCTCATAATGCTATAAAGACAATATTGTTTTTTATGGCCTTTATGGGTTGAGAATTATGATGTATAGGCCAATTAAGTATGTACAGTGATTGATACACTGACGTTGGATATGTTGGATGTATAAAATAAAAAAAGTTAAAATTAAGAAAGTTTGTTTAAATTATCAAAGTTTGTTTCTACTTTTGGCCAAGGAATACTTACAAAAGACTTTTTTTCAATAAAGTACAATGACGAATTAAGGCTATATTTATCACTCCTAATAAATACCGATACCAAGGGGTACATTGTTTATTGAATGCAATAGATAACACTTATTACGAGTTCATGTGGAAAACATTTTTGTGTTTAATACACCAAAATCCACATGAAATGGTAAATAAAATAAAAGTAAAATAAAACAATAAAAATGGAAAGAGTTGATCGTCAAGGAGATTACTCCATGCAAATTTCACTTAAGTTGTGAATCTTCTGCTGCAGGGAACAGAGTGGTTTAGTTATAAAAGAATGTACAATTTCTCCTAAATATAGATCGTTCTCTGTTTTGAGGTCAAATTATTTTCAGAGTTTGTAATGCCTAATTTAATTGTGATACTGTCTGTATCAGAGATTGCCCTTGTTACAAGATATTGAAATCTTCTTTTAATAGATTGAGAGTTGAAGAAATAATGGTTGAGATTCTGTTTATGCATTTTGAAAATATTTGAAAACCAGTGTCAATAATTTTAAATGCGCTCTGCATTGTATCTTTGTCTGTTTCTTTAATTCCTTCTTCAGCTTCTCTTTCAGAGTGTGCCTGCACTTCTTTTATAGCAACATATATTAAGGATATATGTTGCCAAAGGCAAGCCCGTCTGTGCCCGTCCGCGTCTGACCGGGGCCAGGGGCCACCAACCCTGCCCATTCTCCTAAAGATAAGCATGTCTTTACTTCGGATCAGCTTCTTCTCTTAAGAGGGGTAACAGACGATAAATGTTTACATTCCATTTCTCTTTTTAACAATGATTCTTGTTGCCTCCACTGTGCTTTTAAATTTTGTCTGTCCTCCAATTCCCAAGTTGCATCACCCAAAAAGGTACCCTTTAAAATGTTCCTGTTGAACCGTAGATCAACCCCCAAACATCTTGCAGAAATCTCTATCCTACTAGAGGATGGACTTCCGGATGCCCTGTTTTTAACAGAAACGTGGCCTAACAACTAGTCAGATCCTGACCTTGTTCAAGCCCTTCCCCCGGGATACTCTATCCAGAGGCATGACCGGGAATCAGGTAAAGGCGGTGGCATTGCCATTATTTATAAAACTCAGTTTAAATGCCGCTCATCTGCAGGACCTATACCTGATTGTGAGAACCTCTCCTTTGCGATAGGATTCTCACCCTCCTTTACCTTTTCAGGTATCTTAATTTACCATCCCCCTGGTGCCTACGGTCAATTCTGTAAAACTCTCCCTGAATTAGCAGCTAATTGATCCAGCTCCCCCTCCAACTTTATGTTATTAGGGGATCTTAATCTTCACTTCAATGATCCCACCCATGTAGTTGCCTCCGAGCTGGCTGCTGACTTGGCAGCCTTCCAGCTCACACAAAAAGTCATCGGTGCTACCCACTCAAAAGGCCACCTACTCAACCCTATCTTCTCCAATATCGAGGAGTAATTGGTAAGGGATCCTATCCCAGTACCTTGGTCAGACCATTCTTTAATTCCCTTCACTTGGTTCCCTACATGTCCTATTCCCCTTGTCAGCTCTGTCAATAGTCAGACTTGTTTATGGTCGAAGCTTCCACTAGAACATTGGGTTACAGCTCTGGAAGATTCCAGACTGACACTTGACTCTAATCCCATCATTGCTAATGATAATTTCAATAAATGGATTGAGTCTTCGCTAGACCTTGTACTCCCCAAGAAGTGTATCCAGAATAAAGTCAGAACTAACGGAACGCTGTGGTACTCCCCTAAGCTCCGCGAGCTTAAACAAAATTGCAAAAAAGCTGAAAGAGTCTGGAGAAAGGACTATTCCTTAGTAAATAAACTGAAATACAGGGAGGCCATCAAAATATATAAAGCGGAAATTAAATCTGCACAAACCACGTATTACGAAGGAAAAATTAGATTGGCATCTAACTCTCCACGCAAAATTTTTCGTATTGCAAAAAGCCTTCTCAAACCATCCTCTCCTCCAGTTACCTCTGAGGATGCCTTCTCCCATTGCAACAATCTTGCAGAGTTTTTTCACAATAAAATCCAGGTCATTTACTCCGCCTTTCCTCAAGCGGCTTGCTACAGCAATGTGTCACTTTTAGATTCCGCTCCTCTGATCAGCGAGCACCGCCTGGAAGAAATCCCGCCAATGGACCTCAAGTCATTAGGAACCACCTCAGCTTTGGTAAAAGCCGGTTCACCCAGAGACCCTGCACCCACTACCATCTTGAACCAAGTAGCTGAAACTGTCTCTCCAGTGGTTCTTGATCTAATCAACGCCTCTATTGCCACTGGAGTAGTCCCCCCTCTGTGGAAATGTGCTATGGTGAAGGCGCTGCTAAAAAAGCAGAGTCTCAACCCTGATCTCCTGGGGAACTATCGCCCTATCTCCCTCCTTCCAGGGATTAGCAAGATTGTTGAGAAACATGTTATTCGTGTCCTCTCTATATTTCTGGAATCTCACAATCTTCTTCAGCCCTTTCAGACCAGCTTTCGACCCCAACAGGGTACAGAAACTGCTCTCTTAGCAGTTGTCGAGAGTGCCCGCTGTCAAGTGAGCAGGGAAGCAGACGAATAGTTTTCACACACAGGGGCTGTATGTTTAGCAGCTCCCTGTGTGTGAAAGCAATGCCAGCTTCCGCAGTAGTCGGGAGCCGGCTGAGACTGCCGGGGCCTTGAGGCTCCCCTGCGTCCTGGTGGGAATAGGAGAAAGAGGCAGAACAAAGGTCAGAAACGAGCAGAAAGAGGCAGAATAAAGGTCAGCAATGAACAGAAAGAGGCAAAATAAAGGTCAGCAACGAGCAGAAAGAGGCAAAATAAAGGTGAGAAACGAGCCGAAAGAGGCATTTAAAGGTCAGAAATGAACAGAAAGAGGAAAAATAGAGATCAGAAACGAGCAGAAAGAGGCAAAAGAAAGGTCAGCATCAAGCAGAAAGAGGCAAAAAAAAGGCCAGCAATGAGCAGAAAGAGGCAAAATAGAGATCAGAAATGAGCAGAAAGAGGCACTTTTCATTATGAATGTGGACGGGCCCACTGGACCCGCTTGTAGTCCAGGGGACTGCAACCTCCCCAGGGCTGTTTACAATTATGTGGGGGGGCTCGCGGACCCCCTGCCCTGGGGAACACCATCGCCCCAGGGCTAATTAAAACAATATGGGGGGCTCACGGGCCCCCTGCCCCGGGGACTGCTACATCGCCAGGGCTAATTTCAATAATGACTTGGGGCCTCGTGGACCCCTCCTGCCACGGGTACTGCCACCTCCCGGGCACACTGTTTTCTTTTTTAAGTAATGCAGGGGAGGTCATAGGGTCTCCCACGCTGCCCCAGGGACTGACACCTCCCTGGGGCACATACTTTAATAAAAAGAAAAGTGGGGGAGGCCCTACAGCCTCCCCCACAGCCCAGAGGACACCTCCCGGGACACAAATGCAATAACTAAGGGGATCCATTGCGGACCCCAGCTCCAGGAACCACCACCTCCCAGCGGCAAATGTGAACAAAGGAGGGGGGCCAGACATGGCCCTGGGGACTTCCACTCCCTAGGGCTGGCTCCAGCAATGTCCCGGGCTACCGACCCCCAGGACATTGCAGTTTGCTATGGCATGGTGTGAACATCGCTCCCACCATGCCATAGTAAACAGTGTGCTCTCCTTTGGGAAGCAGGAGCATTTTGTTCTCGCTTGGTCAAAGCGGAGCACGCTTTGCTTTTTACAAACAGGCAGCTGCATGTCAGCAGCTCCCTGTGTGTAAAAAGCAATGCTGGCTCCCGCAGGAGGCGGGGAGCCGGCTGGGACCGCGGGGGCCTTCAATGTGGAAAATGTGGGTACCCTGGGTACACACACTACAGGCTGGGCCTTGGGGGATGGGGTCACCGGAGCTGAAAATGGCCTGGGGAAGGGGGCTGTGCGGCCCCTCTCCCATTTAAAAATATATATATATATAAAGGCCCAGGCCCGAGGGATGGGGTCCCCAGGGCTGAAGTCGATCTCAGGAAGATTTTTCTTGTGTTGTGTTTTCACTTTATAACTGTTTGTGGGCTGCAAAAATACTTTTCACATTGATTCCAAGTAATGCCGGACTGCTTTTTGTGGCAAGCACAGGTTAATTAGTGACTTTTGTGGTTCACCCTGCAAGGGATTGGGCATATTCCTTGGCCAGGGCTCAAAACCCAGTCAATCAACAACCCAGCTTTCCAAAGTTATAAAAAGTATATAAAAATAAAAATTATTTTAACATATATTAACAACCTTTTATGAGTGTAACAATTGATGTAACATTATTTGTTGTTACAATATACTGAAATTACTTTAAAATAATTCCATAAATCACTTTTAATAATAAATAATCCATAATACAAAATATTTTTTTATTTTGTTGGAAATTTATTTTTAATTTAAACCAGAAAAATAATTTTAATGTAAATTAATATATTCAAAATAAATACATTTCAAATAAAAGTTACGTTATTAATGCTGTAGAATATTAGTTTCATGCTACATTTAAAATAAAGATATACATTTAATTTACACTAATATTTAAGGCAACATTATTTTCACTATTTTGCTTCACATTAAATATACATTTTTACTTTCCCTATACTTAACTATATGGAGATCTCTATGACCGGAGATTTATATTTCTGTTTATTAGAGTTAGTCAAGGCAGTTACAGAAGGGATAGCTTATGCTCATGCTGGCATCAGGACCGCAGTATCAATGCTACAGCAGCGATTCTGACAGCCATTTTTACTGAAATTTAACAAAAAGTATTTGCAGAAATGCAACATTTATCAAGAAATAAAACATTCAACTGGTGTAAGAGCAGCACCTACTTCCTTTACTATCTCTGATAAATCATTTGGAGTAAACTTCCTTGAACATATCGGTCTATTGCTAAGTGTCAGTCAAGTGGTTGATCCCTGCTCTAGATTCTTTTGGATTTGGCCACAAAAAGCAGCCACTGCTTCAGTGCTCATAAAAGACTTGCAGTGCCCAGTAGTAAATGGAGAAGTTCACACTATTTGATCCTGCATTTGCTGCTAAGGCTTTTATGGATGCTATGCCTGCTACTGCAGTACGACTGCAATATTCGCACCCGTTCCACTTGAAATCAAATGGTGTTGTAGAGTGAGCTAATGGTACACTTAAACAAGCCTTGACTACTAGGGTATTAGATACAGGATTGATATTGCTACTTAGCCCGTATTGGGTTCAGAATGCACTAAATAATTTCCCTAGAGGAATATTAGATAGGTACACCCCATACAAATTACACTTTGGAGTACCAATGTAAGTGCCTGATCTTTACCTAGAAAGGTGGCAGAGTGGAAAACTAAAGCACCTGACACTGTTTCATGGTTACATGTATTGCAGAGTGCTCAAGAAACTAGAACTAAATTGTCCAACATGAAGAACTCTGACTCTGCCGCGGACAAACATAAAGTTACCAAATCTGCTGGTGGGTGAATCACAAAGGTAGGCAAGCTAGTTTAGGAAAAGTTCTCTCAGTACCAAGTCTTTATACCATCATACAGACCACTGGTTCCACTTGAATAAATAAATTAATGTATTTTTTATAGATCATGAACAGCTGCTCCCTTGGGATCTTCCTGGTGCTAAGTCAATCAAGTATCTTCCATTACTCTAAAGAGAAAAGTCTTGAGGCCCTTTCTAAAGACAGATTCCAGTTTTGTCTCACACAATTGATCTGGCAATGCATTCAAGAGCCTTGGGGCCCTGGCGGCAAAAGATCTTGCACCTAATCAGACTTTGCAGACCATAGGATTGCAAAATATTTCTGGTTAGCAGATTGAAGTGCCCTACATGGAGTATATACTTTAACTCTGTCCTGAAGATAGATAGGACCTTTTTTAAGAAGAGCCGTGAAGATATGCACTAAGGTTTTAAATTTGACACATTGCCTGATTGGGAACCAGTGCAGCACCCACCCCGCAGTCCATTCTGAATGGACAGCCTTTAAGGGACATTCAGAATTAGCTGTGCAGCTGCATTTTACACCAATTGAAGATTTTTAAGCAGTTTCAGGCCCTTAGATTTAGCACGTTAGAATAGTCCAATCTGGCCATATTAAAGGCATGGAAAATATCTTTACGTGTGTGCACAGGCAAGCATTTGATATCTTTTTGAAAGCTTTAAGCAAGGTGAACAGGGCCTGTGTCTGTGGCTTAAAGGATAAGTCTTTATCAAATTTTATACCTGTTTTTCATTGCCTCTTCTTAGGGTAGAAGGTACTTGGATAACAATTTTGCTCTGACTTCCTGGTGCAAAGAAAAACAGAAAAGTGTTGATTGATTACATCAAAAAGTATTATGTGTCCAATTATGTTCAGCCGCTCACCATCGACACAAACATGTCTCTAAAGTAGCTCAATACACCCTCTCCCTACTCTGGAGGAATTATCACAAGAAAAGCAAAGCCACATTAAACTCATCAACCCCATTACAGGGATTGATGGGGATTGGGGTTACTGTGTCTTTAGCTTCACAGCAAGCGCAAAAAACACCAAATGATTAATCAAATGCTGTAATACAAGTGCCAGTTTCAACAAGTGAACCTGATGCTGCAAACTCAAAACTTGTAAGGTCTGCTACTGTGGTTTATTATGAATTACCAACCAAACCCACATCAATTTAATTGGTACTACTGCAAGAAATTAAGCCATATGAATATTATTCTGAGGTTTTGAAGCAACAGAAATATTCATTCATACAGTTAGTCAGCATTACAGATGGCTTCTTGCTTGCTGTTGATTCCATAGCAAACACAATAAGATGATGAACGGAGTGCTGAAACTTTTCAGACACTCACCCCCAGTCACAGATCTGGGTTTAATCCATCATCATTCTTCTGCTCACTAAGCCACCCCAGTTTGGACCTAGCCATATGCAAATCAGTCTTGACCCTGTGCCTCATGTCCAGCCCGAACTGCCAGGCCAGGTCCTCCCTGGACCCGAAACAAGCATCCTGGGACTAGTTTCAGAGTTTCAATCCTCATCAGCCAGGCTAGCTTGAATCCAGTGGCACAGTGAGCAAGGGACCCACGTTTGGGCATACCCTGGTCACTTAGGGCGAACATAGCAAACACAAATATGATGATGGACGGAGTGCTGAAACCTTTCAGACACTTACCCCCAGTCACAGATCTGTTTATTCCATGACAGATACCTTTTTCCAGCAAGGTCATATATCTGGATAGCTACTAGAGTTCTGTCCAATTTAATGTGGATTATAATGCTGATTATAGTTTTGCTCCTGATGCAATGGAACTAAATTCCTGATAAAGAAAACAGTTCAGTTTCCAATGTTTCCAATGTTTCATGAATTACAACTTCATTCTTCTTCTCACAGAGCAGAAAGGGATTATTATGTTGTGAGCATCATTGCACATCCTGTGGTGGACTGTGTTTAGGAAAGAGTTCCTTTCATGGGTCTGACAGAAATTATTCAGTTCGTCTATATTTTATAACTCTCCCTGGATCACATCCTACTCCATGGCCCTTTAGCAAATTCATGTGACATAAATGCTGTTAAACAATTATTGAATGATTTACGTTCATATGCCTTATTGGACAATGAGGATTCCTATTTAAATACATAGGCAACTGCTTTGCTTTCATCATTATGGACATAAATACATGAATCAATCTAAAATCCCTAAAGAAATACATAATTGCACACAGTGGGAGCATCGTTGGACCCAGTCCATAAATAGTCCTTAAACATTTCAGAGAAGGTTTCCTATTTTAATGGTGTGATAACAGGCCTGATCTATCTTCTTTTATTATTATCAAGAACCAGAACCATTGAAAAAGATATTGATCATGAACAACAGGTTTATTTAATGCACACAGTTTATGTAACATATATTTCCCTATGACGTTGACTATGTACAGTGTCAGTAAATTATACCAACCTGGCTGTCTCATTCTAGTTTGAATGTGATGAAAGAACACCTATCAAAGCTTCTGAAGAGACTTGGACTTAAGTGATTTTTTCGTGGGGCACAAACCCGGAAAATTCCAAGATTTATATAGTCCTTGAATGGATGAATGAATGAAGAAACAAGCGCTAATAGCAGTTATGCACAGACAATGCCAGAGCTAACAAGCTAGAGTAGTGAAAAGCCATGTTTTGAGGAGTTTACGAAAGGCCAAATGATTAGATTCATAACGCAAGTGGAGAGGGAGGGTGTTCCACATCCTAGCAGCATTATAGGAGAACAGCCGGCCACTGCTTCTTGCTTTTTTTATTCCAGGGACTAAGGTGAGGCGGAGCTTATCCGAGCGCAAACACCTGTTCGGATGGTAGGGTAAGACAATGGATCGATTAATGTGCGGACCCTTCCCTGCTAATGACTTATGTACAATACAGAGAGCCTTGAATTTAATTCTCTCATGTAAAGGAAGCCAGTGGAGGGAATTGAGTGCTGGTTTAGCAGATTGGCGGCTAGGAATCTTCAGAAGCATACAAGCTGCACAGTTTTGCACAGTCTGTAGCTTCGCGATAGTGGCAAGAGGAGCTCCTAATAGAGGGCATTCCCATAATCCAGGCAAGAGAGAATTAAAGCTTGGACCATGAATCTCCTCACCAGGAAAGGTAGAAGAGGAAGCACCTTCTGAAGCATCCTAAGGATTCCATAACAGGTGGCCGCTAATTTCAAAGCCTGAGGCTTGAAATTCAGCTCACAATCAAGCCAAAAACCCAGACTTTTAATCTGGTTTTTGGGGGCAGGAGCAGGGCCAAGACAAGCTGGCCACCGCAATCCTGTCTTACAGATAAGGGGATTGCCTAGGAGCATCAACTCCGTCTTGTCTCCATTTAATTTTAAAAATGAGAGCTCCATCCACTTGGCCACCTTCTGCAGACATGGGCCAAGACCGGGAGAGAGGTTATCAGAGTTGTTGTCGGAGTGGTTTAGGGCCACAACAAGTTGTGTGTCGTCAGCGTAGGTGACAATCTTAACACCAAATGGGAGAACTATCTCAGCAAGCAGGCTCATATATACGTTAAAAAGGGTCCGGCTCAAAGATGATCCCTGTGGAACACCGCAGCTGAGAGGCATCGGTTTCAAGCTGATATCTCCCTCAAAAACCTGAAAAGACCTGTCTTCCAGGAAAGATTGCAACCACGCAATGCCCCCCCATCGCCCCCAAATCCCTAAGTCTAGAGACTAAGGTTTGGTGGTTAACAGTGTCGAAGGCTGCACTGAGATCCAAAAGAATAATAGCCGCAGTGCCTCCTTGATCACTTGACAGCGGGTACGGAAACAAACAAAAGCTCAGCTTCGGGCAAGCTAGAGAATTTTCACAACGCTAGCTTGCTCAAAGTGAATTGTTTGCTGTGATTTGACGGGAGCTGTCAAAGCTCCTGCCAAGTCACAGCAAACAGCTATGTTCTGGGACATAGCAGGAGCCGGCCATGGGGGCTAGTGGTTCCCAGGGCCATCTATGGCTCCCGAAGGGGGGCCCTGTGGCCCCCATCCATTGCACATTGGTGGTGGTGGTCCCTGGGGCTGCAGGGGTGCTGGGCAGCCCCCCTATTAATTTGAATGAATTGCCCTAGGGAGGCAGTGGTCCCCGGGGCTGTGGGGGTGACCTGGAGGCCCACTGCATTAATTTGATATTCACCCAGGGGAGGTGGTGATCCCCGGGGCTGTGGGGGAGCCATACGGGTACCCCTGTATTACTTTATAAACATTTGCCTCTGGGAGGTGCTGGTCCCTGTGGCTCAGGAGATGCTGCGCAGGCACCCCGCATACATAAATATCAATGCCTCGGTGAGGTGGCGGTCCCTAGTGCTTTCATAAGCCCTGGTGGAGGGCCTGTGTGACTCCCTCCTATTTTTCTTGTATGACCCCAGGACCTGGCCCTCCCGGGGGTTATTTAAAAGCAAGCGTGGGAGTCTGTGCTGATTTTATTTTTTTCCTGCAAAATCGCAAATTCACAGCAATTTTTTTTGTGCTTTTAAGCCATCTCGGGGTCCCAGGGAGACCCCAAGATCAAGGCTTGAGGGTCACGGTATTTCTAACCTGCCCCTTTTTCTTTTTGTTTTGCATTTGTTTTAGGGACTCGGCTGAAGACGAGTCCCAAGATGGCTGCCAACACTTCCCGGTTGAAGTGTTGGCAGCCAATCAGAGCTCTGAATTTCCCTGCATGAGTCTGCCAGTGATTATCCTTTATTCAACATTTCATAAAAGTATTAATGCATTGACAATATGTTATTTTCAAAATAATCAGTTCTTTTCTTTCTCCCTCAGTTCACTCCACTTATCATGAGGATCACAACTACTATAGTTGCTTTGCAGTTGTCTCAATACAAAGTTCACATCCTTCAATGCTTTGTGTTTGATATATTTGTCTATTTTCCAATTACATGTACCACCATACCCATATCATGACTTCAAAAGATAAAATACCATTTACGGCAGGATTATTTGGCATCAATGTAAGATCAAACATCAAGTCACTCTCATTGGTGATAAAGGACTTGCCTGAGTTTAATTTTATATGCACGCCGTGTAAGGGTTCAATACCCATGCAAACCCTGACTGTTCAGGAAAGTTTCTCGAGTCAGGGCCGGCCTCTCAAAGGTGGCCCTGCCAACCTTACTCTGTTTCTGTCCTTAAGTTCAGCCGATGGGCATCCAATTCAAATATAATCCAAAAGCAAACGGCCTAAAGGACGCCCAGCCTCTTGGGTCAGGCCCTGTAGGGCACCTCACTCCTGCATATTCCATAAAAAGCAACTCAAACTCCTCCATCCATGAAAATAGACCAAACCAGTCGTGGATGAGTGGTAATCCTTTATTAAGGCAAGTTCCATAGCATAACGCATTTCGACAACAGCAAGTTTTAATCATATCCATCACATGAGTGTGTACATCCGTTCACTCTTTTTAAACGTAGTCTCAAAGACAATGAAGAAGGACTGCGATGTTCGGGCATCCTATATCACTAAAAGCAATTATAGCAGTGGGTCCAACTATTCAACATTTCATGCAGGTATTAATGCATTGACAATATCCTATTTTCAAAGTGAGCAGTTCTTTTCTTTCTCCCTCAATCAATAGGTATGTATAAAGATATATATATGTTTCCCAGCATGCAATTTAAGATAAAACCCTACCTGAAAGGCCCACTAAAAGGAAATAGTGTAAATTAAGCATGAGAGAAAGAGCCTACAGCTGTGTCATGCTATGTCTTGCTGCTGCCTGTGATCAAGGGTCGGGTGGATCCGAAACACATTAGGCAAGAAACAATTTTCTGTGTAAGCGTCAGACCTCCTGCCTGAAAATAAAATCTTATAGTCTGTAGAGGAGAGCGTCTTCAATTCTGTGGACAACTTTGGATATATATATATATATTCACTGAAAAAAAAACAAAGGTTGCAGGGATGTTTTTGTTAGGCTCAGATTTCACTCTTAGAAAACCAGTGAAATTCTACAGTTATAGTTATCTCAGCTTGCTATACCTCACATATTACATCACTCATGACATGGTCAGTGACATCTCTGATGACATCTGAAATGACATCACTGATTACATCATCCAGTGAGTATGAGTGTTTTCTAAACGTTTATGAGTGTTATACGTATATATTTCAAGATACTACAAAAGTTAAAATAGTATACTTTGTGTACCACTAATGAGTGATACTAACATATATTATGTGAGTGGCTGTGTGACTGTGTGTATTCGTTTGTGAGTGGGTGTCTGAATGCCTGTATGAGTGTGTGGGTGGGTGTGTGAGTGGATATATGGGTGTATAAGTAGTTGTGTGAGTAGCTGTGTGGGTGAGTGAGTGGCTGTGTAAGTAACTGTATTGGCGAGAGAGTGAGCATGTCATTGGCTGTATGGGTGAGTGATTGGCTGTGTGAGTGGCTGTATGAGTGAGTGACTGGCTATGTAACCGGCTGTATGGGAGAGTGAGTGGCTGTTTGAGTGGGTGTTTGGTTAAGTGAGTTGATGTGTGAGTGACTATTGTAGATTATGGGGCATATTTACATTCCCTGGCGCATCCCTGCATATCAGCAGGGATGCGCCAGGTAAAATGCGTCACGCAAGTTTACCCTTGCGCCACGTCCGATGCGCCGCATTTACAATGCGGCGCGATCGTGGCGCAGGGATAAGCATGATGCGTTGACGCATCTGCCGGCGGAAGGTTGGTACAGTGCTGAAGTTGTGTCGCAAGCGCGACGCAACTCCAGCACTGTTCCAACCTTCCTCTATCCTAACATGGTGCGTCAAATCCCTACGCCTGCTTGAAGCAGGCGTAAGGATTTGACGCACCAGCGTCGGATAAGTGACTGCGTGTCACTTTTCCGAGGCGTTCCTGCGCCGGAACGCCCCCCCCCTGCGCCGGTACGCCCACATGAAACCTGACGCAGGTTTCATGTGGTGCAGGGGTTTACTACGTGACGCATATCCCTAGATGCGTCACGTTGTAAATATAGCGCAACGCGGCGCATGGTTTGCGTCGCCGCTGCGTCACATGCGTGACGCAACGGCGGCGCAAAAGTGGCGCAAGGGGCTTGTAAATATATGCCCCAATGTGTCTGTGTGAATGGAATTATGGGTGAGTGAGTAGATATGTGAGTGCTTGTATGGATATGTGAATGAGTATGTAAGTAGTTGTGAGGGTGTGTGAATGAGTGTGTGAGTGGCTGTATAGGGGAATAAGTGGTTGTATGAGTAGCTGTATGAGTGGCATAGTGGTTGTGGGAGTGACTGTATGGATGAGTGAGTGGCTGTGTTGCAAGGCTGTATGGGTGAGTGAATGGGTGTGTGAGTGGCTGTATAGGTGAATAAGTGGTTGCATGAGTAGATGTATGAGTGGCATAGAGGTTGTGGGAGTGACTGTATGAGTGAGTGAGTAGGTGTGTGAGTGGTTGTGTGAGTACTTGTATGGATCTGTGAATCGATATGTGGTAGTTGTGTGGGTGTGTGAGTGGATGTATTAGAGGTATGTGAGTGCCTCGGATGTCATCAGTGATCTCATTTGAGATATAATCAGTGATGCCATGAGTGATATCACTGACCATGTTGTGAGTGATTGTATATGTGAGGTCATAAGCAGTGCATTGCAGGGGTTTAAGTTAGCTAGCTCAGGTAACTATAACTGCTGAATTTCACCGGTTTTGTAATGAGAGAAATCTGAGCCTAATTTTAACATCCCTGTAACCTTTGTTTTTTTCAGTGAATTTCTAAGGTTTTTTAATTCTATTTTCTAACTATAACTTCTTTGTGACCTTTGTTTTTTCCATTGACTTTCTACAGTTTTCTTAATGTTATTTCCTATCTATAATGTGCTAAAGCTAAAATGAAAATCAGAGCACCCACCATTGGCCAGTGCATTGAGACAATTTGTTCCACATAGCTGAAAGTCTTCATTCAATGTCATCCATTCTTGGATTCATTCATTCACCCACTGCAAACAATCCAACTATTCATTCATTGAGCCACGCAGCCCCATCTCTAATCTTGATCCATTCAACAATTTGATAATAAAAAATATATTTTAAAACTCTCCATATCTGGAATTTTGTTTCTAAAATTTCTTTAGGGGGGGAACCCCACCCCTTGCTCCTCTTGTGGTGGTCTAGGTTTGTCTGTGTCTATGTATGCATTGTGC
The DNA here is from genome assembly GCA_963921515.1 of Calotriton arnoldi. Taxonomy (NCBI): domain Eukaryota; kingdom Metazoa; phylum Chordata; class Amphibia; order Caudata; family Salamandridae; genus Calotriton; species Calotriton arnoldi. The sequence goes on along the minus strand of CAWUFW010006373.1, from coordinate 1,031,430 downwards.
TATGTTCCACATGAATGTACTGATGCCTTTATTCTGCCTAACCCTGTGGGCACAGCAGCGTAACACCAAATGACGTCTCTCATATTTCTGCCTCACATACATACGAAGGCCTTTTTTTCAGACTCTAATATAGTGCAACCTTGACCCTAAGGTATTAGAGCGCCAGTTGCGTTACATAAGGACACATTTACTTTTTTGTTAGGCACAGGGAGATTAAGTGATTTGCCCGGACTCACAGGATGTTGAGAGTCATTGCAGAGACTGGAGCCGGGTCCCCAGATTTGAGGTCGACCACCCTAGCCATTAGGCCACATTCCCTTGGATGGCGGTTGGGCCCCTGAGGGGTGCACAGTCACACTGCTCCATATAAATGCTACATGGGCCTAAATATGCTCTTATACAGTGGCACTGTCACACAGTGCACAGCACGAGAAAAAAAAATCTGTTTATGATAACATTCAACATCTCAGAACTCACATGACTGTGGCAAGTAACAGCATTCTGGAGCTGTGGCATCTGATTTCAGAAACTACAGGCCGTGCAGATGTTTGAGTACCTGACCTGAGACAGTAGTAGGCAGTATACACTCACAGGTCCCTACTGGCTCCACCTCAAGTGTGGCCCTGTCAGCTTTGGCTTTTTCTCCCCACCACTTTGTGTATTGATTATTAAGACCCCATGATTTACATGCTAAAATAGAAAGTACACGCCACTAAGTGAAAAGTGATGTCAGCTAAAATGTAGACGGTTTGAAGGTCTTGCTTGAAACATGAGGTCACTTGGAAGCTATGTAAAGGGGTGGGCAGAACTCAGACAGTCAGAGTCAGATTAAAGGAGGCTACGTCAACTTAAGCAGTAAAGGAGAAAGTGGGATACGCGAACTTAATAATAGAGTAGAATGTGGGCTGAGCAATCTAGTAGCAACAGATTAAGTACACTGTCACCAGATAGAAAAATGTCAGTTGAGTTCATCGGACAGGAACAAAGAAAGCATCAAGTATGACCTGAGGTAGTAAAAGGTGTAGTGCCACGAAAACTAGGCTGCCCAAGACATTACATCTGTGAATTGTGGTGGTTACCTGAAGATTGTAAACATGAGGCAAGCGATGAGGAAGGCCGAGAAGCGGCACACAGCGATCTCCACATTCTTGATGGTAGGCAGCTCTTTGAGAATGGTGGAGCTGAGGGTTACAATGGTGATGTCGCCCCTTCAATCAAGGGGGGCTCCGACGAGGCAGTGACTGTGTTGGTATCAGCGTCACTGTGCTTACTGTCCACCTGAGGGTTCTCAAGAGTGAGTATCCTAGGCTCTGCGATGCTGGATAAGGAGCGAATTAAGACCAAGGCAAGAAAGAAAGCGGGCATCTTTATTTCAGGAGAAGGAAGGTGGCTGTGACCAAGTGGTCCCAAAACTTTGTACAGTCCTGGCTATAAAACTATAGATGCAGTGCTTCCCCAAATAATCTATGGCCCCTGCCACTGGCATTGCTCATGAGTCTAGAACAGGACGTGCCGGTCACCGTGCCCCCTTCACTCCCTAACATAATGTTGGAGTGGGGCACTGCCTGCAGCTGGTTAGTGGAAAGATGGAGCTTAGTGCCAGCCGATTACTGGCCTCTCAGTGGATCTCCAGTGGAAGCCGGTTATTAGCCCGAAGTCCTCAGTGCAGAGTTGCAGCTGGCACTGTGCAATCACTGGAGTGTGTAACATGTGTCATCAGGGCTTCCCCTTTGAAGTACATCTTTGCGCCGGGCTGTAAATCATGCAAGGGCTCTGTGATCCAGCAGGATTTCAGCAGACCCTTGTGCCGTGCTGCTACAGCTGGGCTGTCCTTCAAGCATTCCGTTCTCTCCTGTTCTTGTGTGTACTTGTAAGTGTTGCAGGAAATGAGCCTGCGAACCCAGAAGAGTTTTATCTGCAGAGTCACTTCATTCAGCTAAATACGCCTGTGGGGGAGGAGGTAAGGAGGAGACTGAGGACACAATACTACAGGAGCAGGAAGCTGTCTGCATCCTGATCTGCCTCCAGCAGCAGTGTGTTTGTGGAGCACTATGCAAGGCTTCTGGAGCTGAAATTGAATCAGCACTGGTTTTTAGCTCATATATTGCACAGTATTTATGACGTGTAACCTTATTCGACAGTATTCATTTCAAGCTCAGTGGGTGCCCTTTCAAAGTACAACGTAGTTTGAAAAAATTCAAAACAATTTGTAACTTCCAAACAGTTTTCTCTATCAACCATGTTTCCAAGCGACCACATATGAGCTTACTGCACTCTGCATGCTGATACTGGTAGGCCTCTCTCTCTCTATATATATTTATACATTTTTTGTTATTTTTGCAGGAATCTCGGGTCTGTCGATTTTCAGCAAAAAATAAAAAATGAATGCATTTTTGTCTGGTGGGGTCCCTCTGGGACCCCAGGACCAGAGCTAAGGGTCCTGTTTCCTATTTTTGTAACGTTTTTCCAGGGACTCGGATGAAGCTGAGTCCCAAGATGGCTGCCAAGACTTCCTGGTTGAAGTGTTGGGAGCCAATCAGATTTCAACATGGGGTCTTCTCGGAGGATCCGCATGCCTTGATGTACAAATTTGGAATTCTTTTAATAAGTCAAAAACTACTGGATGGATTTACACCAAATAACAACAAGGTTTCTTTCTGGACCAAGAGCTACTTTTCTGCCAAATGTGGTGTAATTCTGTCCAGTGGTTAAGGCTGTAGTTGTGTGAAAAACACTTTCATTCACCCCTGCTTTTCTCAGCCCCCACTTGACGGATCACCCCGACACTTCCCATGCACAGCTAGATTAACATGGGCACTTGTTTTGAAAGATTTTGTGAAGATTCATCAAACAGCAAAAAAGATATAGGCAAGTCAAAAAACACTTTTGCTATGGAAACTTGCTCCTAACTATAACTACCTACTCACAATATTCTTGCTGAATCACTTTGCATTTTTGGCCTTTGAACAAGAACTGCGAAGTTGGAAATGCATAATGGCTCATCAATTAATTCGATGTCTTTCGCTGGCTTTGCTGTAGCTGTGAATAAAGAGTGTGTGTGGGTGATGAGAGAGTGGGTGAGTCAGTGGCTGTATGGGTTAGTGAGCACATGTGAGTGGGGCTGTATGGGTTATTGAGTGTTTGTAAGGCTGTGTCAGTGAGTGAGTGGATGTGTCAGTGGTATATGGGTGAGTAACTGGGTATGTGAAAGGCAAAATAGGTGAATGACAGGGTATATGAGTGACTGTATGGGTGAGTGAGTGAATGTAAGAGTGGCTGTATGGGTGAGTGTGTGCATGTGTCAGTGACTGTATGGGTGAGTGAGTACATGTTAGTATCTGTATGAGTAAGTGAGTGAGTGTGTATGTAACTGTATGGGTGAGTAAGTGACTGTGTAATTGAGCGAGCAGGTGTGTGAGGAGCTCTATGGGTGAGTGACTCAGTGTGTGAGTGGCTGTATGGGGGTATAAGTGGATATGTCAGTGGCTGTATTAGTGAGTGAGTGGGTGTATGAGTTGCTGTTTGGGTGGGTGAGTGGATGTGTCTCTTGATCTATGAATCAGTGAGTGGCTGTGTAAGTACTGGTAGGTGTGTGAAAATGGGTTTGAGACTGGTAGTGTGGTAGTTGTAGTGGGTGAATAAAAGGTTATATGGGGAGTAAATGGGTATGTCAGAGATTTTGTGGATGATGTCATCAGTAATGTCATCAGTGATGTCATTTTAGATGTCATCAGCGATGTCATCAGTGATGTCAATGACCATGTCATGAGTGATGTAATATGTGAGGTCAGAAGCAGTGCATTGTGGGGGCGTGAGTTATAGTAAGCTCACTAACTATAATGGCTGAATTTCCCTGGTTTTTTATGAGTGACACCTGAGCCTAACTACAACATCTCTGTAACCTTTGTTTTTTCAGTGAATTTCTACGTTTTTTTTAAGTTCAATTTCCTAACTATAACGTCCCTCTAACCTTTGCTTTTTTCAATGAATTTATAAGGTTTTTTTAAATGCTAATTCCCAACTATAACGTCCCTGTAACCTTTGGTTTTTACAGTGAATTTCTATGGTTTTTAGGTCGAGCATTCGAGACCTCTTGTATATACTTTAGTATATACTTATATGTGTATGTACTTTGTGGGCACTGGAGATCAGCCCTAGGACATGTCTGATTCCGCTTAGGACTTTATTTTCTGTTCAACTGCCTCTATATAACTGTCTTGATAGAAAATGACCAGTAGAGGTCAGTAAAATACCAGAATTGCTTTCTGCTGAGGGACTTTCTTTCTTTTTTTATTTTCCTGGCAATTGCCTCTATTTAACTTTCTTGATTGAAAACGACTAGCAGAGGTCAGTAAAATACCAGAATCACTTAAGCATTCTCTATATTCCAGTCCATGGAAATTGTCTTCCACGAGCACCCGTAGACAAGAATATTATTTTCAAATCTTGTATTTTCAGTGATATGACCACCAAAGGCCCTGATTTTATATTAAAAACAGAGCTTTGTACTATAACATTTCCCGCTGAAAGGCAATATTTCTCTCCATGTGTTCCCATACCTGGCGTGTCACGCAGTTTGGTACTTTCCCTCCATGTTAAAGAACAGTAGATGTTTCAGCACCCAGGCTAATGTGCTGCAAAGATAAATACATATAAGGTCCCAAAGGCGAGACCGATTGCATTGCAAATGCTTGTTTATCTATTAGTCGCTTTTGCAGAGTGGTGGAGAAAGAAGGCTGGGCCTTCGACCACCTCTCAGGAATACCAGAGTGTAGGACTTACAGGAGGTACCAGGAGGGCTTCTTGGCCCCCAAGGTCCCTCAGGAGTAAAGAGGACTTCATCCTGCAACCAGTAGTGCACATGAGCCGAGTGTGCAAAGTGGTGGAAAAATGGGGCGTGGCCTCCAAAGGCCTCTTAGTAATCCCGCTGTGTGGGACTTACTGGAGGTAACAGGAGGGGTAGTTGGCCTGAAGGACGTCCTTGGGGTCCAACTACACCTCCTGTTACCTCCAGTGAGTACCACACAGCAGCATTGCTGAGAGTTTGGCGGAGCCAATGCCCCTTTTCTCCACCACTCTGCAAACGCGTCTCGTGGTCCACTACTGGTTGGGGGAAGTAGCCCACTTTAGGCCTGAGACCCTCAGGAGTAAAGTGGAATTTATTTCCCAACCAGAATCTTGTCAGGAGGCATGTTTGGAGAGTGTTGGAGAAAGGGGGCATGGTCTCCAAGTCCTATCAGCAATCCCGCTATTTGGGACTTTATGGCGGTAACAGAAGGGGTTCCTGGACCCTCAGCATCTAAGGGGACTTTGTCCCCCAACCACCACTGCGCCAGGGGGTGCATTTGCAGAGTGGTGGTGAAGGGGGTGAGTCCTCCGGTAACGAGCCAGATGTTTTTTTTCTATTTTTTTTTATTTGAAGGGAAGGGGGCTGCGTGGCCCCCCTTCCCTGGGCCATTTTTGGCTCCAGGAACCCAATGCCCTGGGGCCAGGCCTTTTTTCAATGGGTGAGGGGGGCAACGTGGCCCTCCTCCAGGCCGATTATGGTCCTGGAGACCCCATCCCCTGGGGCCAAGCCTTTTATTTTGTATATATCTTTTTATTTTAAAGGAGGGGGGCTGAGCAGCCCCCCATCCCTGGCCATTTTCGGTCCCGGGGACCCCATCTCCCCAGGACTGTCCCTTTTTTTATTTTAATTTAAAAAAAAGAGGGAGAGGGGCCATGCGGCCCCGCTACCAGGCTGATTTCGGCCCCCGGGACCTCATTCCCTGAGGCTTGGCCATTTCCTAATTTTAAGTGTATTTTTAAAATAGAAGCAGGCCGTGTAGCCCCCCTCCCGGGGCCAAATTTGGCCTCAGGGACCCCCTCCCGCACAGCCCAGCATTTTACAGATGGGGATAGAGCTGCATGGCCCCCCTCCCTAGGCTGAATTGGGTCCCAGGAACCCCATCCCTCAGGTCTGCCTCACCAATGGGACCGTGGGGGAGCCTGATGGCCCCAGTGGTCCCTGCCGGCTCCCCACCTCCTGCGGTAGCTGGCATTGCTTTGAGAGCCAGGAAGCTGCTGGCATGCAGCTCCCAGGATCCCAAAGCAGTGTCTGTTTCCCTTCTCGCTTGACAGCAGGCAGGGGAACAGACACTTGCTCTACTTTCAGCAAACAAGAGCATTTTGTGCTCTCTCTTGTTGATAGCAGAGTAGGTTTGCTATGGCTTGGCAGGAGTGGTGCTCCTGCCAAGCCTTGGAAACTACAATGTCCCGGAGGTGGGCACCCAGGAACACTGCCGGAGCCGGCCCTGTGGGTGGCATTCCTCAGGGCCATCTAAGGCTCCATAAGGGGGGCTACGGCTCCCCTCCTTTATTAACTTTAGCCCCAGAGAGGTGGTGGTCCCCGGGGCTGCAGATGCCGTGCAGCCCCCATATTTATTTCAAAAGACTTGCCCCGGGGAGGTGGAAGTCCCTGGGGCTGCGCTGGAGGCCATAGGTCCTCGCCAGCATTATTTAAATTTGACATTTGTGCCGCAGGGAGGTGGCAGTCCCCGGGGCAGCGGGGAAGCCATGAGGCACCCTGCATATAATTCAGTTAGTTCCCCGGGGAGGTGGCGGTCACCAAAGCTGCAGGGGCGGTCTTAGGGCCTTCCCCGCATTATTTTTATTTGACATTTGTACCCTGGGGAGGTGCAGGTCCCCAGGGCTTTGAATAGCCTGAGGAGGAGGGCCCCGTGCTCCCCTAACTCAATTTCCACCATGCCCCGCGACATGGTCCTCCAGGGGGCCTATATTTAACAAAGCGCAGGAGTCCGCGCTTTGTTTTTTTTAACATTTCAGCAGGAGTCGCGGATCTAGCGTGACTCCAGCTGAATTTCTTTTTTTTTTAAATGCTTTTTGGCTCTGGGGGGTCCCTAGAGGCCTAGGGGGTCAGAGGGTCTCTTCCCTGCCCCCTTTTCTTTTTTTAAACATTTTTTCTTGTGACTCAGTTCAACCGAGATAGAAATATAGATATGGATATAATAGGATTATAACAAAGTCTTTCCTGTTTGGTCCTTTTAGGGCTACTAGCCTTTAGTCACTTTGGAAAAACGCCTGCATCAAGAATTAGAAGGAAGGAGAGGTTGAGTTTGCATTTGGACAGGACTTTGCAGTATGCATAATATATAAAAACCCATCTCTTGTATTCAATTGTTTTTTCTAGCATTCCTCCTTAGTGTTGAGTGGTGACTATCTGCGGAGGTTAGGGCAGTGCACCAATATTACTGCTATTGATTGATGAAAGGATGAGTGCTCTTAGTCACATCAAAAGAGAGACAAATATAAATTATTTTCTGTTTCCCAACATGGATTGCAAGATGGTGGAGTGGAAGCATGCTTTGGGCCTATCCTTGAGGTAAGGGAACACACGTCAAGTGGTGACTAGAAAATGAACGCCACATAGGATAATGAGAGTGGAGAATTGGACATTATCTTTCTGATGTGTCAAATTTGGGGTTCAGCACCTCAGGTAATGGTAGGTAGGTGAAGCATTCTGTTTGTAGATGTTATAGTAAAATGTTTCAATAAACAGATCAATAATGATAATAACAATAATAATAAGAAAATATGTAAGCATTTATTTTTAACAAAAACACCCACTCCACCCACGAGAAGCCCACCACCTTCCTAAATCCTCATAAAACTATCATAATAAATCTACCTCTTCCCCAACTGTCTGATCCACACAACTGCCCTTTTCCTATCTGACCCAAACTGACCACCCTCAATAGGCGATCCGCAGACCCTCAAATCATATCCTAATAAGCCAATCCCTATCCCAACATCCCACCCTTACCGCCCTCAACAGGCCCACCTCTTCCCTTTAATTGCCCATCTATATCATGCAGTCTTTTGAAAATCTCCCTCTGAGTATCTTTCAGTCCCTTCAGTACTTCGATAATTTCCTGGAGAAGGACTCTAGTTGAGGGGGTAGAGAGACAGGCTGCTCATTGGGGCAGGCCTGTGGTGGCTACAAAGATGCCGCTGCCTGGGTTCTGCTGGGTGGACACTAGAGGCAGCGGTGGCCGCTGCCTCCTCCTCTTCTTCTTCTAGGATTACTATTGGGTAGAAGGCCACTGCTATGGTCTCCATTTTGTGGAGGTGCATCTGAGCCACTATCTGCTTCCAGTGATGGTCCAAGCCCTCACTCTTGGAGTCTGTGGATAGGCTTCTGGTAGAAACAACCGGATGGTTTGAGGAAAGAAGAAAATAACATGAATTATAGTTCTAACTTCAAGCAAATGTTTGTATATTACAACAGTCACACAGAGGTGCTAGTTCTCTAGGGCCAGTGGAATTTGTTTATGTAATTCTGTGTCCATGGGACACTTCTTTTACTAGGGTGGGCGGAATTTGCATAGTCGCGCTACGCAAAGCTCCGCGAAGCGGTAAAAAATCTCCGTGAGCACGCAAAGTTCCGCGAACACGCGGAATTGCTTGTTCCGCCCGTTCGCGATGCTTTTTCCTGTTCGCGGATCGCTGTTTGCGTGCTCGGGGAGAAATATCTCGCGAACACGCATTTTGAAAGCGCAAACAAGCAAAAATTCTGCGAAACCGCGGATCGCAGAATTTTTGGTAATTCCGCGTTCTCCAGCGGAACGCGAAATTACCCAAATTCCGCAAATTCCGAGAGCGGAACGGAATTTACCACCCAGGCCTACTTTTTACACATAAACCACAAATAGTGGTCTTCATCAAAATTATGTGAAATATATGTGCAATTACATGAAATGCAGATCTGTCATTTTGCGCCATATTTTAGAATGAAATATGTCCTTGCAATAATTATTGGTGCGAGGATGCATTTAAACAATGGACCACAAACAACACTTCTGTTGTTCACGTGTGAATTGTGCATTTTGCAATACATTTCTACAGCAAATGGCACATAATTATGTGTATTGTGGCATCATATTAAATTTTGCATAACAAGTGTAACGTTAAACTTCAAAATCATGCAAATTACACCAGAGTAATTTAAATTTCTCCCATTCACATACAGCATGGCCTTAAATAATCATTGAGTCGACCACCTGCATATTTTAAATGTTTTGTTGCCAAAATGGATAAAACATCTACATAAATAAATTCATAGGAGTAACACATGTGCACCAGACATTTAAAGTGTACCTAAAAATGATCAAAATGCAAAGTTACATACAAATTACCAGAGAGAAATAAGTAACATTAAATTTAGGCTGCACAATTTATTGGACAATATATCATGCAACAATGAAGTAGTCTAGAGGGGTGTCATGATCATTATTGGACAGCTAAATTTCAGTGGCCTTGGTCTTTCTCTACCCGTGAGCTACACATTAAGCCTCACACCCCCATTCAACACCCTCCCCAGTACAACAAATCCATTATTTTTCCTGTGTTAAGTTCTAAATGATTAGGACGACTTGGGCTAGGCCTACGTTAGGAAATGGGCATGCTGGGTCCCATAACTCACACCAAGTGGGTAATAGAAGGGGGAAACTGATCAGTTTAAGAGATGGACTAAGAAATAAAGATTCTTATGAAGACGTTGTTGGAGAAATGTGTCCTGTGCTGGGATGGGATGTGACAGGATGGGAGATAGTTATAGGTATGATTGGGCTCTGGGCAGTGGGCAATAGACAACACGCCCCTTCTAACCTTTCATGTAAATAGCCATAATGCACAGACAGAAACATAGGAAGGAAAATAATTTAAAATGGATTGAGTACCAGCCTTAGAAGCAAGGAAGGAATAATTAAAAAAACACCACCTAAAAATGTACAATTATTGATAGCTAAAGTATTACTCTGAAAGACAATGGAAAAAAGTAAACTATAGGAAAAAGTGAGAACGTTTATTAAACTTGGAAAAAAAAGCAATAAAAATATATTATGTTACATAGTAATGTAAAATAATGTTATATATTTAAACTTCAATCAATCAATCAATTTCAATACTTTATTCGAGTCGGTTATATGACCGTAAAAGCTCAGAAAAAGACAATTTAAATACAGCAGAGTATAAAAACTTAAGACATACTATTTGATATCAGATAAAATCATAAAATCTCACATCACCAGACTCAGCAATATATAATAAAAGGACAGTATAAGTACAATTAAATATCAGATCAAAGCAAATCATGTGAACTCACGATGCCAATTTAGCTTCATGATGGATACTATTTCTTAGGCTCAAGGCCTGAATTATAAAATTAAATACAGCGAAACAGATCAATGGGCACTCTAAGTGCTGCAAGAGTCAAGCCTTCAAGATGCGAGTTAAAAGACCTCTCTATGATATTTAAAATTAATTTTGATTAATATATATATTATATATATATATATATTTATTACCTACTGGCGGTCGCCAGTAGGTAGTTATAGTTAGGACCTAGTTTCCATAGGAAAATCGTTTTTTGATTTGCCAATATCTTTAGCGCCATTTGACGAATCTTCGCGAAATTTTCAAAACTAATGGGGCGCCCTGGTCAGCTCCTGTCTTGAAAGTTTCAGGCTGATTCGTCAAGCGGGGGCCGAGAAAAAAGGGGGGTCCCAAAATGCGTTTTTTCCATGTTAATTTCCATAGGCACTTTTATCTTGGCTACAGCTCGAACTGCTGAACGGAATTACACCAAATTTGGCAGAGAGGTAGCTCTTGGTCCAGAGTGCACTCGTTGCTTTAAATGGTGTAAATCCGTTCAGTAGTTCCTGAGAAATTTAAAAATAAAAAATATCGATATCTGGTGATTCGCAAACCCTCCCGAGCACGAGCTTGACTCTGATTGGCTGCCAACGCTTCAAACCAAGAAGTGTTGGCTGCCATCTTGTGACTCAGTAAACCGAGTCACAAGAAAACATTAAAAAAAGATAAAAAACAAGAAAAGGGGGCAGGGTAGAAACACGCTGACCCCCTAGGCCTGCTCCAGGCCCCAAAAAAGCATTTTTTTAAAACAATTCGGCCGGAATCATGCTGGGTGCGTGAATCCTGCCGAAAAGTTTAAAAAACGAAGCATGTGCTTCCACGCTTTGTTTTCCTTAGGCACCCGGGTGGGCCAGGTTCCGGGGCAATCAAAATGTATGTAGCGGGGGTCCGCGGGGGTCCTGGCAGCCCCGGGGATCGCCACCTCACCAGGGCTTTATTAATTTTGCATGGGGCACGCTGCCCCCCGCAGCCCCAGGGAACTCCACCACCGGGGCTTGAAAAAAAATGCGTAGGGGGGCTCCAACCTGCCACGCTGCCCGGGGATTGCCACCTCCCCGGGGCTTCAATGAATTTGAGGCAGGGGGGCCTCACGGGCCCCCCAAGCCCCGGGGACCACCACCTCTCCGGGGCTTAAATTTAAATAAATAAGTGTGGGGGGGATCCTGCCCCACCACCCTGCCCCGGGGACCACCACCTCCCGGGGCACTAATTAAGATAATGCGGGGGTCCGTTGCAGAACCCCGGCCCCGGGGACCACCACCTCCCCGGGGCCTTGTAAATGTCAGGAGGGGGGCCCTCCTTGGCCCTAGGGACCGCCACCCCCCAGGGCTGGCTCCAGCAATGTCCCAGTGTGCCCACCCCCGGGACATTGCAGTTTGTTTGCAATGGCAGGGCGGGAGGACGGCTCCCACCCTGTCATTGCAAACTATGCTTCGCTTCATGGAAGCAAGAGCAGAAAACCTGCTCTCGCTTCCATGAAGCGAAGCAGATTGCTTTTGGACAAGGGGAGCTGCATGTCAGCAGCTCCCCTTGTCCAAAAGCAATGCCGGCTCCTGCAGGAGGCAGGGAGTGGGCTGGGACCGCAGGGGCATTGGGGCTCCCCCCGCAGTCCCCATCAAAGAGGCCAGGCCCCGGGGGATGGGGTCCCCAGGGCCAGAAGTGGCCCAGGAGGGGAGCCACTCAGCCCCCCCTTTTTTTTTTTTTTTTAAATGGAAGGCCGGCCCCAGGGGATGGGGTCCCCGGGGCTATAATTGGCCTGAGGAGGGGGGCCACTCGGCCCCCTCTAAAATTACAAATTGAAAATAAAGTCTGGCCAGGCCCTGGGGGATGGGGTCCCCGGGGCTAGAAGTGGCACAGGGAAGGGGGGCCACACGGCCCCCCCTCCCATAATTTAAAAAACAAACGAGGCCAGGCCTCAGGGGATGGGGTCCCTGGGGCCCCCTCCTGTATTAATAATAAAAATATAAAAATAAACTAGGCCATGCCCCGGGGGATGGGGTCCCCTTCCCATTTTTTTTTTTTTAATGGGTCAGGCCCTGGGGGATGGGGTCCCCAGGGCCCACAAAATATTAAGAGATGGGGGCCACACAGCCCCCCTTCTAACAAAAAAAAAGAAAAGCCGGCATCTCGCCGGAGGCCCCGCCCCCTCCGTGCACCACTGTGCATTCTAAGTTGGGGGATTAAGTCCCCTTGAATCCTGAGGGTCCCTGGGGGCCAACTAGCCCACCAGGTACCTCCAGTAAGTCCCACACAGTGGGATTGCTGAGAGGTGGTCTGAGCCCACACCCCTTTTTACACCACTCTGCAAACATGCCTCTTGGCGCACTGCTGGTGGGGCGATGAGGTCCTCTTGTGTCCTGAGGACCTCAGGACTAAAGTGGAATTGATCACCCCGAGCAGCAGTGCGCCAGGAGGCGTGTTTGCATAGTGGTGTAAAAAGGGGGCGTGGCCTCGTACCACTCTCAGCAATCCAGCTGTGAGGGGCTTACTATTGATAACAGGAGGGCTAGTTGGCCCCCAGGGGCCTTCAGGAGGCAAGGGGACTTCATCCCCCAACCAAGAGCATGCCAGGAGGTGCGTTTGCAGAGTGGTGGAGAAAGGGGGCATGGCCTGCTACGAGAACTTAGCAATCCTGCTGTGTTGGACCTACTGGAGGTAATAGAAGGGGTAGTTGGCCCACAAGGATGTCCTTGGTGGCCAATTACCCCTCCTGTTACCTGCAGTAAGTCCCATACAGTGGAACTTCTAAGAAGTCTTTGGAGGCCACGCCCCCTTTCTCCACCACTCTGCAAACGCGCCTCCTGGCACACTACTGGTTGGGGGATGAAGTCCACTTTACTCCTGAAGGACTTTGATGGCCAAGAAGCCTTCCTGGTACCTCCTGTTAGTCCTACGCAGTGGAAATCATGAACTCTGGTCGGAGGCCCAGCCCTCTTTCTCCACCACTCTGCAAATGCGACTATTAGTTAAAGAAGCATTTGGAATGTAATAGGTCTCTCATTTGTGAAACTTACGGCTATTGGCGTTGTAAATGTAAAAGTTTGTTACAAATTTTTTGGGGAGTGGAGTGGATGTACGTTGTGTGTAGTGGAATTATGCGGTATGTTGTGCAGTGAAATTATGTGGATAGAAAGTATGTGGTATTTAGTGTATAGGAATTATGTAGAGTGAGATGATGTGTTATGGAGAGTAATTATGTGGTATTGTAGTCTGTGTTGTGGAGTGGTAACCTCAGGTTTAGTCTTCCTCATTTCCATAGAAGCTAAACTATAAACTCAATGAGACAAAAAAAAGAAGGAACCACTGAGGAGCACTTCTGGACCTAGTCGGAGGTATGAGCAGGGCCACTGGAATTATAGCGACTGTTCGGCTGCACCGATTTTTGCATAATTAGTAATTAGACATTTTCCCGCATTTGCCACATAATCCATCATCTGCTGCATAATCTGCAGATTTGAACAAAAAAAACCTTGTTTCTAGCTCAAACGGCTCAAACGGCTCAAACTTTACCAAAAATACAGCGACAAGCGTTACAGCATGGTGGAAGGCCCTTTGCAAACCTGGAACGGTCACCTGTTACTTATTGCTAAATGTGGGTATTACATTGGCACTAATGGTGCGCAAACCACTCTTGCTTCTTTCGGCACCTCTCTTGACTCTTTCTGCATTTCTCTTGCTTCTTTGTGCATCTTTCTTCCTTTTTCTGCACTTCTCTTGCTTCTTTCTGTACCTCTCTTCCTTCTTTGTTCTGCACCTCTCTTGCCTCTTTCTGCACCTCTGTTGCTTCTTTCTGCACCCCTCTTGCCTCTTTCTGCACCCCTCTTCTGTCTTTCTGTACCTCTCGTGACTCTTTTTGCACCCCTGTTCCCTCTTTCTGCACCTCTCCTGCCTGTTTCTGCACCTCTCTTCCCTCTTTCTGTACTTCTCTTGCCTCTTTCTCCACCTCTGTTGCTTCTTTCTACACCCCTCTTTCCTCTTTCTGTACCCCTGTACCCTCTTTCTGCACATCTCTTCCCTCTTTCTGCACTTCTCTTCCCTCTTTCTGCACCCCTCTTGCCTCTTTCTGCACCTCACTTGCCTCTTTCTGCAACTCTCTTTCCTCTTTCTGCAACTCTCTTCCCTCTTTCTGCACCTCACTTGCCTCTTTCTGCACCTCTCTTGCCTCTTTCTGCACGTCTCTTCCTTTTTTCTGCACCTTTCTTCTTTCTTTCTGCAACTCTCTTGTCTGTTTCATCACTTCTCTTGCTTCTTTCTGCACCTCTGTTGCTTCTTTCAGCACCTCTTTTGCCTCCTTCTGCACATCTTTTGCCTGTTTCTGCAACTCTCTTGTCTCTTTCATCACTTCTCTTGCTTCTTTCTGCACCTCTGTTGCTTCTTTCTGCACCCCTCTTCCGTCTTTCTGTACCTCTCTTGCCTCTTTCTGTACCCCTGTTCCCTCTTTCTGCATATCTTCTGCCTGTTTCTGCACCTCTCTTGCCTCTTTCTGCACCTCTGTTGCTTCTTTCTGCACTTCTCTTGCCTCTTTCTGCACTGCTCTTGCCTCTTTCTGCACCTCTGTTGCTTCTTTCAGCACTTCTCCTGCTTCTTTCTGCACCTGTCTTGCTTCTTTCTGCACCCCTCTTGCCTCTTTCTGTACCCCTGTTCCCTCTTTCTGCACGTCTCTTCCCTCTTTCTGCACTTCTCTTCCCTCTTTCTGCACCCCTCTTGCCTCTTTCTGTGACTCACTTGCCTCTTTCTGCACCTCTCTTGCCTCTTTCTGCACCAGTCTTGCCTCTTTCTGCATCTCACTTGCCTCTTTCTGCACTTCTCTTTCTTTTGTATGCACCTTTCTTGTTTCTTTCTGCAACTCTCTTGTCTGTTTCATCACTTCTCTTGCTTCTTTCTGCACCTCTGTTGCTTCTTTCAGCACTTCTCTTGCCTCTTTCTGCACCTCTTTTGCCTGTTTCTGCAACTCTCTTGTCTCTTACATCACTTCTCTTGCTTCTATCTGCATCTCTGCTGCTTCTTTCTGCACACCTCTTGCCTCTTTCTGCACCCCTCTTCCGTCTTTCTGTACCTCTCTTG
Source organism: Calotriton arnoldi (assembly GCA_963921515.1). NCBI lineage: Eukaryota > Metazoa > Chordata > Amphibia > Caudata > Salamandridae > Calotriton > Calotriton arnoldi. The sequence continues at coordinate 1,016,154 of CAWUFW010006373.1, read as the reverse complement.
CCTCTTTGTGCACCCCTGTTATCTCTTTCTGCACCTCTCCTGCCTGTTTCTGCAACTCTCTTGCCTGTTTCTGCACTTCTCTTGTCTCTTTCTGCACCTGTATTGCTTCTTTCTGCACCCCTGTTCCCTCTTTATGCACCTCTCCTGCCTGTTTCTGCACCTCTCTTGCCTCTTTCTGCACCCCTCTTGCCCCTTTCTGTACCCCTGGTCCCTCTTTCTGCACGTCTCTTCCCTCTTTCTGTACTTCTCTTCCTTCTTTCTGCACCCCTCTTGTTTCTTTCTGCACGTCACTTGTCTCTTTCTGAACCTCTTTTGCCTCTTTCTGCACCTGCCTTGCCTCGTTCTGCATCTCACTTGCCTCTTGCTGCACTTCTCTTCCTTTTTTCTGCACCTTTCTTGTTTCTTTCTGCAACTCTATTGTCTGTTTAATCACTTCTCTTGCTTCTTTCTGCACCTCTGTTGCTTCTTTCAGCACTTCTCTTGCCTCTTTCTGCACTTCTTTTGCCTGTTTCTACAACTCTCTAGTATCTTTCATCACTTCTCTTGCTTCTTTCTACACCCCTCTTCGCTCTTTCTGTACCTCTCTTGCCTCTTTCTGCACGTCTCTTCCTTTTTTCTGCACCTTTCTTCTTTCTTTCTGCAACTCTCTTGTCTGTTTCCTCACTTCTCTGGCTTCTTTCTGCACCTCCGTTGCTTCTTTCAGCACTTCTCTTGCCTCCTTCTGCACATCTTTTGCCTGTTTCTGCAACTCTCTTGTCTCTTTCATCACTTCTCTTGCTTCTTTCTGCACCTCTGTTGCTTCTTTCTGCACCCCTCTTGCCTCTTTCTGTACCCCTCTTCCGTCTTTCTGTACCTCTCTTGCCTCTTTCTGTACCCCTGTTCCCTCTTTCTGCACATCTTCTGCCTGTTTCTGCACCTCTCTTGCCTCTTTCTGCACCTCTGTTGCTTCTTTCTGCACTTCTCTTGCCTATTTCTGCACCGCTCTTGCCTCTTTCTGCACCTCTGTTGCTTCTTTCTGCACTTCTCGTGCTTCTATCTGCACCTGTCTTGCTTCTTTCTGCACCCCTCTTGCCTCTTTCTGTACCCCTGTTCCCTCTTTCTGCACGTCTCTTCCCTCTTTCTGCATCTCTTCCCTCTTTCTGCACTTCTCTTCCCTCTTTCTGCACCCCTCTTGCCTCTTTCTGTCACTCACTTGCCTCTTTCTGCACCTCTCTTGCCTCTTTCTGCACAAGTCTTGTCTCTTTCTGCATCTCACTTGCCTCTTTCTGCACTTCTCTATCTTTTTTATGCACCTTTCTTGTTTCTTTCTGCAACTCTCTTGTCTGTTTCATCACTTCTCTTGCTTCTTTCTGCATCTCTGTTGCTTCTTTCAGCACTTCTCCTGCCTGTTTCTGCACCTTTCTTGCCTCTTTCTGTACTTCTCTTGCCTCTTTCTGTACCTCCGTTGCTGCTTTCTGCACCCCTCTTGCCCCTTTCTGTACCCCTGGTCCCTCTTTCTGCATGTCTCTTCCCTCTTTCTGTACTTCTCTTCCCTCTTTCTGCACCCCTCTTCTTTCTTTCTGCACGTCACTTGTCTCTTTCTGAACCTCTTTTGCCTCTTTCTGCACCTGCCTTGCCTCTTTCTGCATCTCACTTGCCTCTTGCTGCACTTCTCTTCCTTTTTTCTGCACCTTTCTTGTTTCTTTCTGCAACTCTCTTGTCTGTTTAATCACTTCTCTTGCTTCTTTCTGCACCTCTGTTGCTTCTTTCTGCACTTCTTTTGCCTGTTTCTGCAACTCTCTAGTATCTTTCATCACTTCTCTTGCTTCTTTCTACACCCCTCTTCGCTCTTTCTGTACCTCTCTTGCCTCTTTCTGCACCCCTGTTCCCTCTTTATGCACCTCTCGTGCCTGTTTCTGTACCTCTCTTGCCTCTTTCTGCACCTCTCTTTTCTTTTTCTGCACCTCTGTTGGTTCTTTCTGCACTTCTCTTGCCTCTTTCTGCACTCCTCTTGCCTCTTTCTGCACCTCTGTTGCTTCTTTCTGCACTTCTCTTGCTTCTTTCTGCACCCCTCTTGTCTCTTTCTACACCCATTTTGCTTCTTTCTGCACTTCTCTTGCTTCTTTATGTACCTCTATTGCTTCTTTCTGCACCCCTATTGCCTCTTTCTTCACCTCTTTTCCCTCTTTCTGCACCCCTCCTCCCAATTTCTGTACCTCTCTTGCACCTTTCTGCACCCCTGTTCCCTCTTTCTGCACCTCTCTTGCCTGTTTCTGTACCTCTCTTGCCTCTTTCTGCACCTCTCTTTCCTCTTTCTGCAACTCTGTTGGTTCTTTCGGTACTTCTCTTGCCTCTTTCTGCACTCCTGTTGCCTCTTTATGCACCTCTGTTGCTTCTTTCCACACTTCTCTTGCTTCTTTCTGCACCCCTCTTGCCTCTTTCTGCACCCATTTTGCTTCTTTCTGCACTTCTCTTGCTTCTTTCTGTACCTCTCTTGCTTCTTTCTGCACCCCTATTGCCTCTTTCTGCACCCCTCTTCCCTCTTTCTGCACACCTCCTCCCACTTTCTGTACCTCTATTGCGTCTTTCTGTATTTCTCTTGCCTCTTTCTACATTTCTGTTGCTTGTTTCTAGACTTCTCTTGCCACTTTCTGCACCTCTCTTGCTCCTTTCTGCACCCCTCTTGTGTCTTTCTGCACCCCTCTTCCCTCTTTCTGCACCTCACTTGCCTCTTTCTGTACCTCTCTTGCCTCTTTCTATAGTTCTCTTGCCTCTTTCTACATTTCTGTTGCTTGTTTCTAGACTTCTCTTGCTACTTTCTGCACCTCTCTTGCTCCTTTCTGCACCCCTCTTGTGTCTTTCTGCACCCCTCTTCCCTCTTTCTGCACCTCTGTTGCTTCTTTCTGCACTTCTCTTGCCTCTTTCAGCACCCCTCTTGCCTCTGTCTGCATCAATGTTGGTTCTTTATGCAGTTCTCTTGCCTCTTTCTGCACCTCTCTTGCCTTTTTCTGCGCATCTCTTGCCTCTTTCTGCTCTTCTGTTGCCTCTTTCTGCGCTTCTCTTGCTTCTTTCTGCACTTCTCCTGCCTCTTTCTGCACTTCTCTTGCCTCTTTCTGCACCCCTCTTGCTTCTTTCTGCACCTCTGTTGCTTCTTTCTGCACTTCTCTTGGTTGTTTATGCACCTCTCTTGGTCTTTCTGCACCCCTCTTGCGTCTTTCTGCACCACTCTTCCCTCTTTCTGCACCTCTCTTGCCTCCTTTCTGCACCTCTCTTCCCTCTTTCTACAGTTCTCTTGCCTCTTTCTGTACCTCTGTTGCTTCTTTCTGTACCTCTGTTGCTTCTTTCTGTACTTCTCTTGCTTCTTTCAGCATCCCTTTTGCCTCTGTCTGCACCTCTGTTGGTTCTTTCTGCAGTTTTCTTTCCTCTATCTGCACTTCTCTTGCCTCTTTCTACAATTCTCGTGCCTCTTTCTGTGCTTCTCTTGCTTCTTTCTGCACTTCTCTTGCCTCTTTCTGCACTTCTCTTGCCTCTTTCTACATTTCTCTTGCTTCTTTCTGCTCCTATCTTCCTTCTTTCTGCACCCCTGTTGCCTCTTTCAGCACTCGTCTTCCCCTTTTGGACCTCTCTTGTCTCTGTGTACACCTCTGTTGTATCTTTCTGTACCTCTTTGCCTCTTTCTGTACCTCTCTTGCCTCTTTCTGCATCCCTGTTCCCTCTTTCTGCACCTCTCTTTCCTTTTCTGCACCTCTGTTGGTTCTTTTTCTGCACTTCTCTTGCCTCTTTCTGCACTCCTCTTGCCTCTTTCTGCACCTCTGTTGCTTCTTTCTGCACTTCTCTTGCTTCTATCTGCACCCCTCTTGTCTCTTTCTGCACCCATTTTGCTTCTTTCTGCACTTCTCTTGCTTCTTTCTGCACCCTCTTGCCTCTTTCTGTACCCCTGTTCCCTCTTTCTGCACGTCTCTTCCCTCTTTCTGCATCTCTTCCCTCTTTCTACACTTCTCTTCCCTCTTTCTGCACCCCTCTTGCCTCTTTCTGTCACTCACTTGCCTCTTTCTGCACCTCTCTTGCCTCTTTCTGCACAAGTCTTGTCTCTTTCTGCATCTCACTTGATCTTTCTGCACTTCTCTATCTTTTTTATGCACCTTTCTTGTTTCTTTCTGCAACTCTCTTGTCTGTTTCATCACTTCTCTTGCTTCTTTCTGCACCTCTGTTGCTTCTTTCAGCACTTCTCTTGAATCTTTCTGCACTTCTTTTGCCTGTTTCTGCAACTCTCTTGTCTCTTACATCACTTCTCTTGCTTCTATCTGCACCTCTGCTGCTTCTTTCTGCACCCCTCTTGCCTCTTTCTGCACCCCTCTTCCGTCTTTCTGTACCTCTCTTGCTTCTTTCTGCAACCGTTATCTCTTTCTGCACCTCTCCTACCTGTTTCTGCAACTCTCTTGCCTCTTTCTGCACTTCTCTTGCCTCTTTCTGCACCTGTATTGCTTCTTTCTGCACCCCTGTTCCCTCTTTCTGCACCTCTCCTGCCTGTTTCTGCACCTCTCTTGCCTCTTTCTGTACTTCTCTTGCCTCTTTCTGTACCTCCGTTGCTGCTTTCTGCACCCCTCTTGCCCCTTTCTGTACCCCTGGTCCCTCTTTCTGCATGTCTCTTCCCTCTTTCTGTACTTCTCTTCCCTCTTTCTGCACCCCTCTTCTTTCTTTCTGCACGTCACTTGTCTCTTTCTGAACCTCTTTGCCTCTTTCTGCACCTGCCTTGCCTCTTTCTGCATCTCACTTGCCTCTTGCTGCACTTCTCTTCCTTTTTCTGCACCTTTCTTGTTTCTTTCTGCAACTCTCTTGTCTGTTTAATCACTTCTCTTGCTTCTTTCTGCACCTCTGTTGCTTCTTTCTGCACTTCTTTGCCTGTTTCTGCAACTCTCTAGTATCTTTCATCACTTCTCTTGCTTCTTTCTACACCCCTCTTCGCTCTTTCTGTACCTCTCTTGCCTCTTTCTGCACCCCTGTTCCCTCTTTCTGCACCTCTCGTGCCTGTTTCTGTACCTCTCTTGCCTCTTTCTGCACCTCTCTTTCCTTTTTCTGCACCTCTGTTGGTTCTTTCTGCACTTCTCTTGCCTCTTTCTGCACTCCTCTTGCCTCTTTCTGCACCTCTGTTGCTTCTTTCTGCACTTCTCTTGCTTCTTTCTGCACCCCTCTTGTCTCTTTCTACACCCATTTTGCTTCTTTCTGCACTTCTCTTGCTTCTTTATGTACCTCTATTGCTTCTTTCTGCACCCCTATTGCCTCTTTCTTCACCTCTTTTCCCTCTTTCTGCACCCCTCCTCCCAATTTCTGTACCTCTCTTGCATCTTTCTGCACCCCTGTTCCCTCTTTCTGCACCTCTCTTGCCTGTTTCTGTACCTCTCTTGCCTCTTTCTGCACCTCTCTTTCCTCTTTCTGCAACTCTGTTGGTTCTTTCGGTACTTCTCTTGCCTCTTTCTGCACTCCTGTTGCCTCTTTATGCACCTCTGTTGCTTCTTTCCACACTTCTCTTGCTTCTTTCTGCACCCCCTTGCCTCTTTCTGCACCCATTTTGCTTCTTTCTGCACTTCTCTTGCTTCTTTCTGTACCTCTCTTGCTTCTTTCTGCACCCCTATTGCCTCTTTCTGCACCCCTCTTCCCTCTTTCTGCACACCTCCTCCCACTTTCTGTACCTCTATTGCGTCTTTCTGTATTTCTCTTGCCTCTTTCTACATTTCTGTTGCTTGTTTCTAGACTTCTCTTGCCACTTTCTGCACCTCTCTTGCCTCTTTCTGCACCTCTCTTGCCTTTTTCTACGCATCTCTTGCCTCTTTCTGCTCTTCTGTTGCCTCTTTCTGCGCTTCTCTTGCTTCTTTCTGCACTTCTCCTGCCTCTTTCTGCACTTCTATTGACTCTTTCTGCACCTCTATTGGTTCTTTCTGCACTTCTCTTGCCTCTTTCTGCACCCCTCTTGCTTCTTTCTGCACCTATGTTGCTTCTTTCTGCACTTCTCTTGGTTGTTTATGCACCTCTCTTGGTCTTTCTGCACCCCTCTTGCGTCTTTCTGCACCACTCTTCCCTCTTTCTGCACCTCTCTTGCCTCCTTTCTGCACCTCTCTTCCCTCTTTCTACAGTTCTCTTGCCTCTTTCTGTACCTCTGTTGCTTCTTTCTGTACCTCTGTTGCTTCTTTCTGTACTTCTCTTGCTTCTTTCAGCACCCCTTTTTCCTCTGTCTGCACCTCTGTTGGTTCTTTCTGCAGTTTTCTTTCCTCTATCTGCACTTCTCTTGCCTCTTTCTACAATTCTCGTGCCTCTTTCTGTGCTTCTCTTGCTTCTTTCTGCACTTCTCTTGCCTCTTTCTGCACTTCTCTTGCCTCTTTCTACATTTCTCTTGCTTCTTTCTGCTCCTATCTTCCTTCTTTCTGCACCCCTGTTGCCTCTTTCAGCACTCGTCTTCCCCTTTTGGACCCTCTCTTGTCTCTGTGTACACCTCTGTTGTATCTTTCTGTACCTCTTTGCCTCTTTCTGTACCTCTCTTGCCTCTTTCTGCATCCCTGTTCCCTCTTTCTGCACCTCTCTTTCCTTTTTCTGCACCTCTGTTGGTTCTTTCTGCACTTCTCTTGCCTCTTTCTGCACTCCTCTTGCCTCTTTCTGCACCTCTGTTGCTTCTTTCTGCACTTCTCTTGCTTCTATCTGCACCCCTCTTGTCTCTTTCTGCACCCATTTTGCTTCTTTCTGCACTTCTCTTGCTTCTTTCTGCACCCCTCTTGCCTCTTTCTGTACCCCTGTTCCCTCTTTCTGCACGTCTCTTCCCTCTTTCTGCACCCCTCCTCCCACTTTCTGTACCTCTCTTGCCTCTTTCTGTACTTCTCTTGCCTCTTTCTACATTTCTGTTGCTTGTTTCTGGACTTCTCTTGCCTCTTTCTGCACCTCTCTTGCTTCTTTCTGCACCCCTCTTGTGTCTTTCTGCACCCCTCTTCCCTCTTCCTGCACCTCTCTTGCCTCTTTCTGTACCTCTCTTGCCTCTTTCTATAGTTCTCTTGCCTCTTTCTGCACCTCTGTTGCTTCTTTCTGCACTTCTCTTGCCTCTTTCAGCACCCCTCTTGCTTCTGTCTGCACCAATGTTGGTTCTTTCTGCAGTTCTCTTGCCTCTTTCTGCACCTCTCTTGCCTTTTTCTGCGTATCTCTTTCCTCTTTCTGCTCTTCTGTTGCCTCTTTCTGCGCTTCTCTTGCTTCTTTCTGCACTTCTCCTGCCTCTTTCTGCACTTCTATTGACTCTTTCTGCACCTCTGTTTGTTCTTTCTGCACTTCTCTTGCCTCTTTCTGCACCCCTCTTGCCTCTTTCTGCACCTCTGTTGCTTATTTCTGCACTTCTCTTGGTTGTTTATGCACCTCTCTTGGTCTTTCTGCACCCCTCTTGCGTCTTTCTGCACCACTCTGCCTTCTTTCTGCACCTCTCTTGCCTCCTTCTGCACTTCTCTTCCCTCTTTCTACAGTTCTCTTGCCTCTTTCTGTACCTCTGTTGCTTCTTTCTGTACCTCTGTTGCTTCTTTCTGTACTTCTCTTGCCTCTTTCAGCACCCCTCTTGCCTCTGTCTGCACCTCTGTTGGTTCTTTCTGCAGTTTTCTTGCCTCTTTCTACAATTCTCGTGCCTCTTTCTGTGCTTCTCTTGCTTCTTTCTGCACTTCTCTTGCCTCTTTCTGCACTTCTCTTGCCTCTTCTATATTTCTCTTGCTTCTTTCTGCTCCTCTCTTCCTTCTTTCTGCACCCCTGTTGCCTCTTTCAGCACTCGTCTTCCCCTTTCGGCACCTCTCTTGTCTCTGTGTACACCTCTGTTGTATCTTTCTGTACCTCTTTGCCTCTTTCTGTACCTCTCTTGCCTCTTTCTGCACCCCTGTTCCCTCTTTCTGCACCTCTCTTGCCTGTTTCTGTACCTCTCTTGCCTCTTTCTGCACCTCTCTTTCCTTTTTATGCACCTCTGTTGGTTCTTTCTGCACTTCTCTTGCCTCTTTCTGCACTCCTCTTGCCTCTTTCTGCACCTCTGTTACTTCTTTCTGCACTTCTCTTGCTTCTTTCTGCACCCTTCTTGTCTCTTTCTGCACCCATTTTGCTTCTTTCTGCACTTCTCTTGCTTCTTTCTGCACCCCTCTTGCCTCTTTCTGTACCCCTCTTCCGTCTTTCTGTACCTCTCTTGCCTCTTTCTGTACCCCTGTTCCTTCTTTCTGTACATCTCCTGCCTGTTTCTGCACCTCTCTTGCCTTTTTCTGCACCTCTGTTGATTCTTTCTGCACTTCTCTTGCCTCTTTCTGCACCGCTCTTGCCTCTTTCTGCACGTCTGTTGCTTCTTTCTGCACTTCTCGTGCTTCTTTCTGCAACTGTCTTGCTTCTTTCTGCACCGCTCTTGCCTCTTTCTGTACCCCTGTTCCCTCTTTCTGCATGTCTCTTCTACCTTTCTGCACTTCTCTTCCCTCTTTCTGCACCCCTCTTGCCTCTTTCTGTGACTCACTTGCCTCTTTCTGCACCTCTCTTGCCTCTTTCTGCACCTGTCTTGCCTCTTTCTGCATCTCACTTGCCACTTTCTACACTTCTCTTTCTTTTTTATGCACCTTTCTTGTTTCTTTCTGCAACTCTCTTGTCTGTTTCATCACTTCTCTTGCTTCTTTCTGCACCTCTGTTGCTTCTTTCAGCACTTCTCTTGACTCTTTCTGCACTTCTTTTGCCTGTTTCTGCAACTCTCTTGTCTCTTACATCACTTCTCTTGCATCTATCTGCACCTCTGCTGCTTCTTTCTGCACCCCTCTTGCCTCTTCTGCACCCCTCTTCCGTCTTTCTGTACCTCTCTTGCCTCTTTCTGCACCCCTGTTATCTCTTTCTGCACCTCTCCTGCCTGTTTCTGCAACTCTCTTGCCTCTTTCTGCACTTCTCTTGCCTCTTTCTGCACCTGTATTGCTTCTTTCTGCACCCCTGTTCCCTCTTTCTGCACCTCTCCTGCCTGTTTCTGCACCTCTCTTGCCTCTTTCTGTACTTCTCTTGCCTCTTTCTGTACCTCTGTTGCTTCTTTCTGCACCCCTCTTGCCCCTTTCTGTACCCCTGGTCCCTCTTTCTGCACGTCTCTTCCCTCTTTCTGTACCTCTCTTCCCTCTTTCTGCACCCCTCTTGTTTCTTTCTGCACGTCACTTGTCAGTTTCTGAACCTCTTTTGCCTCTTTCTGCACCTGCCTTGCCTCTTTCTGCATCTCTATTGCCTCTTGCTGCACTTCTCTTCCTTTTTTCTGCACCTTTCTGTGAGAAGTTGGCCTGGTATATGCTGTCCACTAATTATAGTGGGCACCTTGCACCAGTCCAAACAACCCCTTATTGGAGATAGGTTAAAGACAACTTTTATTGAAAGCTATCCTAGTGGTAGCCATGGAGAGCAGCCTTCAGGCTAAGTCTTGAAGGAATGTAAAGCAGCTTGTTTTACCAGTCTATAATCTCTTGAGTGACCAAATGAAAGAGGACCACACCAGGTATATATTCAAAATATATGTATTTATTGCTAAACACACCCCTCTAGTCTCTTTATGAGACTAGAGTTCGAAGTACATAAGTTATAAATTAGTTCTCTACAGTAATAGCACAAATACATGTTTGAGCCCTAGGGGCGTACCAAACCATATACCAATAAAGTGGTATAAGAACCACGACTGAGCTAGACACAGGGCCTAGAGCCTGTAGAAGTGCTTGGACCACAAGGAACCACCCAAGGTAGTGACACAGGGGACCCACGGGGGACGCGTGCAGTGTATGAACACAGCCGCGAATCGCCGTTGACTTCTATGGGGAGAGTCGCGGTTGGAATTTAAAGAAAAGGGACACTTAGAGGAGGACTTGGAGCAAACCCTTTGAGAACTAGGCTGTTCTAGTGTCAATACCCACGGGAGCACCGGAGTACTCGAGTTACCTCACCCAGGGGAGCCGGGTGCATAGGTGTCTTTCGGGGTCGGGTTTCGTCGTCGCTTTCAATGGCGATCTGCTGCAAAGTGCTGCTGGCGGCCAAGTCGAAAGTGTTCGGGTGGATCCAAAGGTGGATCAAAGATTTGAAGAACCTGAAAGCAGAGGGGACAGAGTCTGGGTCACTATCCAGTGACCAGGAAGGTGATGAGCAGATGCCCACCGATGTCGAGTGCTTCAGGTAGGTTGACATTTGTCTTGACTCTTCAGCCACGAGGTCCAGGAGGCGTCGACGATGACCAGGAACTGGATTCGAGCTGTCCCACGAAGTTTGTCGATTGCAGGGGTATCGGCGACCGGATTGGACCCAACAAGCCTTGGCAACGGCAAATCTCGTGGAAATGGAAGAAGGACGATGTTGCAGACCAGCAAGGTCTGTGGGACTCACCCAGTGAGGGTAAGTCAGGGCACGCCTGGAGCAACCAGGGAGCCCAAGCAGAAGAAGATTGGCCTTCGCGAGGGCCTACTAGCCAACGGACTAGCAACCGCAAAGGAGCCTCGAGTCGACGCACGTGGAGCTGGCTCACAGGACACTCGTGGAGCGGAGGCCAGTGATCTTCGGTGCAGTCGGTGCCGGAGGCTGGGGCTACTTGGAGCCCAAAGCACGACTTCGTGAAAGACCCAGAAGAGGATGCACTTTCAAATGCGATCGGTGTCCAGGGGTCACTGTTCCACGTTACCCACGACAGCTACGGGCCTCAGCTTTGCTGGGGACTCAGGGCAGCCTCGGGGAAGTCTGGAAATCCACCTCTGGTGATGCAAAGACTTCGGCGTCCGGCGAGAGCTTCAGCGATGCAGACCGGACAATTGCTTCTTTGGTGCCTGCCAAGCAGGAGAGTCACTCCTTGACCCCAAGGGAGATTCTTCAGTCCTCTAATCTTGAAGTAGAGCATCGAAGGTCCAGGATTCTGTGTCAGAGTTTCGTCCAGGTTAATCTATAGTCCTAAGGACTGGGGTCCCATACTTATACTAAGATAGGGGGTTGGACATACTCTGTGGCCCCACCTATGGGAGGGTCAGGGCAGAGGGGTGGTTACACCCCTTTCCCTTTGTCCAGTTTCGCGCCAGAGCAGGGGCTGGAAGCCCCTGTGCCGGTTTGAACTGGGGTATGCACAGGGACACCAAATGTGCCCCCAGTGCAGGACTTCAAAGCACCAGAGAGTGCTCCCGCCCAGCCCCAATACACACTATCCTGTCTGGGAGGTGGTTACACCTCCCTGGGACAGGAAACCTATTGTCCAGGCCTCCCCTGCCGGAGTTTCGGTCAGCAGCAGGAGGCCAGACTCGTGTCTGTGGCAGCGGCATCCATTTTGTGATGCCAGGGCTCTGGAAAGTCAGTACCGGGTATACCGGTGTGTACATGTCTCTCCCTCTAGAAGGGTGGAATGCTACCCCCACCACCAGAACTGGCGGGGGGGGTAGTATTCCAAGATGTTTGACACCAAACACGACATGTTTCCGTGTAGCCATCCCAAAGTTAGCATTTACCGCGAGGTTATAATGCGCTTAAGAGTATATGGTCAGGCTGCACTACAAACAGCATCAGAGAAGGGTCTCCGAATGCTGCAGAGGGCCCTACTCATGCAGGGGCACCCTCTCACATAGGAACCACGCACTCTGCCTTCAGGATTGATAAGGCCTGCCATAGGAGTGACTTATAGGTTTATATGTGTGTATGTATGTAGTGATATAGGTAGCCTATATCACAGTAAGGGTGCATGCACCACCTTACCCAGGCTGCAGTAGCAGACCTGTGGTGTCCTTTGGCTGGCCTTCCAGGGTGGCACAATACATGCTTCAGCCCCTGGCAGGCCTCTGAGGTACCTATGCCCTGGGTACATAGTATACCATATACTAGGGACTTATAAGGGCACTCCAGATTCCAATCAGAGATGTGCCTAAGGCACATGGAAACCATTTTAGAGAGGAAGCAGCTAGGCTGGGGTTCTGATTAGTAGGGCCCCAGCCAGACTAAAGTTGAAAAACAGTGAAGCATCAGCAAAAGTGGGGGTACCCATGTGAAGCAGATCCTACTCTCCTACACTTTCTTGTTTCTTTCTGCAACTCTCTTGTCTGTTTAATCACTTCTCTTGCTTCTTTCTGCACCTCTGTTGCTTCTTTCAGCACTTCTCTTGCCTCTTTCTGCACTTCTTTTGCCTGTTTCTGCAACTCTCTTGTATCTGTCATCACTTCTCGTGCTTCTTTCTACATCCCTCTTCGCTCTATCTGTACCTCTCTTGCCTCTTTCTGCACCCCTGTTCCCTCTTTCTGCACCTCTCGTGCCTGTTTCTGTACCTCTCTTGCCTCTTTCTGCACCTCTCTTTTCTTTTTCTGCACCTCTGTTGGTTCTTTCTGCACTTCTCTTGCCTCTTTCTGCACTCCTCTTGCCTCTTTCTGCACCTCTGTTGCTTCTTTCTGCACTTCTCTTGCTTCTTTCTGCACCCCTCTTGTCTCTTTTTATGCATCCATTTTGCTTCTTTCTGCACTTCTCTTGCTTCTTTATGTACCTCTCTTGCTTCTTTCTGCACCCGTATTGCCTCTTTCTTCACCCCTCTTCCCTCTTTCTGCACCCCTCCTCCCACTTTCTGTACCTCTCTTGCATCTTTCTGCACCCCTGTTCCCTCTTTCTGAACCTCTCTTGCCTGTTTCTGCACCTCTCTTTCCTCTTTCTGCAACTCTGTTGGTTCTTTCGGCACTTCTCTTGCCTTTTTCTGCACTCCTCTTGCCTCTTTCTGCACCTCTGTTGCTTCTTTCTGCACTTCTCTTGCTTCTTTCTGCTCCCCTCTTGCCTCTTTCTGCTCCCATTTTGCTTCTTTCTGCACTTCTCTTGCTTCTTTCTGTACCTCTCTTGCTTCTTTCTGAACCCCTATTGCCTCTTTCTGCACCCCTCTTCCCTCTTTCTGCACCCCTCCTCCCACTTTCTGTACCTCTCTTGCCTCTTTCTGTACTTCTCTTGCCTCTTTCTACATTTCTGTTGCTTGTTTCTGGACTTCTCTTGCCTCTTTCTGCACCTCTGTTGCTTCTTTCTGCACCCCTCTTGTGCCTTTCTGCACCCTTCTTCCCTCTTTCTGCACCTCTCTTGCCTCTTTCTGTACCTCTCTTGCCTCATTCTATAGTTCTCTTGCCTCTTTCTGCACATCTGTTGCTTCTTTCTGCAGTTCTCTTGCCTCTTTCTGCACCTCTCTTGCCTTTTTCTGCGCATCTCTTGCATCTTTCTGCTCTTCTGTTGCCTCTTTCTGTGCTTCTCTTGCTTCTTTCTGCACTTCTCCTGCCTCTTTCTGTACTTTTATTGACTCTTTCTGCACCTCTGTTGGTTCTTTCTGCACTTCTCTTGCCTCTTTCTGCACTCCTCTTGCCTCTTTCTGCACTCCTGTTGCTTCTTTGTGCACTTCTCTTGACTCTTTCTGCACCCCTCTTGTCTCTTTCTGCACCCATTGTGCTTCTTTCTGCACTTCTCTTGCTTCTTTATGTACCTCTCTTGCTTCTTTCTGCACCCCCTTGCCTCTTCTGCACCCCTCTTTACTCTTTCTGCACCCTTCCTCCCTCTTTCTGTACCTCTCTTGCATCTTTCTGCACCCCTGTTCCCTCTTTCTGCACCTCTCTCGCCTGTTTCTGTACCTCTCTTGCCTCTTTCTGCACCTCTCTTTCCTCTTTCTGCACCTCTGTTGGTTCTTTCGGCACTTCTCTTGCCTCTTTCTGCACTCCTCTTGCCTCTTTCTGCACCTCTGTTGCTTCTTTCCGCACTTCTCTTGCTTCTTTCTGCACCCCTCTTGCCTCTTTCTGCACCCATTTTGCTTCTTTCTGCACTTCTCTTGCTTCTTTCTATACCTCTCTTGCTTCTTTCTGCACCCCTATTGCATCTTTCTGCACCCCTCTGCCCTCTTTCTGCACCCCTCCTCCCACTTTCTGTACCTCTCTTGCCTCTTTCTGTACTTCTCTTGCCTCTTTCTACATTTCTGTTGCTTGTTTCTGGACTTCTCTTGCCTCTTTCTGCACCTCTCTTGCTTCTTTCTGCACCCCTCTTGTGTCTTTCTGCACCCCTCTTCCCTCTTCCTGCACCTCTCTTGCCTCTTTCTGTACCTCTCTTGCCTTTTTCTATAGTTCTCTTGCCTCTTTCTGCACCTCTGTTGCTTCTTTCTGCACTTCTCTTGCCTCTTTCAGCACCCCTCTTGCTTCTGTCTGCACCTCTGTTGGTTCTTTCTGCAGTTCTCTTGCCTCTTTCTGCACCTCTCTTGCCTTTTTCTGCATATCTCTTGCCTCTTTCTGCTCTTCTGCTGCCTCTTTCTGTGCTTCTCTTGCTTCTTTCTGCACTTCTCCTGCCTCTTTCTGCACTTCTATTGACTCTTTCTGCACCTCTGTTTGTTCTTTCTGCACTTCTCTTGCCTCTTTCTGCACCCCTCTTGCCTCTTTCTGCACCTCTGTTGCTTCTTTCTGCACTTCTCTTGGTTGTTAATGCACCTCTCTTGGTCTTTCTGCACCCCTCTTGCGTCTTTCTGCACCACTCTTCCTTCTTTCTGCACCTCTCTTGCCTCCTTCTGCACCTCTCTTCCCTCTTTCTACAGTTCTCTTGTCTCTTTCTACAGTTCTCTTGCCTCTTTCTGTACCGCTGTTGCTTCTTTCTGTACTTCTCTTGCCTCTTTCAGCACCCCTCTTGCCTCTGTCTGCACCTCTGTTGGTTCTTTCTGCAGTTTTCTTGCCTCTTTCTACAATTCTCGTGCCTCTTTCTGTGCTTCTCTTGCTTCTTTCTGCACTTCTCTTGCCTCTTTCTGCACTTCTCTTGCCTCTTCTATATTTCTCTTGCTTCTTTCTGCTCCTCTCTTCCTTCTTTCTGCACCCCTGTTGCCTCTTTCAGCACTCGTCTTCCCCTTTCGGCACCTCTCTTGTCTCTGTGTACACCTCTGTTGTATCTTTCTGTACCTCTTTGCCTCTTTCTGCACTTCTCTTGCCTCTTTGTGTCCCTCTGTTGCTTCTTTCTACACTTCTCTTGCCTCTTTCGGCATTTCTTTTCCTTCTTTCAGCACTTCTCTTGCCTCCATCTGTACCTCTGTTACTTCTTTCAGCACTTCTCTTGCCTCTTTCTGCACACCTGTTCCCTCTTTATGTACCTCCCTTGCCTATTTCTGCACCTCTTGCCTCTTTATGCACCCCTATTCCCTCTTTCTGCACCTCTCTTACCTGTTTCTGCAACTCTCTTGCCTCTTTCTGCAGTTCTCTTTCCTGTTTCTGCACCCCTCTTGCCTCTTTCTGCTCCTCTCTTGTCTCTTTCTACACTTCTCTTGCCTCTTTCTGGACTTCTCTTGCCTCTTTCTGCACTTCTCTTGCCTCTTTTTACATTTATCTTGCTTCTTTCTGCTCCTCTCTTCCTTCTTTCTGCACCCCTGTTGCCTCTTTCAGCACTCGTCTTCCCTCTTTCGGTACCTCTCTTGTCTCTGTGCACACCTCTGTTGTATCTTTCTGTACCTCTTTCCCTCTTTCTGCACTTCTCTTGCCTCTTTGTGTACCTCTGTTGCTTCTTTCTGCACTTCTCTTGCCTCTTTCTGCATTTTTTTCCTTCTTTCAGCACTTCTATTGCCTCCATCTGCACCTCTGTTACTTCTTTCAGCACTTCTCTTGCCTCTTTCTGCACCCCTGTTCCTTCTTTCTGCACCTCTCTTACCTATTTCTGCACCTCTCGCCTCTTTATGCACCCCTGTTCCCTCTTTCTGCACCTCTCTTACCTGTTTCTGCAACTCTGTTGCCTCTTTCTGTAGTTCTCTTTCCTGTTTCTGCACCACTCTTGCCTCTTTCTGCTCCTCTCTTGTCTCTTTCTACACATTTCTTACTCTTTCTGCACCTCTCTTGCTTTTTCTGCAATTGTCTTGCTTCTTTATGTACTTCTCTCGCCTGTTTCTATATTGAAATGGGAAGTGCAAACTGTTAGTTTAAAGGTCTGCGTGCTCTTGTGACTGAGGTATATGTCTGCTTGTACATGTATTCGCACATGTTATGGATCTGAAGATGGTAGCTTAAAAAGCAGGTAGCTTCTCTTATAGGTGGTCAAATCTTGTTAGTTCTGCTCTGTCATTCGGTTGCACAGGCAGACATGTGTTATGTATATAGGTGTTATAGAGCCCCTCAAATGTACTATTGAATATGCATGTGCCCTGTAATAGGAGCAGAAAGAAATACATGCACCTTCTTGTACACAAATTTACAAAGTATGCTGTTTGAAACACGGATATTCAAGTTTTTGTATGTTTATTTTTATGTAACATGTCACCAGGTCAAAGCAGAGACACACGCATTCATACCTTCACAAACTTGGTCAGACTTACAACAGTGATATGGTTAGGATTGCTGTTTTATATTTGGTAGGCCTAACATTCTAAATAGTCGATGAATAGTGAACCTTCAAGAGAAAAGTGAGGTTTAAGACATCTTGGGAGAAGGATTAGTGATTAGGCTACTTTGTATGAGTCTGTGGAAAGGTACAGTCGAAGTAGGCCTCTTTCTGCACATCTGTTGCTTTTTTCTGCACTTCTCTTGCTTCTTTTTGCACCTTTCTTCTTCTTTCTGGACTTCTGTTGCCTCTTTCTGCACTTCTCTTGCTTCTTTCTTTATCTTTCTTCCTCTTTCTGAACATGTCCTACCTATGTAGGAATATTTAGAAATTAGCATTTAAAAAACTTTAGAAATTCAGTGAAAAAAACAGAGGTTTCAGGGAAGTTATAGTTAGGAATTAGCAGTTAAAAAACCTTTGAAATTCACTGAAAAAACCATAGGTTTCAGGGACGTTATAGTTCGAAATTAGCATTTAAAAAACTATGTGTGTATATATATATATATAATTAATTTCAATTATTTTCGAGTTATTATTTATTTAATTCACTCCATACTTTACCATTTTCCGATTTCCACTCCAACTACCAAGACTTCCTTTGGTAAAGTATGGGAAAAATGAAATGTAGGGAAGCAAGCAGAGATGCCAGTCATATATATGTGGAACTTGTTCAGTAAGACCCTAGTTAAAAAGCAGCAGAGCACTAAACAGGGCCAAAGACAAACATAAAGCCAACGAGTGATAGGAGAGGCAGACTGCTAATTGTAAGAGAATTGATTTATTGATTGTGAACCCTTCTTTAGCAACAACCACAATCCTTGTGAGGGTAAACCTCAAAAGTCACTAAATTAACCCTCTGGTAGCTTGGCACAAAAGTAGTCAGTTATACCTTAGAGGCACTGTGTAACATATATATGCTGCACACAACCAGTAATAACATGAAAATACAACACAAGAAAACCCCCAAAACAATTTAGAAAAATAGAGGACATTTTAATAAATAAAATGATCCAAGAATGACAAACATCCAATCAGTAGAAACAGAGATATGCCGTTTGAAAGTTTTTATATAGATATAGTGCCTAAAAGCACAAAGAGCCACTTACGGTCATGTGGTCATGCTAGACCAGGGGAAACTCACAAGTTCAGGTCAACCACGTGTCAGGCACGCCTTAGTAGCAGCGTCCCAAAGGTGTGCTTTCTTTAATGGGTGGAGTGCGCAGCCTTTAAGTCTGCGCGCTACACCATGAACGACTGATTGTTGTTCCAGAAACCGGATCACCTTACCTGTGTTGGCGTCCTATGTTGTGGCGTCTGTGGCTTTTCCACCTGTTTTCAATTCCTTTTCATTCCGGTTTCCCTGGAAGAACGTTGGTCTGTCGTAGTGCGTCGCGTGTGCCGGACTTCATATTTCTCTTGTGTTTGTTGAAACCTGGCTGCTGGTTCTTCAAGAAAAAAAAGAAGTCATTACAAAGCTGAAAACTATTCAATTGAGTAACGCACCTCTGTGCCAGTACTATTATTTAAGAGACTTATCTGATATTTCCTTTTGATGGACTTGGAATATGAAATGAACTTGTAGTTTCGTATAGTGCAATGATCTAAAAATAGATATAATAAAGAGACACAAAAAATATAACTATAAACTTTATTTGAATGAATGTGAAGAGAATCTAACTGCAATGAACTATGCATTGAAAGGTGTTAAAAAAACTTTGGGCTGAACATTCAATTTGATTTATCTTATAAGAATATTAGACTGAATTCTATTTGTTGTGTTTAAAGTTTCTTATGTTACTTGGAAGAAGAATTATGTTCTAAGGAGAAAAGTGAGCATCTTCTAAAACGTTAAATTTAGAAGTCATTAGAGGATATTATATAGGTACTAGTTAGAGAGATTAGACCAATAAATCAATATATAGAGGAGAGAGATTATTACATATCCAGACTTACATTGTAGTATTTTCATTATAGATGCTGTAAGTGCAAGCTTGGGATCATCTGTTGACCTGATAAGGAGGAAGGGACATTAGGTAATCAAGAACAACTTATTTAGTAAATAATCAAGTCTCCATATATAATCACAAAATACGAAACAATGTAATTTATTTTTTAAAGGCGAGAAGTCAAGACCACATTCAAGCCTTGAACTGATCTCCTGATTTCCACCAGTTTGCGTCGTTTCATCCCCTTGGGTCAGGTCAGTCCTTGTATTGGATCCGTTTGATCCTTAGGGAAGTTTGCACTATTCGGCATGTTCCCGTGAATAAAATCTGGTAAGAGCCTGACACAGTGATGGAGCACAAGCCAGATGAAGGGACCAAGTTAGCCCTGCTAAAAAAGTTGCCTTCTCAAAGTCTGGTGTGAAGAGTTATGTTTTTGCAGTGGAGGATGCCCCGAGGAGCAGGTACAGCATTGCGGATGGTAGTCACTGTAGCGAGAATAGCAGCCCCCCCTCGTCATGGATGGTTGTTTCTGTCGGGTGACACAGGTTGGTGTTCCCTGCCGGGTGTTGTTGCTGCAGCACAAAGTGCAGATCTCGCATTGCCGGTTGTCGCTGGTGGTCATTGTAGCACGAAGTATTGGCCTCACAGGAGCTTCGTGTTGGTGGTCGTCACAGAAGGCAGAGTGTAGACACAAATGGGCTTGTTTGTAGTCAGGAAGAGCACAAAACATCAGAGAATTTCTCTCTGATGCCAGCCAAGGGTCCAGAACAGGAAAGGCACCTCTTGGGAATAAAAGACTCACTCTAGCAGAGGCCAGCAGGTTAATTTGAAAGTCCAGGCAGGATCAGTTGAAGCAGGTCATCTGGACATTTGCAGGGAGGCCTTTGGAGCTTGTTGTGTTCCTATAGTTCAGAACAGAAGGTTAACCAGATGACCTTTGGGTCACCCAGGTTAGCCTGGGATGAAGAGAGCAGGTCCCGTCTTCCTTCTTAGAGAGCAGGCCAACGCTCAAGCAGTAGGACAGTCCTCTGGGGAGCAAGACAGATCTTAAGTAGCAGGGCAGGCCTCTAGTAGCAGCAGGGCTGTAATTTGGATAACAAGGAAGTGCTTCTTCTGTAGTGTCCACAGTTCAAGGAGTGTACTGAAGAGTTGTTCTTAGGGGCCAATATGTATTCCTGGTGTTAGCCTTTGAAGTGGGGGACATCCTGAGCTACCCCCACATCTGGTTCAGGACAGTACTTTCCTTCCCTGCCAAGGCTCCAAGATGTCTGGGGTGACAAAATATTAATGTCAGGTTCCTTTGTGTGTGCAGGAGTCAAGCCCTTTAAAATGTATGAGGGGCAGGGAACAGCTCTGTCCCCAACTATCCAGGCAAGAAGGCCCATCCTGTCTACACCCAGTCCCCTTCGTCTCACTGTCTGGCAGAAATACACAAACCCCAACAGCAGAACCATTTACAGTCATGTGTCCAAAGAGACCAGCAGCAGGCATCAAATGGTTAGGGAAAGAAAATGCCAGCTTTCTAAAAGAAAACACAACAAGATGATGGACGGAGTGCTGAAACTTTTTAAACACTCACCCCCAGTCAAGGGATCTGTTTTAAATCCATGGTTCTTTTGCTCACCATGCCACCCCAGTTTGGATCCAGTCATATTTACATCAGTCTTGACCCTGCTCCCCATGGGAATAGTCCAGTCATAACTGCCAGGCCATGTCCTACATGAACCGGAAAGCAAGCATCCTGGGACCAGTTTCGGGGTATCACCCCTCATCAGCCAGGCTAGCTTGAATCCTGTGGCACAGTGAGCAAAGGGCCCACATCTGGGCACACCCTTGGACCCTTAGGGCAAACATAGCAAACACAACAAGATGATGGACGGAGTGCTGAAACAAGCATCCAGGGACTGCTTTCTAAAAGAGGTATTTTCAAAATTATGACCTAAAATCCAACTTTATCCTTAAAGAGGATTTTAAATTGCAATTTATTTGAGTCTAAACCTGGAATTCCTATCTGCTCCTAATAAAGCGTTAGGACCTATTAATTGTAATAAGGTAACCCAATATTATCCAAAAGAAGAGATAGGCCTTGCAGTGGTGAAAAACAAATGTAGGTGTTTTTCATTGCCAGGACATGTAAAACTTAAAAACACTTGTCCTACTTTTTATATACAGTGTAACCTGGCCAATGGGCCTTTAGGACCTACCTTAGGAGTGGCTGATATGTATTAAAAAGGAAGGTTTAGGCTTGTCAAAAGGTTTATTTTGTTGGGTCCAAAAGGCAATGGCAGGCCTGAAAAGGGCTACTTAAGTGGGTGTCACAATGATTGCTGAAGGCTCACTAGGAGTATTTCATTTACAGATCCTGGATACATGTAGTACCATTTATTAGAGACTTCTAAGTTAATTAAATGTGCCAATTAGGTGTATGACAATTTTACCATGTTTAAAGGGGAGAGCACAAGTATTTGAAAACTGGTTAGCAGTGGTAAAGGCCACAGAGTCCTAATGCTAACATAAACAAATTCAGAAAAGCAGAAATGCTTAAGGCAAAAATATTTTGGGGAAGACCATATCAAGAATGTCAGGTCTAACGCTAATGCACTATAATGGACAGTCATGTTGGCATTGTAGACGGTTTTATAGGTGGTGAAGATTGACAAGGGAAATCTGTGGAGTTCAATCAATGTCAAATAATGTGATAAGTTTTCTTCAAGCCCTTGCATGGAAATGAGGAGTACTGCAGCATGTAGGGTTCTGGGGGTCCTCGTAGATTAAAATTCTAAGATAGTTTGCTTTCCCAAATATCCACTCCAAGATAAGGTGTGTAACACAGAATATTTATGAGCAAGAAACTTATGGAAGCAAACAGAATTGCTGAAAATAGCTTGATATCTATTTAAGGCATCACTCACTTTACGTCTGTAAAATACCAGAAACTACTCGAATTCAATGAGAAGTAGGTTAAAAGGGGTTGAATTCCAAGTGCTCTGAGCCATGGCTATACGACCCTCTTCTGCAGCCTTTAAAACAATCTGATACTAATAAATTATTATATCCTTAAGTGGTTCCAGAGTGTATTTCCTTTTTGTAAATTAGCATGATGAGATTTATCTCCGTTCACCTGCCTACAAGGATTTTTCGTGAGAACACCAATCAAATAAAAACCACAGTCCTTGTCAGGGTGAACTACAAAGTCACTAAATAAAGCGGTGCTTAATCCTCTGGTAGCTTGGCACAAAACAGTCAGGCTTAACTTAGAGGCATTATTTAAAGTATTTATGTGGCACTCAAACAGTCATACAGTGAAAACACAAGACAAGAAGAATCCCAAACCATTGTACACAATCCCAAAGACATTGTTTAATAAATAAAATGACACCAAAGCAACAAACATCCAAGATGTAGAACAGGAGTTGTGAGTTTTTAACGTTTAGGGTAAAAATAGCACCAAAAAGGCAAAGCGCCAACTCCAGGTATTTGATCAAAGCAGACCGGGATGGAGTACAGGCCAGGTACAGGGCCACAGGCGACCAACTGGGAGTTGTACTTTTTTCCTCAGCCCAGGGGCTGCATGGGCTGTGATGTGATGCTCTGCATCATGCTTGTTTGGGTCTGTCCAGCACCAATGCTGTGCTGTGTTGTGAGGCTCTGTGCTGTCCTGCATCGTTTTGCATCACCCCTGAGGAAGTCACCAATCAGGACTTTCAAGATGCCCTTATGCGAGGCCCTGCATAAGGTTGCACTGCTCTGTGTTTAATATAGTGAAGCTGCTGATCAGGGCTGAGAGGTGCTGCAATGGGAGGTCCTGTGTTGGTCTTCGCTGTGCTGTGTCAGATCCAGTAAAGCCATAGATCAGGAGATTCGAGCTGCTGCATTGCAAGGCTTTGCGTCAGTCTGCTCCGCATTACATTGGATCCGTTGAAACATTCAGTTGAGCAGGGAGGAGTATACTCTGACTCCAACCAAGGGCCAACCAAGGGTCCAGAACCTTGAGGACAGCATTTGTGGGGGTCAGGACTCCCTCCCACAGAGATGAGGAGCAGGAATCAGGTCAGGTCCAGTGGGGGCTGGTCAGCTGGAAAGTAGGAGAGGCCTATGAAAGCTTGTTGTGTCCCTGTATCTCAAATAGGTGGTCATCTAGCTGACCTTTGGAGTCCCTTATCGGGTCCCTGGGTTTAAGACAGGCAGGTCAAGTCTTCCTTTTCAGACACAAGGGGAGTCCTTTTCTGAATCTTCTTAGGTCCAGGAGTGTTCTGCTGAGAGGTTCTGGGGTTGCCACTTTTATGCCCAGTGCCAGCTTGTGGGTGGGGAACACCCCCTTTGTCTAAGCATAAAATTGTTATGGTCAGGTCTTCCCTTTCTGTGGGGTCTGGCTCCAGCTTGGCCAGTGAATCATAGAGAAGGCAAGCCCAGGTGTGAGAAGAATTTGCTAGCCAGTGACAAAGCAGGCATCTTCTGAAGTCAGGAAGGGGATGAGTTCAGCCCTACGTCCACCCTTTCAAGCACAGGAAAGGGCTGGGTACAAACTCAAGGCTATCCTGCTCAGGAAACAAACACACTTCCCACACCCAATGCCCTTTTGTCCCCTGTATGGGAGGAATACACATCACACCACAGGAGAGAAATTACCAGTCATGTGACCCATGACACTGCCAAAAAGGCACATTTGATTTGATAAGTGGCAGAGGGATGTTTCTCGCTGTTCCCAAACTGAAGTTATCACATATTAAATATAATTAGGTAAACCAGTATTAGTCTATGGGAGAGCTAGCCTTGCACCAGTCAGAAACAACTTTGGGGGTTTCTTACTGCCAGGACATGTAAAACATGAACTATACAGGCTCTCCATTTTAAATACCATAAACCCTGCCCTATCAGCTTCTAGGTCCTACCTTAGGTCTGACTTGTAAGTAGTAAAAAGGAAGGTTTAGGCCTGGCAACAGATTTATTTTACCAAGTCAAAATCGCAGTTTTAAAACTTCACTACAGACTGTAAGGGCAGGCCTGAGAGATGTTTTAACATGCTACTTAAGTGGGTGGCACAATGAGTGCTGGAGCCTACTAGTAGCATTTATTTTAGGTTTACATATATTTATTAGATTTTAAACATGAAGATAACATAGGTAGCAGTACCAATCTGAAAAACTCCACTATCGTAGGGGGGCGCTTGACATTCACAATTAAACCCCAATAACTCACCACTCCCTCCAACAGTCCCCTTCCCCCTTCTGTCCTCACCCCTCCCCCTCCCCACCCTCCACCAATATGTCCTTGGGCGATTCGTTCCCTCAAGGCGCCTCCGCTGGTGGGTCAGTAAGTATCAGAAGTTTTAAATATTTGGGACATGTGAGCTCTCCAAATTAGGAAGAGTGCAGTGACAGAACTGGCTTCCAAAGTTCAGAGAATGAAGCTGTGAGAAGTTGGCCTGGTATATGCTGTTCACTAATTAAAGTGGACACCTTGCACCAGAACAATTCGACTCTTATGGTAAATAGGTTTAAGACAACCTTTATAGAAAGCTATCCTAGTGGTAGCTGTGGAGAGCAGCCTTCAGGCTAAGTCTTGAAGGAATGTAAAGCAGCTTGTTTTACCACACAATCTCTTGAATCACCAAATGAAAAGACACCACACAGGTATATATATCAAATATATATGTATTTATTAATAAACACTCTCTACTAATCTCTTTATGAGATTAGAAGTCAGGAACATATGTAAAGTCAAATGTTATCAAAATAAGTTTAGCACAATCGAATATCACAATCTTAGTTTGGCTAGACCTAGGTCTAGGGCATCTAGAATCGAGGGACCCCCAAGAACCACCCCAGGTAGTTGTAGGAGACCCACAGGGGACGGACGCGGTGTCCTGGCACCGGTGCGAGTCCTGTACGAGTCTATGCGCACAGACGCGATTGAGATTTCAATGTTAGAGGTCCCTTGCGTGTTCGAGGCGAACACATCGATCGGTCCTTGTACGAGTCGAAGGACGCGGTTACAGATAGAGTTGCAAGGGAGATGGACGCGCTGTGTCTAACACCGACGCGAACCTTGTGCGAGTCAGCGCAATGGAGATCTCAATGTTACAGGCCCCTTGTGTGTTCGAGGCGAACACTGATCGGACTCAGTACGAGTCGAAGGACACAGTTCTAGATAGTGTTACAAAGGAGATGGACGCGATGTGTCTAACACAGACGCGAACCCTGTACGAGTCAGCACAATTGTCGCACTTAGAAAATAAGAGTTTTAGGGCACTTCTAGGGAAGCTACAAGCAAGTCACTTACAGGGTAAGTAGTTCTAGGGCCCACACCCACAGGAGCACCATAGTGCTGAAGTTATCTCACCCAGGGGAGCCGGGTGCATAGGTGTTCTTTGGTGTCGGGTCGCGGCGTCGTTTTCAATGGGAGCCAGTGAAGACTTGCCGCTTGCGGCGACAGGAGAAGTGTCCGGAGGAATCCAAGCCTGGATTCAGAAGATGGAAGACCTGAAAGCAGAGGGGACAGTGTTCCAAGTCACTTGGCAGTGACTCGGGGCAAGGAAGATGGATGCCCACCATCGTCGCAAGATTCAGGTCGTTCGTGGGTGCCTTGACTCTTCAGCCACCAGGTCCAGGAGGTGTCGACGACGACCAGGAGCTGGATTCGGCGTGTCCCACGATGTCTGCAGCTTACTGCAGTGTCGGCAACTCGATTGGAGCCAACAAGCCTTAGTAACAGCAAGTCTCGGGGAAAGTGTAAAGAGGCAATGGCGCAGACCAGCAAGGTCTGTGGGACTCACCCAGCGAGGGTAAGTCAGGGCAGGCCTGGAGAAACCAGGGGAGCCCTTTGGTTTCTTTAGAAAGTCTTCTGGGGACCCACAAGCCAGCTGGCAAGGGATCGCAAAGACGCCTCGGGAGGATTCGCTCAACAGGGGCCCACGGTCACTCGGGATGTGGTAGGCCTCCGGTCTTCAGAGGGATTCCTGCTGGAGGCTAGGACCACTTGTGGTCCAAAGCACAAGTTCGTGGAACATTGTGAAGGGGTTGCACTTGACAATAGTGCACGGTACCCAGGGGTCGCGGTTCCTCGTTACTCTTGGGGTCCACTGGCCTCAACTTCGCTGGGGACTCACGATGGCCTTTGAGAAGTCAGGAAATCCACTTCTTGGGCTGCAGGGACTTCGGACTCCAGCAGGAGCGGCGTAGTTTGCGACCGTCATTTGTAGTTTTTGGTGCCTGCCAAGCAGGGGAGTCACTCCTTGACTCCAAGGGAGATTCTTCAGTCTTCCAAAGGTAGTGGAACGTCGAAGGTCCGGGATTCTTCTTCAGAGCATCGTCCAGGGAAATCTAGTTTGCAATGCACAGGTTCCCCCTCTTATACTAAAAGAAAGGGAGGGACACTAGCTCTATGACCCTACCTATGGGAGGGTCAGGGGAGTGGGTGGCTACACCCACTTCCCTTTGTCCAGTTTCGTGCCAGAGCAGGGGCAGGTAGCCCCTGAGCCGGTTTGAACTGGGGTATGCACAGAGGAGCCTTCTGCTCCCCCAGTGCAGGACTTCAAAGCACTCTAAGAGTGCACCCACCCAGACCCAATACACTAAACCCTGTCTGGGAGGTGGTCACACCCCCTTGGGAGAGGATATCTATTGTTGGGCTTCCTCCACTGCGAGTGTTGGTCATCAGCAGGAGGGCAGCCCAGTGTCTGTGACTGGTGGCATCCATTTTGTGATGCTAGGGCTCTGTAGCATTCTACCGCGTTTCCACAGTAGGTACATGTCTATCCCTCTAGAAGGGTGGAATGCTACCCCCGCCGCCAGGACTGGCGGGGGGTAGTATTCCAAGATGTTTGACACCAAACACGACATGTTTCGATGCAGCCATTCCAAAGTTAGCATTCTACCGCAAGGATATAATGCACTTAAAAGTATATGGTTTAACCGCATCCACAAACAGCCCCAGAGAATGGACTCTGAGAGCTGCAGAGGGGCCCTGCTCAGGCAGAGGCACCCCCTCACATGGAAACTAAGCACCCTGCCCTCAGGATTGATAGAGCCTGCTTTAGGGGTGACTGATAAGTCTCAATGTGTGTGCAGGAGAGAGATAGGGGACCTATATCTCAGTGAGGGGTGCTAGCACTTCCTCACCCAGGCTGCAGTAGCAGGCCTGTGGGGTCAGATTTAGTCTGCTTCCCAGGGTTGGCATAATACATGCTTCAGCCCCTGGTAGGCCTGTGAAGTACCTATGCCCTTGGTACCTAAGGTACCATATACTAGGGACTCATAAGATACCACAGTATCCAATCACTAGTGCACCTAGAGTGCACTCCAAATCGTTTAGAGAGAACAGAGAGGCTGGGGCCCTGATTGGCAGGGTCCCAGCCAGACTATAGCCAGAAACCAGTGTAAACAACAGAAAAAAAGTGGGGGCAACATAAGAGGCAGATCCTACTCTCCTACAGAAGCCTTTTGATGTGTATGGGGAAAGAGAGATGTGCACCATACCCAGAATAACCCACATACGCTGAAGCCACCCCAAATGCATGGGAAGGCGAGCGGACCCCAGTGCGCCAGAACATTCTGGAGTGCCGCATCCAATGCCAGGCCTTTCTGGCGGCCTCTGTGGGATTTAAGAGGAAACGTGAGGGCATTGGGTAGGCCTAGCAATATGTAAACTGGGAAGCGAGGGAGCTGTGTGTCAAGGTGTGTATCGATATCCTCCAGTACCTGCGCCCAGTAAGGAGCGAGTTTAGGGCAATCCCTTAGAATATGTGTCAAGGTACCATGGATCCGCAGCCCCGCCAGCAGAAGGGGTCTCTGGTAGGGTTTCCTCTATGGAGTCTGGAGGGCATGAGATACCAGTAGGTAGCTATTTTGGTTGCCATCTCAATGCTTGCCACATTGCGCGTCGTGTGCCGGGCCCTGTATTATATGCCCTCCCATTCTAGGTGCTTAAGTGTGTGACCTAACTCCCCCTCCCGCCTCCTCTGGCCAGGGGGATTTGGAATCGGCTGGGGGCAGTCTTAATAGTGCCTAAGTTTCGGATATAAGGCGTTCATCTGAGGACTTGGATAGTAGCCATTTTACGAATGCAGTTAGGTGTCATTGGGCCTAAGGTCGGACCCCATGGTGCATCACCCAGTGTTCTATTTGTTGGTACCGGAATCGTTCAGTCTCCGGAAGTTCCTGGTGAGATCTGAAGTCTTCAAAAGACAAGGGGCCGGATACATCAAAGAAATGTCCAATGGTTCTGCGACCCTCTCAGGTCCAGTGGGCAAAGGCCTCTTCTCACAGGCCAAGTGTGAATTACGGGTTTCCTACTATAGGTGTTAGTGGTGAGGGGAATGTTGTTAATGCCCTTTTCTCAGCTACTTTGTCCCACGTCGCTAGAGGGGCACGAGTGACCGGTGAGAGGAAGAGCCTTTGGGGTCTTGCTCGTCTGGGGAGAAAGGGGATTTTCCACAGTGACTGCCCTGCCACTGCCCTGTCCATAAAGAGCGAGTGCTTCTCCGATTCAGGGCGTGACCACTCCACGAATGTCTTGACTTGAGCTGCCCAGTAATACTCCCGTAGGTTTGACACCCCCAGCCCTCCCTCTTTTGGGGATCAGTAGCACAATTCTCAGTGTAATCTAGGTCTCTTGTTAGCCCATATGAGTCGTTCTATCGCACTCTGCAGGGAGTGAAGGGTGTTGGGAGGGGGTTCTAATGGTAGTGTCTGAAAGACGAACAATATCTTGGGAAAGATGGTCATCTTTATTGCCACTATCCGGCCTAGCCAGGACAGCGTATGCAGCCGCCAGCGGTGTAAATCTGTCTTTATTTGATTAAGTAATTTAGTGTAGTTTAATGAAATGGTGCCCTGTATGGACACAATAAGCTGTATTCCGAGATAAGGTGTAGCATTGGGTGCCCACTGAATGGGGTAGGTGTGTTGCAACTCTTCTAGTATGGGATCTTTAAGAGTCAAATTGAGAGCCAAGGATTTGTGAACATTTATGTTAAATCCCGCCGCTAGAGAAAAAAGCTCCAATTCGGTCAGAAGGGCCGGGAGAGAAGTCCAGGGATCCTCTAGGGTTGCTATCATGTCATCCGCCTATAGACTAAGGGTGTGCTCCTCCCCTCCAAAGCGAATTCCAGTGATAAGGGGGTTGCCTCACACCTTTTGGGCCATTGGCTCCATATATAGAGTGAAAAGTAAGGGGGAAAAGAGGGCAGCCCTGCCTGGTGCCCCGTTGAATGGGAAAGGGGGCAGATGTATAGATATTTATTCGCACCTTTGCTATCGGTTTGGTGTCCCCGCTAAGGACTCAACTTATAAACCTATTAGGGAGTCCGAAATTACGTAGGGTTTCTTGTAGATAGGGCCAGTGTACTCTATTGAATGCTTTCTCTGTGTCGATGGAAATGAGCATGCATTCAGTGTCGAAGAGGTGTGCTTTATCGACAATATGGAGCAATCTTTTAGTATTATCTGAGCATTGTCGGGTTGGAATGAATCCTGCTTCATCCGGATCTACCTTTACAGGAAGAAGGGGGGATAATCGCACCGCCAAGATCCTTGTGAACAGTTTGAGGTCCACACTGAGGAGAGAAATTGGCTTGTAGGAGGCACATTGACGTCTGTCTTTGCCCCGTTTAGGCAGCACCACTTTTGAAGCTTCCAGCATCGTGGGCGGGAATGATGAGGAGACTCCTACAGCGTTGTACAGTCTCGCTAGGACCGCGGCCAGAAGTGGGCAAAAGGTCTTATAAAAAAGGGCTGTGAATCCGTCAGGACCTGGGGACTTAAGTATTTTCTGTTTGGAGAACGCAGTAATTATCTCTTCTAGTGTAATAGGGGACTCCAACGTTTCTGCCTGATTTGGTGTAATTTTAGACGTGGCCGCATCCTGCAGGTAGTGGATGGGGGCATCTTGTGAGAGGTCTTGTGCTTCGCAAAGGCCCGCATAATATTGGCGAAAAGTTTCGACAGTCCGCCGATCTGTGTTTACCTCTTCTCCTGTCTGTGTAAGGATCGAGGCAATCCCAGTTGCTTGCCTTTGGATCCTCAGTCTATTGGCCAGTAACCTCCCACACCTATCTCCCCTGGTGTAAAAGGTGTGTCGGAGTCTAAGTGCTGCATACTCAGCTCTGTCTATATCTAGCTCAGTGAGCTGGGCTCGCGCGGCTTCCATCTGATGCCAGACCTGTGGGGAGCCTGTTCTCTGGTGAATCCTTTCTAATTCTTGCACCTGTTTCGTCAGGAGGTCCCTCTTCTCTCTGCAGATCCTATTGTCGGAGTTGGCTATGGCTATAAATTCCCCTCAAACTACTGCTTCCAGGGCGTCCCAGAGCATAGCTACAGAGGTCTCCGGAGTATCGTTTATCTATATGTAATCCCTTATTGTTTTGGATATTTGTTGGGCCACTTCGGTTCGATGCAATAATGTGTCTCTAAGTCTCCAGGTTGAGATGGGGGGAGATTCCCTGTAGGGAGAGAGTCAGTGTCACTGCCGAGTGGTCAGATAGTGAGCGAGGTAATATCTCTATTTGCCTGGCATGCGTTAATATTGTCTGTGTGCCCAGGAAATAATCTATTCTTGCGTATGTTTTTTGCAAGTGGGAATAGATGGTGTATTCTTTGTCTGTAGGATGAGTGACTCGCCAGATATCTTGCAGTCCTGCCCCTTGTCATACTTAAAGCCCTGCTCCCGAAAGAGCTCCTGTCTGTCCCTGCCTCTGGGCCTACCAATCTAGTGTGTTGTCAAAGACCAGATTTAAATCTCCGCCCAACAACAGCATCCTATCGGGGGATCCGGTAATCTCTTTCACTGCTTTGTTAATGAATTCTTCCTGTCCGTCGTTTGGGGCATAGATGGAGCCTATTGTAAGAGTGTGTGACCCTATTGTGAAGGAATGAGCTAATAGTCGCCCTTTGAGTTCTACTTGCTTAGGACCCTGTTTCCCGGGGAAGGTGGAGAAGATAAGGATATCGACACCAGTGGTTTTGGTGGTTAGGGAGGAAAACAGTTCATGGGGAAACGCCTTGGAATGGAGCCTATGTGTGTCTCCTGGGAGGAGATGAGTTTCTTGGAGGAGGCAAATATGTGCTCCCGAGTGTTCGAGGTATGAAAGAATGGCACGGCGCTTAGTAGGGTTGTTGAGCCCCTTGACATTTAGCGTGATTACTTTAAGATTCTGTGACATGGTAACAAACGCGTGGTGGAGCTAACCATTGCTTCATCAGTAAGAGGGGAGGGCGATATGAACCCATTGCATGAGAAGTAGTAGAATTGTGCCCTTGCCAGTACAGTAGAGAATTGATTCTGGTGAGCACGAGGGGGGGCGAGAAAACCCAACAAACCCAACCTAACTCAACAAAATAGTAACATTTAAAAGAAAAAAAACAATTTACCGTTAATGTCCTGGGTGAATAAACCCACTGGAAAGGAGTGGTTTGAGTCGGGATGGTGCACCCAGCCAGTCCCTCCTAGGCCCACCCTCCTCCCAAGTAGGCTAGTGAAGACCAGAGAGACCTGCTTCCACCAAGCAACGGAGGCTAAGGATGGAGGCTATGCTTTGTTCATGCTGGGCCTGCCAAATCAACCTCCAGGGAGGCCAGAACCGCTTGGTGTTCTTTTGCTATTGTTTCTGGATCTGCCTGTGACCGAGTCTCTGTATGCTCCACCTTAGGGAGGGTCATCTGTGAGGTTCAGCATTTGGCGGGCCTCATTTAATGAACGTGTTTGTTGAATCTTCCCATTCAGCTGAAAAATTAGTCGAAACGGGTGGCCCCAAGAATATGAGATTTTGTTGTCTCTATGGTAGGGAGTGATAGGTCGGAAGGCCTTCCTTTTTTGCAATGTAGAGGCAGCGAGGTTGTGATAGAGGGTGGGGTGGTGCCCCTGAAAGTGGACTTGGTGTTTATCTCTCGCTTTCTGGAAAATGCGTTCTTTTAAATTAAAGTAGTGAACACATGTGAGGATATCGGCAGTGGGCGCAGAGGACAATCTTCCTAGTCCCGCCCGGTGTGTGCAATCTAGCTTGATTTCCAGTTCCGGGGAGGCCTCCAGGATAGATCTAAAGAGGTCTTTCACAAATGTCTCGATATTCTGTCCTTCCGCTCCATGGAGAACCCCCCAAATGCGGATATTGTTGCGCCTTGAGCGGTTCTCCAAATCTTCGGCATGTGCCTGGAGATCAAGATGCTGGTCCCTTAAGGGAATCACTTCATGTTGGAGGTGTTCGATCTCCTCATCTCGGTTGGAGCCGTGTGTCTACGGAGTGTCGACCGTGTCCCCCCAGCGCATCCACATCCTTTCTCACCTCTCTGATTTCATGTGCAAGCTCTGTCTTCATGGTTTTAAGATCATCCCGTAGGGAGGCAAATAAAGTTTCTATGAAGGCGCAAGTGAGTGGGGCTTCTGCGTCTTCCGGATCCTCGGGTTCTTGCCGCTCGGGGGGTTGCACACTGAAAGTAGACGTTTTAAGGAGAAGATCTTTCACTGAACTGTCCTTTTTCCCCCCCTTAGCAGTCGCCATGTTCAAGGCTTGGGATTGATATTGCAGGCGTTATCCAAGTCTCTGTCGCCACAGGTAAATTTGTGCCCCCTAGCGGGGGGCGTGTTCGATCCATGGAACATGTGAGCTGCACTTCCCTAATGGTGTAGCGTGAAAGACAGGGGGGAGATATTGTCTCTGAGGTGCTTCTGGGGGCTGGAAGGGTGGTCAACGAGGCAGTCCCTGCGATGCAAATCCAGGCGGGGAATGGAGTGTCACCCCACCATGGGTCCACGCTGACGCCCAAACTTTTCAGCAGGGCCCCAAACGACCCCAGTCTGCAGCAAATGAGGGTTGACTCTTGCAACAGTCTAATGGCGGTCCCCAGCCTCTTGGCGCTGTGTCATCCGGGTGAAGGAAGTGGCCCGTTTAGGGTCCGCCGGCTCACTAATGACCACCTCTCAGCCTTCCATACAAAATGAAGAGTCAGTCAGACAGTAGAGAATACAAACCAATAACTGTTTATTCATATACACTCAGAGCGGAACGCAGTCTGCCCAGTCGCTAGGAGTGCTGCAGAGGGACTGACATCAACAAGCATAAAGATACATTATGTACATTTCGCAACTGGGCTGAAACACTCCCACAGTGGAATTTTCCAGGCAGGTGCAGCTAAACTGTGGAATACAGAAAAACAGTTTCATCACTCATATCTTACACAAAGTTACAAAGTCCAAGGTTGTTCCAGTCAGGCCCGTCACCAGACAAGTGGGAGAGGGCCTCTATCTAGTGAGAAAGGTATGCGCCAATAGGAACAGTGTACTCATCACGGGAACAGACCTACATGGCAGAAAACAAAACTTATAGTGAAGCATTTCTCGGAATTAAACTAACTTAGTTTTGAACAGCCTAAATTGGCACCTGCAAAGAAAATGTTGCAGCGAATGCTAACTTACACAGGGCAATGCGCAAACGTAAACATTTCTAGTTTAACAGACCCTCCTTTTAGCATGAGCTAAAACATTTTCTAACAGCAACAAGGAAAACAGAAAACCAGGAAAACAGGAAACCATAAACAACAATAACAATAAATCCTTATGAGCATTCCATGTTCTCAGTATCGGGAAAGGAGACTGTAAGGAGGAAAGAAGTCTAAAAAATGCCCTCATCTATGTTCATGAGATCTTCTATTTCTTTCTGTATCATAATTTCAGCGTTGGTATCATGAATCCATATTTTCCATTTAGGGATGAGAACAGTGGTGCAATAGGAGCAACAGAAGGGGAGGCACTGAATAAGAGCGTCAGCAAAGCACCAATATCACAATCATGTAGATCACCTTTTCAAGAATCCAGCCCCAACTACCAATAAGAGACCAAATCCAATTTCCACTTTCCATTCCCTTGACATTCTCGAGGATGTCTAGAATATGCTTGGTAATATTCTTTTCCATATTTTTGATCCCGACCACACACTGGTCTCCCACTACTGCGCATACACCACCACTCTTAGCTAAGATAAAATCAACCACGCATCTAGTCTGTTCGGAATATATTTGTATGCTTTCCAACTGAGTGGTGATGTCGAGTAAAGCTGCCCCGGTAGTATTAGATAAAATTTGCAACTTACACCCAAAATATTCCCTAGCTTTCTCACCCCTAGCCATAGAAGTACCACTCAAAGTAAAAATAGAAGAAAGGATGTATCCACAAGTGATCCCGTTACTATAATTATTGACCTTTATATCAGTCACTCCCTCACAGAATTCTTTGGCCAGAGTCCTTTTAACCCAGTGGACATTAGGCTTGGCATACTTACAGGGCACGCCTAAGAGCAACACCATCCCGAGAGCCACATTGTCTGTGCCATTATGAACGTTAGAATATGTACCGTTAGACAAAAAGTAAAACTCCGGGTGTGCATAAATTGGTCCTTCATAATCTACTGCAGCATATCTAGTGTTCATTCTGAAAGTACTTGGATCTTTGTCATTCACTAAAGGGATTGTATTTTTGTACAACACTATTCCAGAACAATTGATATACAAAGAACTGTCTGTGCTATTCACAATAGGACAACAAGCAGGATAATAACCAGCCTCCCGGGTGACTATCAATTCCTTGTAATGCCAACCCACCAGTGTGACATTCTGTTCTTCCATATAAAAGTTGTCGCAATATGTGTTGTTATCACAAACTGGATAACCCATTCCCAGTGGCTTTCTGTAATATAAACACGGTCCTGGATAGCCAAAACCAAAAACTCCCTTCACTTCTGTGAATTGCGATGGACGAGTATATGTATAATTTACAAGTGATAACGGATATGCGGTCCATAAACGAGTGACAGATTCAGTGGGGTAGCAAGCTGTCCCTTCTCCAAAGAATCTCTTGTGTGTGTCTAGAAATATATTACTCAGGGCTGTCCTTTTCTTTCTTGTCGGGGGAATAACCTTACCCTTGTTACGTAAAGGTACATCCTGATCTTTTTCCAAAACCCATGACACCCCACACAATATTATTAGCAACAAAACCACAAGAGCAACACATATTACTTTTTGTTTACGAGTCCACACCATATTATGTTGGGCAACAAGAATCACTGGCTGCTCTTCCTCAGCAACCTGTCTACCAAAGGGATGCATAACGAGATGATAAAGAGGGGATAAAATGTGAGGAAAATATACAAGTTCCCAGTGTCCGTCAGAGCCTCACAGGTACAGGCCTATATTGTCCATCAATACGTTGGCGCTCTTGAGCACCGGCGGTGGAGCTTGCTCTGTCCTAAGCTCTTTAACGGATCCCATGTCGATCAAGATGGTATACCTCCAAGGTATACTTCGGTCCTCCCTAAATAACTGTTCAAACAACTAGAATAAAGTAAGCAGAAATCCTTCCCTAATCCCAACTAATTCCGTTGGTGCTATAACTCAGTACAACCTCAGATGCAGTCCAACCCTAATCTCATTTCTACTTAGACGCAATTTCCCTCAGCCGAGGGCGCAAATTGTACCTGGTAGCCCCAGGCACCGTGTGATCAGTGAACAAAGGCTCTTGGATAGCTCGTATTTCTGGAGGAACAGCCTCGTTCAACACATTCTCATTATCTTTATCCGTCTGCGTCCACGTTAGCTGGGCATCGCTGAAAGGGACAAAACGGGGCACATGCTCGCACTCCGAGTCCCCAATCCCGTCATTGACCCACTGGTCGTAGGGTAATGGTAAGGGAATGCTCCAACAGTGGGTCGCGTGGACCCAGTTCTTACGGCCAGCAACCTTCACAGCATTACGCATCACCAATAGAACCTACTTAGGACCCTTAAAGCGCGGCTCCAAACTTTTCTTTCTCTGGAAATTGCGCACTAGGACAATATCACCAGGCTGGATATCGTAGCCAGGTCCCTCTGGTGTGGAAGGTAGGGACTCTCGCACCTGTTGGTAAATAGAACGTAAACTTTCTGTTAACTGGCAAGGTAATCAAGCAATACAAGGTACTCAATATCAGAGAACCTACGAGGACTCGGGACCCCCCCTAGACATTTGCCGGGCGCCCAAACACGACCTCGTAAGGAGACAATCCTGTCCTAGAATGTGCTGTCGTTCTTGTTGACAAAAGAGCTAACGGTAAAGCATCTGGCAACTTCAACCCTGTGGTCTGTATTCTTGCCAATTTCAGTTTGAGAGTACCATTGTACTTCTAAACCAAACCCGCTGACTGTGGATGATTGGCAGCATGGAATTTTTGCTTTACATGGAGACCTTCACAAATTAATGTAATCACTTTCGCATTAAAATTACTTCCGTTGTCACTCCAGATAACTCAGGGCAAGCCGAAATGAGGAAAGAACTCCTTCAGGAGTACTTTGCAGTCGCAATGGCTGTATTATCTTTAGTGGGGTAAGCCTCAACCCATTTACTAAATGCACATACAACCACCAAAACATACCTAAGATTATTGTATCTCTCTAATTCATTATAGTCCATTTGAAGGACTTCAAAAGGAAAAGTGGGTGGTGCAAAATTACCGGGTGCTGTAGGGGTACCCTTCCCTGGATTATGCTTTATACAAACCATGCAATATTTCACCAAATGCGTGGCTGTCTTAGAGATATTGTCATTCTGCCATACAGGGGCTAACAGCTTACAAATGCCTTTTGCACTAATATGAGCTGGACCATGTGCCATAGTAACCACGGGAAGAACATATGCATCCGGCAACATCCATCTCTGCTTCCTTGACTTATCAATCCAACATCCTTCCTCATTCAGCTGTGCTGTACTTTCCTGCCACTCCACTAATTCTTCCATTGTGGCTTCACTTTGTATCTCCTTTACACTTTCAAGGGTATTCTCAAACATAACAACTTCAGGAACCCATCTAGCTGGACCTGCTACAAACATACATTTCATCTTTGTTCGGGCCGTTTCCTTAGCTATCTGATCTGCAAAAGCATTGCCTCTACCCACGTCATCAGTAACGTTAATGTGGGCACTACATTTAATAATAGCCAATTTCTTGGGGAGCGCTAAAGCGGACAAAAGCCTCAGTATGAGGTGCCCATGCTGAATCTTGGTGCCGTGGGAAGTAAGAAACCCCCTCTCTGCCCAGAGTCGCCCAAAATTATGCGCGAGCCCGAAGGCATACTGGCAGTCAGTATAGATGTTGACAACCAGTCCCTCGCTCAATTCACAAGCTTTAATAAGAGCAGCGAGCTCAGCAGCTTGGGCCGTCTAATAAGGAACCTGTGATGTCTCTACCACTGTGCGCAACGTAGTGACAGCATAAGCTGCTGTCCTGGTGCCATCTGGTAATTTAAAACAAGAGCTATCGACATATAGTTCTCCTTGGGGGTCAGATAAGGGAACATCAGTCAAGTCTACCTGTTCCTTCGTCTCTTCTTCCGTCCGGTAGATACAATCATGTTTATCGACTACATCGTTCTCAGAAGGGAGGGGTAGTAACATGGCTGAATTCAGAGTAGCACATCTTTTGATTTTAATATGCTTAGAAAAAAGAGTCAATTCATAGCCGGTAAGACGTGCACTGGTGAGGTGCTGTGTCTTTGTCTTATTCAAAAGTGTATCCACAGCATGGGGTACCATAACTATGAGGTCAGTATCAAGCACGAGTCCAGCCAATTGACTGAGTGAAGTGGCCACAGCCGCGACTGCTCTCAGACAACTCGGGAGGGCCCTTGCTACGGGATCAAGCACAGCCGAGAAATAAGCACACGGCCGTTGCTTATCCCCAAATTGTTGTGTTGGGACAGAAAGCACGCAGCCAGCCATCTCGTGGACATGGAGCACAAATGGTTTGCCATAGTTAGGTGTGCCAAGCACTGGAGCTGAACAAAGTGCAGTTTTCAATTGCTCAAAAGACTGCTGGCATTTAGGCGTCCAAGGCAAAGACTCATGCACTTCTTTCGTTGCTAATGCAAGCAAAGGTTTAATTAGCAGGGAATAGTTAGGTATCCATTGACGGCAATTGGAAGTGATACCTATAAAAGCATGCACATCTTTCTGAGTATGTGGAATGGGCATTTTAACAATGGTACTGATGCACTCAGGGGTCAACCTCCTACCCTCCTTCAACAGTATGTGACCTAAATAGGTGACCTCCTGTCGACAAAACTGAAATTTAGAAAGGGAAACCGTATGTCCATGATGGGCCAAATGCAACAACAATTTGACTGTACTATCTCTGTAACCCTGTTCCATATCAGAAGCATTAAGGAGGTCATCAACATACTGCACTAATACATTACCTGGAGGAAGCGACAAGGAATCCAACTGACCTTTTAATACTTGACTATAAATACTAGGACTCTCTGGATAGCCCTGAGGAGCGCAACAGAATCTAAAACTCCTACCAGCCAGTGTGAACCCAAACAAATATTTACTGTCTGAATGGATAGGAATACTAAAGAAAGCATTTTTCAAATCAATAACAGAAAAGAATTTAGCAGTAGAAGGAATCATCATCAGAAGCGTAGTAATATCAGGGACCACAGGGAACTGTGGAACCACTATTTTATTAACCTCGTGCAGATCAATCACAAAACAATAAACATCATCAGCATCCTCAGATGAGCCTGAGGATGCCCTTTTAAGAATCGGAAGAATAAGACTATTACATATATTGCCAGACGTTTCCTCAACTACTCCCTTTTGTATCAAATCCTGAATAATCTGAAGTAGAGCCCGTTCTCCTGCCTGCGGTATCTTATACTGAGGAATGCGAGGCAAAACAACATTCTCTTTAACTTGTATAGAAACTGGTGGTATGTGCAACAGCCCTACATCCGTGTCACCTGTAGCCCATAGAGTGGATGGGACATCAGCAAATTCAGCTGGGAGGGGTGCATCCTGAGACAAACACTGTTTAGTACTCACATCCGGACCCATAGTGATATAAACACCTGCAGGAGAGCAATAGATAGTAGCATGCAACTTCTTCAGCAAATCCAAACCCATCAAATTCTCTCCACAGTTGGATGTCAACAAAAACGGAGATTCCATAGTAAAAGGACCAATAGTCAATGCAAGGGGGCGTGAAATGGGGCTTACAACCGGTACACCTGAAAAACCTACCGAAACAATATTGTGGCCAGACAGGGCTGCCCCAGGGACCATATGTCGAGAAACAGAACTCTTTGTCGCACCTGTGTCCACCAGAAATTCCTTAGTTGAGCCTTGCAAATCCGCTGTGATATAAGGACCACGCTGATCTACAGGTATCTGAACTGGTCCCTCTCCCTGTCCCTGGCTGTCCTAGCTATAGGACATGACTGTCACCTCGTCCATATCGTAATCATCATGATAATACTGGCCATCACGAGGGTCATCAAAGTAATTATTTTCAGAACGACCCTGGGAAACCGCAGCATTCTGAGCTCCCTCAGTCCCCCTACCTCTACCACCAGAACCTCACCCTCTAGGAGCTGCAACTTTCTGTAAAAGCACAGGGCACTGGCTATGCCAATGACCTTCTTCCTTACAATATGCACACTGATTTGGCCCTAAAGATGATGTTGAAGGCTGTCTACTGGTACGTGGAAGCTGTCTAGAAGGACCACCTCATCCCCTACTATTTCCCCTAAACGCTTACTGCAACAACACCTTCATCTTTAATTCCTTGTGTTTCTTATCAGTCTTATCCTTTTCCTCCTGATATCGGTGTTCGTAATACTGAGCCATATTCAAAATTACAGAAGGGGAAGAGGTGGACCAAGTACTCTCAGGCGCCTGTAAACTAGTCGTAATTTCAGGAAGAAGATTAGAAACAAACCTGTCAACGAACAATCGAACTCCTCCTTCAACAGACATATCCTGTCCACTATAGTCCAAAAACGTATCTTCAAACCGGGTAAAGAAATCAGAACACATTCATCCTTCTTCTGTCGACAAGCCGTCAATTTGTCCCAGCTTACCTTCTTAGGGGGAATAAGGGAATTAATATATGTAATAATACCGCCTGGCAAAGCAAGTATCTCAGCTCAGGGTTTATCACCTGGCTTCGTTTCCTGATCCCATCCCTTAATCACATCCCATGTACCACCCAACTCCACGACATGGTCTTGAGTATGAACCTGTCTCCAAACTACAACCGGAACGAGGAGACCAAAAACATTTCAATATCAGCAAGAGTCATTACAGTAGAAGAGGCAGCCTCTGTCAATTCTTTATAAATAAGCTGTAGGATTCTTCCTAGCGTCAGGCAAATGAGTCTTAAGGGCTAGAACCTCACTCCTTTTCCACTGGAGTATAAACCCACTGCTCCTGAAAATAGAGCAGCTGCACGACCAGTCTAGTGACCGTCCCGTGCCGATCTGTTAACTCAGGTATTTCTGGGTGATATATGGGATGGACCTCCCGCATCGGAAACTGAGTTATCTGAGTAGGGCTCCCTTCATGTATTCTACCCCTGTAGGCAACTAGAGTTGTAACATTCCCAAATACCTGGCCTGGCTCAAAGTCAGTAGCATACACACGATCTCTAATATCAAATCAAATTTGAGGCGCTTCTGTCCCAATGTGTTTCTGACAAAGACTAATCAATGTAGCAGACATATGTTTAAGGGCATGTTGCTGCATAAAGGGTTCAAAATCTCGCATGACTTCCCAAACATCCTCCACACTATAGATCACATTACGAGCCCACCGCTCAGCCTGGTCAGCTATTACTTGTTCTCTTCATCCCCTACCCCAGATCGCACTAATGGGCCTATTCGCTCCTTGAATTTCTATCCTCAAAACCACGTACTGGCGTCTCAACATTCAAAGGTATCGGAGGATGAAAAACCATGGAAGGAGAAACAACAGAAGTGACAGGTACAATCGTTGCTGGCGCTTGCACCGGAGAAGAAAGAACAGAGAATACAGGAGTCGAAGTAGTAGATGTGCTGAGGGTCACAGTTGCCAAAGATGGCGAGGACAAAGAAGGAGCGGGAGGTGCCATAGCCAAAACCGTCGAAACAACAGCCGTAGATACGGGAAGAGCCGAAGCAGATGAAACAGGCTGCTGGGGCTGCAAGGGAACAACGGGATATATCCTCTGCGGGCCGTAAGGAGGCGGAGGTCAAGTATCTAGCAATTCCTCTACAAAAGTATCATCTTCTTCTATAACCAAATAAGACTTATCAATATGCAATCAAAATCTCCTATCTTCACATTCAATTCCAGACTCTTGTTTTTCTCTATCATATGCCACAGCCTTTTCCGTTAATGTTTGCATTTTTTCCCTTCCGTGCATCTCTCTCCATCTTTAACCGTCTCTGTCTAGCCTCCTTCTGCCAGGCCCTGAGGGAGTCAAACATGGACTGTCTACTTCTTTTCTTGAATAGTTGCTCCTGTTAAAACCCAATTTTTTGCTCATCAAAAGTGCCTGTCAACGGCCACTGCAACTCGGCATTGTCCCTCGTATATTTGTGCCATAATGTACTAAACATAATAGGGCCAAGACCATGCTTCACATACATATCAAAATTAGGGCTGCCTTCAGGAAGCGCCACTGAGCTTCTTCCAATCGAGTATCTGCAGAACAACAACGACAACACGAATACAAGATTTTACTGAGACTAGACATTTTAAAAGGAAAACAAGTATGTTGTTTTTACCTAGCAAAGTGATTGAAAATACTTTTATCAAAAACGGTCCTCAGACTGTACCAAACTCAAACCACAATGGTACCATATGCACAAAGAACCAAAACAAACTCACCTGATATCAGTAGCACAAACGGACCAGTTCTCCACTGCCGACTCTTCAGACCAATCGGTCAGATTCAAGGGTTTTGCCGTTGAGGACTCCAGTCGGGATGACCACTAGGTGAGGCACCGTCCGGCAGGACAGAAGAGGCAGCTGCGAGCAAATATTACTCTTCATGCAGGGATCCCTGAGCCGTCAGTCCGACCCGGCGATGTCCTCGGCCTCCCCCCCCCGTCTGCGGAAATGGGATGGATCAATCACCCGAAGGAGTCCCTGTTCGGGCGCCAACTGAAGGAAATGGCCCGATTAGGGTTAGCCGGGTCACTAATGACCACCTCGCAGCCTTCCATACCAAATGAAGAGTCGGTCAGACAGTAGAGAATACAAACCAATAACTATTTATTCATATACACTCAGAGCAGAGCCCAGTCTGCCTAGTCTCTAGGAGTGCTGCAGACGGACTGAAATCGACAAGCATAAAGATACATTCTGTGCATTTCGTAACTGGGCTGAAACACGCCCACAGTGGAATTTTCTAGGCAGGTACAGCTAAGCAGTGGAATACAGAAAAAAACAGTTTCAGCGCTCATATCTTACACAAAGTTACAAAGTCCAAGGTTGTTCCAGTCGGGCCCGTCACCAGACAAGTGGGAGAGGGCCTCTATCTAATGAGAAAGGTATGCGCTAATAGGAACAGTGTACTCATTACAGGAACAGACCTACATGGCAGAAAACAAAACTTAAAGTAAAGCATTTCTCGGAATTAATCGAACTTAGTTTCGAACAGACTAAAATGGCGCCTGCAAAGAAAATGGCGCAGCGAATGCTAACTTACACAGGGCAATGCGCAAACGTAAACATTTCAAGTTTAACATGGGCCGCCTGGTGTACGGCTCGCTCTGTGGTATTACCTAGAGTCTTAGGGGGGTACGTGTCGGCCAAATGGTAAGGGTAGAGGCAGGGGCCCCTGCCGTCCTCCCTGACCCCAGGTTGGTTAACTTCTGGAGTCTCTATGGGCCCGGCTTGGTTGCAATGCCTAGATTGCAAGCTGCAGGCGGCAGTCGGAGGAAGCGCAGAGCTCCACTGCTGGGCGGGAAAATAACCCGCCCCCGGGTCGGCGGTGCCTCAGAGTGGCTATGCTGCTGAGCGTACAGTGATTCAGGCCTAGGCCCCAGCATTCTCCCTCAGGATGCAGAATGAGGTCAACGGTCTGCCCCCCTCTCCTCCACCCAAGCTGGCTGGGCCCAAAGTGTGGTATATCCCATGGTTCCACAGGGTGTTTTCCGGCTGTGCTGTGGGAGTGGGGGCCCAGGCTCTCCCAATCCTCCTCGACCCCAAACTGGCCAGATTCAAAAGGTCTCCATGGGCCTGGTGAGGTCGCAGGGGCCAGGTTGTCAGCTGCAGGATTCAGGAGGGGGTGCACAGGGCAGGGCCGCTGAGAGGCATGCAGATCAACCCCCAGTCAGTCGCTCCCCCGAGTCGTCGCTAACACACGGGCCCAGGCCCAGGACCCGCCGACCTCCAGTGCTCCCTCCCGAGGCGGGGTGCAGCGGCAAAGGCCTCGCCGTCAGTCTCAAGCCACTGGGGGAGCAGGCACAGGACACTGTTGCAGGGGAGGGCTCGCGGCACTCCCCTGGGCATTCACAAGGCCAATCACGACCTCCGGGCTCCCCGCTGCTACAGGATGCGTGTGGGCCTAGGCCTAGGCCCTCCGACCTCCGGTACTCCGTCCCCTCACTGACCGCAAGCTGCCCGTGGCGAGGCTCCCATGGCTGTCCCCAAAGCCAGACTCAGGCAATCGGGAGGGCGATCTGCCCCGCTCCAAGCCTCCGCACCGCAGCGGAGAAATATCACAGTCCTGCAGGGTCGGCTAGGGCCTGCCTGGTGCTCTCTGCTGTGTTGGGATGTCCTCTCGCTATAACCCACTGCACGATCTCCGGATCTCAGGGCACAGGTCGCTCGGTCCCAGGGAGGGTGTAGGACACCGCCGATGCAGCTCGGTACAGGCGCGCATCCCTCTCTGGTTCTTTAAGCACCGGTGAGGTACTGACTCAGGACAGTGGAGCGATCGTCCTCAGTCCGCTCTGCGGCGCCGCCCGCTAGCCGATCCGTGCTCACTCTGCAGTCTCCAGCGCTCCGCAATCATCCCTCTCTCTGCCCCAGGGTCCCCCCTGGAGTTCAGAGTGATTGATCTAGGGTCCCCTGGTCTAGTAGTGCTATATTTAGGCGATGGGCCCGGTCGGGTAGACGGAGTAACGAGCAGGAACGTCCTACTCAGTCGCCATCTTGGCCACGCCCGTAGCATTTAATTTAAAGGCCCTGTGTACATGTAGTACCA
Organism: Calotriton arnoldi; assembly: GCA_963921515.1. Classification (NCBI taxonomy): domain Eukaryota; kingdom Metazoa; phylum Chordata; class Amphibia; order Caudata; family Salamandridae; genus Calotriton; species Calotriton arnoldi. The sequence goes on along the minus strand of CAWUFW010006373.1, from coordinate 972,924 downwards.
TCTACTAAGGATATAGAAGGGAATTAATGGTACCAGTTAGGTGTGTCACTTTTTCCATGTCTGTAAAGGAGAGCACAAGCATTCTACCACTTGTTAGCAGGACTAAAGTGTGCAGAGTGCTAAAGCCAACAAAAATTGGTTTTTCCATATTTGTAAAGGAGAGCACAAGCATTCTACCACTTTTTAGCAGGAGAAAAGTGTGCAGAGTGCTAAAGCCAACAATAACGGGTTCTGCAAAAATAGGGTAGTGAAGGTTAAAATATGGGGGAACCCCCCAATCAAAAGATGGTAATTTCCAACAGTTTCTACAGGAGGACCAATACTGATTTGAATATTGCTGGTCCTTCTCTGTAACACACTGCAAACCAATGAGAGCTTGAAATTCCCACTGCAATAATTAGCAGGGACTGAGGGAAACATCCATTACAACGCAGTCATTACATCGCACTGCTTTTACAATGCAACTGTTACAACGCAACTGCCTTTACATCGCATGCCATTACAACGCATGCCATTACAACGCATGTCACTACAACACATGCCATTACAACGCATACCATTACAACACATGTCATTACAACTCATTATAATGTAAGTAATGGAGATTTTTTAGTTTTAGGGTGGGTATGGGTTTTGGGCTAGATGGGAATAGTAATTTTTACCCCTACACTATCCAACACTTTCCCTACTGTTGCAATCACTGGAGTGGGAATAGTAATTTTTACCCCTACACTATCCAACACTTACCCTACTGTTGCCCTAAAAGTATTATGCGTTGTAATGGTATGCGTTGTAATGGTATGCAATGTAATGGAATGCGTTGTAATGGTAGTTTTTAAAAATGCGTTGTAATGGCATGCGTTGTAAAATCATGCGATGTAATGGTAGGCGCGATGTAAAAACCGCGTTGTAAAAGCATGCGTTGTAATTGTTTGCGTTGTAACGTCATATATTCGGGACTGAAATTTATTCAAGCATTCTACCCTCTGCCTTTTTCTAATTCTAAGTGAAACTGCCTAATACAATGTGTATGCACAGATGTGGGCTACGTACCTCACATGGTCACAGGACACAATCTGCACCTCTCTGAGGAGGCCTAAAATACTGAGATCAGTCTTGAATTGCTTGTGTTTCCATTGAGCTGACATGACATGTCTGGACTGTTACTTTCTGAACTAACCAAGACTGATTTGCCTGAGGTTAGCTTCTGAAAGTAGTATACAGTGAATAAAAAACACAGACTGGAATTCTGCCCAAGTCATAGTCAGTATCTAGATTAACTCAAACATTCTAACAATCACTTTTTTGTTTTCCCCGGCGGAGCAAAAGAGGAAAAATCTCAATATAGCTTCTTGGGATATACCTATAGTGAACAAAAAAAAAATAAAGAAAGTGGTTAGAGTGTATGATATAAATCAAATAATAAAATATATCACCTGAGATTTCTACCTATAAATTTAAAAATAAGGAAGACATGTCAAACTATTTCTTTGATCATACTTCCCATGTTTTGATCCGTTCCAATGAATTATTCTGTCTTGCATCATAAATACAATCTCCTTCAACTTTCCCAGCTGCCCTACACGCTCCAAACAGCGATGCAATATTCATGCGCAATTCTTCCTTAATAAGATTAAACTAATATGTGGCAACATTCAGGCAGAATAAAATTCCTACATCTGATAGCTTTACTACGACAAATAACAGCATTCAAACTGATTTCTTTAAATTCTCTCACACCAATTAATGGACTGATCTTGATGATGCCATTACAAGCTGTCATGCGAACAGCTTGTGCTCAGCTAAATTACTGAGACTTCTTTTCCTTTTTATTAAAATTCAACTTCTGGAATTGTTTAACTGTTCTTTAGGACAAGGTATGTTCTCCACTGCATCGAAAAATGCACTGTGAAATCTATTTCATATAAAAAAAAAACTATATCCACAAGTTCTCAACCACTTTTGGACAATTATCGTTCTACCATTCATTGGCAACAGTTTGGAAAAAGTGTTTTATAATTGCTACAGAAATTTTTCCAAAGATAATTATCTTTTTGGATGCCCTCCAAGCCGAATTCTAGACAGAATCCACTGGAGAGCTGGTAATCCAATTGATTTTGGATGCCCTTTGACAGGTGGCAGACAATAGGGTTGGTGGGGCACTGGTACTTTTAGACATGTCTGCAGCTATCAATACCATAAATCCCTAAAATGATCTAGGGGTGGGCAGAACTCGTGGAGTTTCAGTCTGCAGAAGGTCACGGAGTTTCATTCATAGAAACTCCCCAAGATTTTTTGGAGGTCCGACAATGGGCGAAAATTATGTATGGCGCTGCTCGATCTGCAATTTAGTAACGGTAGCGCAAGCAGCGCAACAAAAATCTGCTTAAAGGGCACCATGCAGTGAACAAGCATGCACACCCATTTGAGATGATTTTGCTGCCGCTCAAGCATAAAATCTACTCGAGTGGCAGAAAATCTACTTGAGAAGCAGCCTTCTGACAGTGACCGCTCACGACTGCCCAAGACCTCCTGTGTTAGAAAATCGCACTAGGGGACGCCAAATTTCGCTAGCTCTCGCCAGCTCTCATTGCTGGAGCAAACAATTTTGCCACGCATCGATTGTCGGAATTTGGCTGGAACTCCACTTTACAAGAGAAATGTGGAGGCTCCATATTCCACCAATTTCGCAGACGTAATGAAACATTCCACCCACCCCTGAAAATAACCCTAGTTGAAATGGAGCTGAGCTGCCAAGCCATCAAACAGATTACATCATTTCAATCTGGCTGTCAGCAGATCACTAATTTACCATCTTTTCATTCCACACATAAGTAATTAAACTGTGGTGTCCCACAAAGGTCAATTCTGTCCCCACTGCTTTTTCATCCACCCGCTTACAACACTTGGGGGTAAGTTCTATATGTATGTGGACAACGCTTAAATCAAATTTAGACTGTCTAATCTGAGTGCAAATATGAACCTTGTCAAGGTGGAAATACTTTGATCAACTGCCGTACTTTAACACAGTAGTGGCTGCCGTCTAACTTCCTCGAGATAAATCCTACCAAAACAGTGGTGGTGCTAATGTCTGAAGCATATGCTTCCTGACTCTGAGCTTGCTGGCCTGAATTTATGCAACCTCCTCTATCTCCACCAAAGGAAATATGCAATCTAGGCATCTATCTTGACACCAACCTATCACTCGAAACACAAGGTACAAAATTGTGTTTTGGCCGACTCAAGATATTGAAGAAACGTTTACATTATATCCACAGCAACAGGCACATGACAGGAGCCAGTATCTTGATTCAATCTAAGTTGGATTACACTACAACCATTTATTTAGCCATCCTGACAACTTCCTCTATCGACTTCAACTCATGCAAAACTCTGCTACCTACGTTTTATTTGGTATAGCAAAACATGACAGCTGATCATCATTTCTAGCAAACCCGCACTTGCTACCATTCAAATTAGAATTGCCTTCAAAGCCCTTAATATAATTCATAAAATCTTACATCATCTCGGTCCTACCTTTCTTACCTCCAAATGATCACTTTTTCAGCCAAATAAAACCATATGCTCCACCAGGCTGTTCTTAGTAACTGTGCCATGTGAACTGCGTCTGACAAATGTTGGAACACTCTCCATGCTGCCATTCACTCACAGCCTATTTTAATTAAATTCAGGAAAGCCATCACCTGCCTTCTTGGCAGATAACTTCTACCTCTCCCTTTTTAAGCTAGTTGTGTTAGTGTTTTAGCACCAAAAAGCTTAACGTAACTCTGCTCTACAAAGAAATATAGCAAAACATATCTGGTTTTATCTCCAGAGCTGTATGCATTGAAAGTGAGAAAGGAAGGTAAAACTGAGGATCGTGTATGCTAACTATATCACAGAAGTGTGGAACTGAAATACTGGATATTTCACTGTACAGTGTAAGCCATCAACTCAAACCAGGCTATATGCTTTGTTCAACAAGTTATGTATTGAACAATTGCAATCAGTCATGTCCAGTAAAATTATGTGGATTTCCTTTAAGTATACCAGAAATTTTGACTTACTTCTTCACAAAAAAGCAGACCTTTATTGAATGAACATGGCTATATTCAATCTGAAAAGTTACTCTGCATTTGTGCATAGTTGGACTGGAATCTGGAAATATCAATTCGAGTTTGCAAACAGAAAAGTACTACACAAAAATTATTCTTCAAACTTCTGAATTAATCAAATGTAAATCTAGGACCACCCTTCTCTGAGCCTTGCAGTGCTTGACCAAGGTTGTGAGGTCCAAGTGAGGAAGGGCCCTCCTCAGGGCCTTGCCCCCATGATCCAGAGCTGCAAGACCAGAATAATGCCCTCTCTTGAGACTTGCAGTTCTTGACTGTGTCTGAGAGGCCCCAGGGAGGGCATTCCACTTGGGCTCTAACCACAGTCCAGCGATATGAGGCCCAAGCGGAATATGTGATGTTACAACGCGATCAAAATGATCGCGGTATGTAACATCGCAGTTTTTACAACGCAAGTCGTTACAACGACTTGCGCTGGAGGGCGCTGGACTTAGGAGTAGTAAGATTCTACGTACAGTAGGGAAGGTGTTGGAATAGTAAATCTTACTATTCCTTAGGTTATAGCGCCCTCCAGTGCAAGTCGATGTAACGCTTGCGTTGTAATTGCTGCGTTCTAAATGCATCGCGGTGTAATCACCGCGATGTAAAGGATGTTTCCCCCCAAGCGTGGGACCTTCCTGTCCCGGGCCTTGTTAATTTTGATGTTTCTATATGCAATGATACATGTATGTACAAAAATCAAATCAAATCACTGTTGTCGAAATCTCCTGATATGACCTCTACATCAACCTCGAGTAAGAAATATGTAGTCAGGCAGGCCCTGCACCATAGGCCTGGGGCTACTGATTGACAAATCGCAGGTGGGTGGCACATAGCCAGCATGATAAATACGCACACAGGAAAAACCCAGATTAGTCCTACAGTTAGGCAGAGGCACCACAATGGTCCCGGGAGATTGGCCAGAGGGGTGCAATTTCCCAAAACACCATAAAGTTAGATGCCACATGAAGTTAGGAACACTTAGCCTATCAGGACACAGCAGACCCAACCAACGCATGTACTCCCCATTCTGGACATCTGGACACGTTACCCACTGGCCCTCATTGTGCACACGCAAGTTTGAGACCCTGCACTTGTTATCAGGTGGGAGGAATTTATGGCTTTATGACTAGGCCCACATTCCACTCCCAAAACAGGATCCATGAATTGTTTTATGCTTTGAGAAAGTTATAAAAAGATGTTCAAAATGATTGGACTTTGAATCAGTCCTCAGACCCGTTTCTGTATGCTGTGCAGAATACAGAAACGGGTTCAACTGACTCGAAGTACAATCATTTTGAATGTCTTTTTATACATTTCTTGAAGCATCATAAGCTCATAGATCATGTTTCGGTTGTGAAATGGTGGGATTGGTCAACTCCCATCTGGGTATTTGCAACCAACGGGAGTTTGCTTTCTTCTGTACTGTGAAGAATGGTATGGACCCTCCCGCATTGACTTGTGTGTCAGAAAACAGTCTGAATACTTCCGGAATGTCCTTGAACTGAGCCCAGTCAAAATAATCAGCAGTTTTTTTTCTCGAGCCTGATGCAATAGCGTTGTTGTCTTATGTAGCGGATGTTGGTACAACTCTGACAGATCTTCTCCAGGAATTACCAGGGTTGGGGTGTGTATGGTGACCAGGGAGCAAGCTGGATGTAGGCAAATTCACTGCACTGCCAGCATGTATCCATCAGCGTGGAGGTGTCCCATTGCATGCCCGGTACGTGCAGTATTGCGCCACAGTGGAATCGTTCCTCTACCTCTGAAACACAAGGAATAATTGTAAGTTTCCATACAATTAGGGGTTGCCCTTCCCTTCCAACCATGTGTAGCTGTCTATCTCAATGTCCCATATTTCCTGACCGGGGTTATCTATGCTGGTATTCAACCCTCTCCTACGAAACTCATTTCCCTGTGTGTCATCGAGGTGGATGGCCCTACACTGCAACTCCATGTCAGCCATTAATTTGTTATTAAAGTAGACTGCACCAGACCTACTAAGGGCCACCCTGGGAGCACAAACAGAAACAGGAGCGGACATGTTTGTGGACTGGTGCTGTTGCTTTGCTACCTCCAAGAATCTCTTATCTGGAAAGTCTTGTGGACAAACAGTATCCTCCCCTATGGTGGCCCGCGTGTCTAACTCTGAATCTCACTAGGATTGGTAAAGACGTTCAATGCGGTGGGATTGATCTTGTAACGGTTCACGTTCACTACCATTATATGGGATTCTACTCTGTTGGGTTGTATCTTGGCCGGATCACTGACATAATATCGACAGACAAAATATCGACATACCAAAATATCGGCACTAAAATATCGATAACATTATTATCGACGACCAATACTTATTTTTAAAAATAAACAAATATCGAAACCATATTATCGTCAATAAAAAATATTGTTTTAAACATTATCGAACACACAAATATCATAGTAGAAAATATCGACATTTCTTTAAAAATATACAAAATGTCATAAATATCGAAAGTTAAAATATAGACAGCAAAATTATCGTTTTAATACAAATATCGACTATTTAAAAATTTAAAAAAACAACATATCTTTACACCAAAATCTATTTTTACACTATAAAAACACTCTACACACACTATAAATATAATATGATCTTATTATAACATATAAACATATAAAAGCATAGAATAATAACAAAACACACTAGTAAATAATAATTCAAATATTATTGAATATAACACATACAGCATTCAACATTAAAAGCAATGTTAAACATACTTAACTAACGAAATCAGTTAAAAAAATTTAGTATTAACAACTTCTTAATTAGCGTTTCCCATATAGGGAAACCAACTGCTAAAACAAAAACAAAAAATTAACAACAACGAATGAAAACCTCACAGTAATAAAATACACCAATAACATAAAACTATCAGTTAAATCAACACTATATAAACAATGAAAATTTATATTTAATTTACACTTCAACCCTACAAGAAAAAAGAAGGGGAGACTGTACCGGATTACTTCCAGAACGCAGACTTACATTACAGAAAAAGCTTTGGAACTGCACTAAGTAAGTAAAACTGCATTTAGAATATAACACTACTTATAGGGGCCCATTATGATAACGGGCGGATCGCCACCGCCCGTATGGCGGTGGCGATCCACCCGCCATTTCCCACCAGCCGCCTCACATTTCCCCACCGCCATATTAGTATGGCGGTGGGGACCCAGGCGGACAGAAAGACCGTCCGCCGGTTTTCCGCCGGTAGGCAATCCGCCCGATTGCCTACCGGGCGGAAAAGGCCTGGAATATGGAGGTGGTGCCTTGCAGGCACCGCCATCCATATTAGGATGATGGCGGTCACATGCCTTTCCATGGCGGAGACTCCGCCATGGAAAGGAATGCAGAGAATGCCTTTGGGGGCCCGTTGTGGGCCCCCTGGGGGGTGGGGGGGTGGGGGGCTGCACTTGGGGGGTACCCATGGTACCCCCCAACATTGGCATGCACAAGATGGCAGGCATCGCGCGGTGCCTGCCACCTTGTGCATGCCAATGCACACAGTGCATTCCCAGCATTGTGGCGGGCGGTGCTGTGCACACCGCCCGCCACAATGCTGGGAATGGTGGATGCCACCGCCACGGTGGTGGTGGCATCCTAATCGCTGGTGCGGAACCGCCGCACCACTGGCGGCCGGTCTCAGCACCGCTAGGGTGGCGGGCGGACGGAAGTCCGCCCGCCATCCTAATAGGCCCCTCAGTCTTCACCAAAAAATATATATAAAACATAATACACTAATATGTCTCTCTTAAACTTATATCTTCTCTACAGATATCTTTTAAAGCAGCAAAAAATACTACAGCAGCGTCAACAATAAAGTTACAAATAAAGTAAGTACATTATTTTTTTATATTAAACAACTCCCTCAAAAACAAACCCAAAGACCCACTTACTCACAATATCCCCACCACCTACAACACAATACAACAAAAATATTACATTTTTATTTTTTCTTCCCAACAGAAACATCTTCAACAAAATGAAAATCCAAGCTTGAAAAAATTGCAACAGCATTTTTTTTACATCAACAGCAACATTGTAAGTATATACAAAGCAATGTATCTTTATTTACTCAAAAACTATACTGTATTATTTTAATTAATATTTATATATATTTTCCTTAGCACTAAAAAGACCACCATGACTGAAGGCGCACAATTTATTACGTCTCAAAAAGGGAAAATGTTATTATGTTACATGGATTATGTATATACACAAGAAAAACAAACTGGTTTAAAAGTCTTTTGGAAATGCAGCAAATATTATTCGAACAAATGTTATGGAAGAGCTATAACACAAGAAACCACTGTTGTATCTGTAAAAGAACATAACCACCCCCAAATGTAACTGAGATTGAAGTAAGAGACGCTCTTGAATCAATAAAAGAAGCTAGCACTAGAACAGATAGACCCACCACCGAAATACTAAAACAACAGTTACTAACAGTACCCCAACATGTATCTAGCCAATTACCCTCTATTGATTCATTAAAGAGAACAATAGCTAGACAAAAGAAAGTCACTACAACTTCAACACGTGCCCCTAAAACCTTTCAAGAGGTAGAGATTCCCCCTGAACTAAGAATAACACACAATAATGAACCATTTATACTATTTGATAATAAATGCAAAGATAAAAGAATCATTAAGTTTGCTACTGCAAACAATTTACTTAAATTACAACAATGCGACACCTGGATGATAAATGGGACTTTCAAAATTTGTCCCAAACCATTTTATCAGTTGTACACAGTCCATGGTATATTTCAATATACTAATATTCCATTTATCTATACCGTACTCCCCAATAAACAACAATCTACCTACCTTCAAATTCTAAACCAAATAAAACAAAAAACAAATAATTATTTTCCTCAAAAATTAATTATAGATTTTGAAAAAGCCATGATTAATTCTATACTTAAATCCTAACCACATACAACAATCCAGGGTTGCTATTACCATTTTAACCAATGTCTATGAAGACACCTGCAAAAGTCAACACTAAGGGGCCTATTAGGATGGCGGAAGGACCGCCATCAAAGGGCCGGCGGTGTCAACCACCGGCCCTGCGGTGGCGGTCCTTCCGCCATCGAACGGATATTTTCCACCACCAGATTAGGATGGCGGTTGGAACATGAATGCGTCCGCCGCGGACGCAAAGACCGCCCGCCGCCAGCAATCGTCCCGATTGCCTGGCGGACGGTCCAGGGAGCCCAAAATGGTGGCGGTGCCTAGCAGGCACCGTCCACCAGATTAGGATGCCAGTGTTAACCGGCCTTTCCATGGCGGCGATGCCGCCATGGAAAGGCATGCAGTGTTTTGCCACGGGGCCCATTGCGGGGCCCCGGGGTGGTGGGGGGGTGGGTGGCTGCACTTGGGGGGTACCTATGGTACCCCCCAACATTGCCATGCTCAAGGTGGCAGGCACCGCGCGGTGCCTGCCACATTGTGCATCGCAATGCAAAACATGGTAATTTAACATTGCGTACAGTGCTGCAGCCAGCAGCACTGTCCGCAATGTTAACCTACTAGGATGCGCACGCCAGTGTGGCGGGCGCATCCTAATACGTAGGGCGGGACCGGCGCACCTATGGCGGATCGTCCCAGCTCTGCAGGGATAGCGGGCGGACGTAAGTCCGCCCGCCATCCTAATAGGCCCCTTAGTGTTGAATATGCAACTGACAGTACTTTTGCATACCAAGTAAAAAAACTGATAGCACTGGCCTATGTCCCAGTACCTGAGGTAGCAGAACACTATAACATCCTAATAGAAAGCCCCTACTACAAAAGAAATGAAGAAAAACCAAGCCCACTTTTAGATTACTTCGAAGATACCTGGGTGGGTAGACTCCACAGATCAGGGCACAGAAGACTACCCAAATTCCACATTCCATGGTGGAATGTGTACCTGAGCACACTAAACCAACAAGCCAAAACCAACAATGCTGTTGAAGGATGGCATAAAGCCTTCCAAGCAACAACAGGCAGAGGGACACCTGCCCTACACAAACTACTCCAAGCTCTCCAAAAAGAACAAAGCTATCAGGAACTCAGAATGGAACAATCTGTGACCCAAATAGGCCCAAAACTCACCAAACAAAGCAAAAAAATGTTTGAGTTACTACAAAGTCAGGTAACACTATACCCAAGCACAAGAGGCCTAGAATACCTATCACTAATAGCTAAAACCATACTTTAAAATATTAATGCACAGTAAATAAAAATAGTTTTCTGCAAAACACAAACTGTATCTATACATATAATTTTTCTAAATTTTGTAAAATATAAATAATTTGTCATATATATTTAATTTAATAATATAAATATATATTGACATCTTAATTAAATTTTACAAAATATAACACATATTTAAAATATTATTCTCAACATAGCCCTCCCACATTTATTAATTAAATTACTTACGGTTTCTGTAGCTGAAGAAAAGATATTCCAAAGATCGTTAATCCATCCAGGTATCTCTCAATCCAAACGAATGTAAAAATTAACCCTAAAAAAGACAATGCAAAAATCCAACTGTTTCAAAAATAATCCAGGGTTGATAAATCAAACTCGATTAAACCATAAAAAAAACGAAAATATTTTTAAAAAAATAAACGCTCCAGGAAAACCCGAAAAATTTAGAAAGTGTTAAATAAATATTAGTATAAAATACTAATACACACTTTTTAATTAAAAAAACGCTATCTTCTTCAAAACGCAGCTCCGATAAATCCAACTTAATTAAACCATAAAAAACCAGAAAATATGTTTTAAAAAAGAAACGCTCCTGGCAAACCCGAAAAATTAAGAAAGTGTTAAATAAATATTAGTATAAAATACTAATACACACTTCTTAATTAAAAAAACGCATTCTTCTCCAAAATGCGACTTCGATAAAAGACAACCTGTAAAAAAGTAAAGAAACATACCCACCCACACAAACATACACATACACTATAATTAAATACATTTAAAAACACATTTAGCACCATATACACACATTTCTCTCCATATTCTAACCTCTCTACACTAGGCCTCAAACAGTAACTATGGATATCTCGCTAAAATATAACTAACAACTAAAACACACCAAAAACACAACCACCTAACACTAGACACACTACCTACCACCTAACTACATTCAAATACAAGTAAAAACTTAGTTTAATTAAAGAGAATTACACTTACCTTCCTCGACACGACGCAGCTTCTAACCGCGAGCTTGTCCCCTCTGAAATGACCCAAAACAACAGTAAGCAGTTACAAAATAGTACCTGTAAAACAAAAATGGCTGATTAAATAATAAAACACATAGAAATTAATTTAAAAACATGAAATACAGTAATAAATAAATTACTTATATGTTTTCTAAAAATATTAGATTATTGTACTTATATGTTAAAAATAATATACTTTTTTCTACATTGTAAAATTATATTAATAATTAATATAAACTATATTAATGATTATTATAATTACTTATTTATTTGTATCATTTACAATGCTTTTCCCAAAAATGTTACAAATTTTTTCAATTGTTAAATAAAAACTTACCTTCTCAAAAACATGTTTATATAAAATGTAACAATGTAATAATTAATATTATTAATATTTCATACATTAAAATATTAATTAAAAATATATATTACATGTATAAAAATTGTTAACCATTTAAAATGTGAATATTTTCTGACTAAATCTGTATAATGTTATATGGTTTAATTTAAACAAATTATGTATATAATTACGAACTGTAAAACATGCAAAAATTAACTGTAAAATTATATTACAAAATTAATGTATGTTACAAAAATGTTCTAAACGCAAATAACTAAAAATGTTTTCTGCAACAAAAGACCTGTATCCTAAAATATAACAATGTTAAAAACATGTATATTCAAAAATATTTTATATGTGAATAAACATATATCCAAATTACTTTATGTTACAAAAATAAAAATATGTATTTATTTTGTATGTTTCCTCATGTGTATAATATTGCCTTAATAAATTATGTTTTTTTACTCTAAGGGGCCGATTCCGATTTCGGTCGGAAGGGCACCGAACGATGGTCGGAGCCCTTCCGACTGAATCGGAACGTGCCGGCCGGATTCCTTTCCGACCGAGCCATTCCGATGGGCTCGGTCGGAAAGGAATCCGACTGGGATTTCCGGATGGCTTACGACGGGCTCGGAGAGCCCGTCCGCCGTCCGGAAATCCTTCAGTTCTCCCCCGGCCGCCTCTTCACGACCAAGGGAGTACGATGGCAGTATTTCACTGCCTTTTCCTGCCCGTCTTTCCGGCACGAAAAGGCAGTCAGTAACTGTCTTTGGGGGCCCCCAGTAGGGCCCCCATGGGTGCGAGGCCGCCGAATGGTGGCCTGGGGTCACCTATGGTGCCCCTCTGTTGATCCCTGCACCCGGTGGCAGGCACCTTGGGGTGCCGGCCACAGGGTGCAGGGATGAACTGCACCCCTGCTTTCCACAATGCAAGCATGCATTCCGCTCGGAATGCATGCTCCCATTGTGTAGTATACGAGTGCGACCGAACTCATACTTGCAGGGCCGTAACCGACGACAGCAGGTCGGTCGGTTACAGCTCCTGACCGATGTCGGACGGACCTGAGTCCGTCCGACATCGGAATCGGCCCCTAAGCATCTTATTATTAACAAATAAAGATCATTTAAAAATTTACAAATCTGATTATTTTTCTTTTAATTAATTATTATTAAAAATTTTCCTAAAATGTATATTTTAATGCAATGTATATATTTTTAACTAATATGTATTATCAAAATATATTGTTATAATTATTGTAATTATAAATATAAAATAAAATATTATGCATACACATTACTACTACAGATTATAAAAATATTTTAGTCACACACCTATAAACATATATAATATAATATTTCTACACCAATTACTATAAATTAAAGTAATGTGCTCTACAGTACACATATATAATTTATTATTCCCACTCCAGTTAGTATTAAGTAAGGGAAGGTGCTGGACACTAAGGGGTCGATTCCGATCTCAGCCGGAAACGCACCTAACAGTATTCGTCCGGAAAAAATACAAGCCGAACGCGTGTTTCCCGACCGATTCGAACACTCGTCCGAACGAACAAGTACGATGCGCATAACAGCCCAGATTCCGAGCGAGCCGTACTTACCCATTTCAGCTCCTGTTCCCCGCCCGAGCCGGATCCGTAAACGCCGATTCGAGTTGCACGGAAGCAAATACACAGCACCTTCCGGCCGGACTAGTACGATGCGCCTTCCGTACGCGCCGAACCCGTTGTTACGTCCGGCACGTTTGAGCATCCGGGGACAGGATCCTACTCAGGGGGGCCTGGATGCCTGTCACTACTACCATCCCCACTCATAGGGGGATGGATGCCTACCACTAACACCACCCCTACTCAGGGGGGGCTGGATGCCTGCCACTACTACCATCCACACTCATAGGGGGATGGATGCCTACCACTACCACCACCCCTACTCATGGGGGCTGGATGCCTGCCACTACCACCACCCCTACTCAGGGGGATGGATGCCTGTCACTACTACCATCCCCACTCATAGGGGGATGGATGCCTACCACTAACACCACCCCCACTCATAGGGGGATGGATTCCTACCACTAACACCACCCCCACTCATAGGGGGATGTATGCCTACCACTAACACCACCCCCACTCATAGGGGGATGGATGCCTACCACTACCACCACCCCTACTCATGGGGGGCTGGATGCCTGCCACTACCACCACCCCTACTCAGGGGAGGCTGGATGCCTGTCACTACTATCATCCCCACTCATAGGGGGATGGATGCCTACCACTAACACCACCCCCACTCATAGGGGGATGGATGCCTACCACCCACACAACCCCTACTCATAGGATGGGTAATGCATGACACAACCAGCATACTCCAACATAAGGAATGACTGAAAATTACATCCCCCCCAACACCATGACAAGCGTGTGTAGTCTGTGTCAAATGCCTACAACACTGAACATGACATTGAACATACAATGTGACCCCCTATCACATGTGCCACACATAAATGTGTGTGGCTTCCACAATGCAAGCCGACCATGACCACTGTGGCAATGGGGTCGAACACCCCATCATCACTGTGACCAAAAGGTAAGTGTGGGTTCCATAGCTGAAGCACATTTTGAACATTGTGGCAATGGGGCCTAAATCCCCATCATCACAGTGACCAAAAGGTAAGTGTGGGTTCCATAGCTGAAGCACATTTTGAACAGTGTGGCAATGGGGCCTAAACCCCCATCATCACAGTGACCAAAATGTAAGTGTGGGGTCCATAGCTGAAGCACATTTTGAACATTGTGGCAATGGGGCGTAAACCCCCATCACCACAGTGACCAAAATGTAAGTGTGGGGTCCATAGCTGAAGCACATTTTCAACATTGTGGCAATGGGGCGTAAACCCCCATCACCACAGTGACCAAAATGTAAGTGTGGGGTCCATAGCTGAAGCACATTTTGAACATTGTGGCAATGGTGTCTAAAGCCCCATCACCACAGTGACCAAAATGTAAGTGTAGTCATGGTAAAAGCTGCAAATGCCAAACTGCATGGATTATTCCTGGTCACACAGCAACAAACACATCAGTGGCATAGTAGTGCTTGTGTCCCATAGCAACATAGATTGGGTGAGGCAAACAGTGCAGTGCCAATGAAACATTGCTTTGGCCATGTGCAGACAAACATCACCCATGGGGCTCACATTGTCAACATTCACAAATAACACAATGACAGAAGTGACCATCATAATGCAGATCCACATATCTGCACCAATGGACACACAAATGTAGATATCCTGTGGAGACTGTAGATGTCAGGTGAACAAATACCATACCATGGCAGCAATGGGACATACAAACCATGATCATTGTGCTGACTGATGACCTAGGAGTCCCAGGGACAGCAGGGGAAAGCCACCAAACAACATACAGCCAATGGCACACTAAAGATATGCCAATGCAGTGGTGCAAATGCACAAACACAAACAGGCAGACTCACACTGCATATCAAACACAACAGGTGAGGGGGTGGTGTGCCAGTGTCCCCAGGCAAACACACAACACACGAGGAGGCCTGAATCCCTATTACACAGATGTCAACACAGTGCCACACAAAAGTAAATCATGGATCGGATTCCCTATGTGGGCAATCAGGCATTATTAGATGAGGGAGCCCAAATTATAAATGTCACACACGCTTGTAGGAACAGCAACTAACACAGCAAGAGACAGACCCACCACAGCACTACCCCCAGGGACCCCACATTGTGGTGACACTGGCCTGCATGATAATCCCACTGTGATGACAAAGGTAGATGTCGTACACACTGTGAACCACAGTCATGTGTACTGAGCAACTAACTACCATCACACCTACACAAGCACAAATAAAACAGCACGGCCTGTCAGCCAAGACCAACATGGAGGTAGGGGTCTAGCCGTGCAACAACTCTCATTTGCACACACTCAACACCACACACCTTGATCTCCACCAATGTGCAGCAGTGAAGCTCACATGGACTGGTGACATTGCACATGCACCCATGACAATCCGATGTGATATTGAAAAAACAGGTAGGGAATCCCATTTGCAAATATGGAAAACATGACACCCTCATATTGCTGCAAAGGATGACATGGCTACACACCAGGATAGGACACATTCCCCCTGGACCACATGGGGTCCTGCACAGTAACACTTCATTTACCTGACATCAAAAATCAACATCACTGCAGCAAGGGCATGGTTAGCATCATCAACATCATGTACATCTGAAGCAAAACCACTAGAGAACTGAAAGTAGCTTTATTCAGCATATGTTATTTGGAAAATTAAAGTCCAGAAAAAACACAAAGGCCAATGGCCAGTCCATGAATAAAGTCCAAACAGGGTGACAGTGGCAGATGTCACCCTTGCTTGCCTGCACTGCTAGGGACCAGGGACATTCCCCTCGGAGGGGCATACGGGGGGCAGGCCAGGCACCGCAGGGACAGGATCAGGGCTCACCAGAAGGGGCAGGGAAGGGGTGGCTGGTGCTGGAGAGTCACTGACAACTGCAGTGGAGGTGTCTGACATGGTGTGTGCCGGCACAACTGGGGGCATGAGTCAGATGGTGTGGGTGCCTGCACAACTCCAGTGGGCTGGCCAGATGGAGAGGACAGGTTCCCCACTGCAGTGCCCAAGTCAGATGGGGTGGTAGTGGACTCCACTGCAGTGCCCATCTCCAGGGGAGTAGAATGGGGTTCAGGTAAGGTGGGCAGGACAGAGGGGGAGGACACGGTCTCCACAGCAGTGGCACTAACATGTGCAGCGGGGGGGTGGTGCTGGAAGAGCAAGTGGTAGGTGGAGAAGGCCGGATCATTTTGGGGATGGTGTATCTGTGGGTGGGGGAACCTGGGGCAAGGTGTGGTGGGGGAACCTGTGTTGTGGGGGCCTGAGGGATGGAGGAAGGAGACTGTGTGGTTGACTTGCAGGGCGGTGGCGGGGTCTTGCTCTTCCGGGACCGGGGGACTTGCGGGTGGGGGCCCCCGTCTGTCTGCGCCTGGGGAGGGTGTCCGGGGGCGAGGGGCACTCCCTCTGTGTGGGTGGACTTCCTCTTCCCCCGGTATGCTGGATTAGCAGGATCAGAAGGGAAGAGGCCGAGGTCACAGAGGAAGAGCTGCTGTGTAGGTGGGGTTGCAGGTGAGGCAAGGGAAGGGGTCTTGGAGGGAGAGGATTTGGAGGACTGCGGAGTGACTGTGGATGCCTGTGTGTGTGTCTGTTCCCCATCCCCTGTGGGTGTGGTATCAGTACCCTGAGGATGCTTGTGTGCACGTCTTGCCTTTGTTTTGGGTGTTTCTGTGCTGCTCGTGTCCGTGTGTTTGGGTGATCGTGCAGGTGTGCATGTGCTTGGGACAGGTAGGGTGCCAGAAAGTGTGGATGGGGCAGAGGTAGGAGGGGTGAGGGACTGTTGGAGGAGGGACACTGCTGCCGTCAGGGAGGAGTCCATGGACTTATTGCTCCTCTGTAGGGCAGACATACCCGTCGAGATGCCCTCCATGAACGACACCAGCTGTGTCAACAGAGTGGTGTGTGCATGGAGGACACTCAGCATTGCTGTCTGCCCTACATGGAGCTGGCGAAGTAGGTACACAGACTCCTCACTCAGGGCAGCAGGGGACACAGGGGCAGGGGGTGCGGTGCCTGGCATGAAGGAGACACGCTCCCGAACACGTGAGCCTCCACGGACCTCTGGAATGGGAGCCAATGGGAGGGCGGTGGTGGTGGCAGGGCCAGACATACTAGCTGGGGTGTGGTGGCTGCTGACACCCGCCTCCACAAGGGAGTCATCCTCCGAGCTGCTGTGGTCCTCAGCTGAGGTGGATGGTGCTGAGGACTCCTCGGTGTGGCTCCCCTCGCCCTCCGTGCCACTGGGTCCCTCCGACCACTCATCGGCTGCTGACCCAGTCTGGCTCTGCAGCTCATCCTGGTCCGTGGAGCTGTCCCCTCCTGTGGCCGTGGATGTATCTGCAAACAATTAGGAAACAGACAAACATCAGTCACCTGCACTGACCGCACACACCACAGTAAGTACAGCACATTACAGAGCAAGCCCTGGCATCCTTAGTTGAACATTGCCAAAAGTCCTCACACAGATTAGGAGAAGCCAATTGTCAGTGTGATGGTCAACCATGGAACTCACACCCCTCCTGCCCTTGCACCCATCTGTCTGGTGCCTGTCTGATGGTAATACCCCAGTGTGGACACATGCACCACCTACACAGTTGTTGGACATTGCAGAGAACACGGTGAAGTATGTGAACATGCACACATCACATCTCTTGCCACTGAGTCAGTACAGGTGTCCGGATAAAGGGATGGCCAGAGTCTAATTAGAAATGCATGTGATGCATACCAGCACCAGACACCATGATGCACCCATGTCCGGATCGTCAATGCCACAATGGGGTGCATGTTGCACATGTCACTCCCCTGCAGGATCACTCTTAGGAAGTTTAATGCCATGGCACAGGCATGCCTGCAAAGTCATACATCACTGTCTCCAGTCACATGGGCATGGCAGCCAGCCAACAACAGTCTGCACTGTGTCACAATCCTAGGACATGGGGAATGCAAGTTATGTAGCTGACAAGTGCACATGTCCATCCCCCACAAACCACATCATCTGAACTCTTATTTGTCCACGTCATACCAATTGGACATATGGGAGACATGAAACACAACTCTCTGAACCTGAGCACCTCACAGTCTGCTGTGAATGAAAAACAGCTGCCTGAAATTCACAGTCGCATACACCTGTGTGCACAGTCAAGTGATCAAACACCTATAAGTCACAGAAGTATCGTCTCTCATGGTCACATCTCAGATGGCATGCTGAGTCCTAACCGATAAACATCCCAGTAGTCCTGACAACGAAGCCACAGCACAATGACACAGAGGCAGACACCTGAGGGAACATTTCACTGATCACAACATGTCAGCTGATACACGGGAGTGGGAGTACAGAGTGTATTGTATGCCCTGGAGTAGGCATGTCTGTCCTGCTCCACCTGAAAGAGGGATGAGCCCTGGACAGTAGGCAGGTGGCTAAGCATGTGTGACACACTTGATATACATACTCCTGAGGCCCAAACATTGTTCCCACCCGCAGCATGGGGTGTGCCAAATACCCCAGGGACATGTGGTGATTCAGATCAGCAAGTGGACCACATATCAAAGTTACACCCAGATTACATGTCAGGACTTAGGCATTGTGTGAGCAATTGACCCACCCATGAAGCACACCACAAAGTCACGGGAACAAATGCTGTCCCCCACCTTGAGCAAAGCAAAATGCAAGGACACAGTACCCAAGTGACACAATTTCCTGACTGTAAGGACCACACCTGCGTATCAGATGAGGAGTGGGCATGTCACAATTGAGGGACATGGGTCCTGGACCACAAGACTGATGTACTGTGGAAGTTTAACCAGGCCAGAGGAGGGCACATAGCATGTCAGACAAAGTTCACAGTGCAGTCATGGACTCACCCCCTCCTGACTCGGATCCGGTAAAGCCGAATCCGATTCGGAGCCCTACCGACCGAGATCGAAATCGACCCCTAAGTCAGGGAATGTGCTGGACACTAAACATATATAATTTACTATTCCCACTCCAGTTAGTATTAACTCAGGGAGGTGCTGGACACAAAACATATATAATTTACTATTCCCACTCCAGTTAATATTAAGTCAGAGAAGGTGCTGGACACTACACATATATAATTTACTATTCCCACTCCAATTAATATATACTCAATGAAGGTGCTGGACATTAAACATAAATATAATTTACTATTCCCACTCCAGTTAATATTAAGTCAGGGAAGGTGCTGGACACTAAACATATATAATTTACTATTCCCACTCCAGTTAGTATTAAGTCAGGGAAGGTGCTGGACACTGAACATATATAATTTACTATTCCCACTCCAGTTAGTATTAAGTCAGGTAAGGTGCTGGACACTAAACATACATAATTTACTATTCCCACTCCAGTTAATATATACTCAGGGAAGGTGCTGGACATTAAAGATATATAATTTACTATCCCCACTCCAGTTAGTATTAAGTCAGGGAAAGTGCTGGATACTAAACATATATAATTTACTATTCCCACTCCAGTTAATATATACTCACGGAAGGTGCTGGACATTAAAGATATATAATTTACTATTCCCACTCCAGTTAGTATTAAGGGGGTCATTATGATGTTGGGTGGATCGCCACCGCCCGACCGGCAGTGGCGATCCGCCCGACATCTTTCCCCGCCCGCCCTCCATTTACCCCCGCCATATTACAATGGCGGGGGGACAGCGGCGGACGGAAAGACCGTCCACCTCATTTCCGCAGGCAGGCAATCGTTCCGATTGCCTGCCGGGCGGAACTCGGGCCTAATATGGTGGCGGTGTCTGGAAGACACCGCCATCCATATTAGGATGCCTGGCGGTGAAGGCCTTTCCATGGCGGCATCGCCGCCATGGAAAGGCATGCAGGAATTGCTTCGGGGGCCCGTTGTGGGCCCCGAGGGGGTGGGGGGGTGGGTGGCTGCACTTGAGGGGTACCTATGGTACCCCCCTACATTGGCATGCACAAGGTGGCAGGCACCACACAGTGCCTGTCACATTGTGCATGCCAATGCACTGCATTTATTTTTTACATTGCGGCAGGTTCTGCTGACAGCACCGCCCGCAGCAATGTAAACAATGCGGGATGCGACCGCCATGGTGGTGGTCGCATCCTAATAGGCCCAGTGGGACCACCGCACCTCTGGCGGTCGGTCCCGTTTACCGTTACGGTGGCGGGCGGACTTTGTCCGCCCGCCATCGTAATGGGCCCCTAAGTCAGGGAAGGTGCTGGACACTAAACCTATATAGTTTACTATTCCCACTCCAGTTAGTATTAAGTCAGGGAAGATGCTGGATACTAAACATATATAATTATCTATACCCACTGCAGTTAATATTAAACAAACAAATATCTTATTTAATAAAACTATATAATTTACTATTACCCCTCCAGTTACTACAAAAAATGGAAAATGCAGGACACTACACATTATTTAATTAAATTACAACATATTGTACATAATTAATATTTTATAAAACCACTACTCTCAAATTTAATTCTTTCAATTTTTTAAAAATTGTTTTAAAAATAAATATTACTATTACTAATTAATAAATAAATATTATGAGAAAAAACAACTTAGTATTTTGTTTTCTCATTATATAAATTACATACAATTCAATATTTTAATCTATTAATAAACTCAAATACATTGATAAATATAGTTAATAACTATACATTGAAATTAAATCTTTTAACCAATATATTTACCATTCTTATTACTTAAAAATTAAAAATTAATTAACATTTTATATTCAATATTCCATAAAATCATAAAATTTACACACATTAATTATTACATTTTAATTAAATTAATTATTTTGAAATGTATTCTATTTTTTTTTTAAATCTAAAATTTAAAACATATTACATTATATTTGAAAACACTCCCCAGCCCTCTTCCCTATAAACACAAATTTGCACTCATAAATTAAAAATTCAATTTAAAATTTTAATTTTCAATTTAATTTTGTATTTTTTCTTCAAATTTTAAATTCTCACCAACACCATCCCCTATAAACCAGGCCTGGGCGTATTTCACAGAGTTTTGCTATGCAGAACTCCGCGAAGTTACAAAAAAACTCCACGAAGTTCCGCGAGTGGTGGGGTGCAGTGCAAACTGCAGTTTGTGCTGGTATTCCTGCCGCTCGGGTAGAAATTCTACCCGAGCGGCAG
Organism: Calotriton arnoldi; assembly: GCA_963921515.1. Classification (NCBI taxonomy): domain Eukaryota; kingdom Metazoa; phylum Chordata; class Amphibia; order Caudata; family Salamandridae; genus Calotriton; species Calotriton arnoldi. The sequence continues at coordinate 951,359 of CAWUFW010006373.1, read as the reverse complement.
CTCGCGCTCGCGAACTTACCATTCACGATAGCGATCGCGAGCGGGGAAAAAACTCCGCAGCACATCGCGAAGCGGAGTTTTCTGCACTCCGCGAGCTCCGCAGAGTGCGGAGTTCAGAAAACTCTGCAAACTCCACGAACGGAGCGAAGTTCACCACCCAGGCCTACTATAAACCCAACATACCATTGCTAATAACTGTATTTATAATTTAAATTAAATTATAACAATGTTCATTCTTTTTAAAACACTCCCCACCCTTATCCCCTAAAAACCCAACATCCCAATTCTAAAACAAAATTTTAATTTCAATTAATTCTTTTTAAAATATCCAAATTTGATTTCTTTAATTTTTTAAAACACTCCCCAACCTTATCCCCTACAAACCCAACATCCCGCTCCTAAAACATTTCATAATTTAACATTTCTAATATTTAAAATAAAAATCATTTCTCTTTATTTTAAAACACTCCCCACCCTTATCCCCTAAAAACTCAACATCCCGCTCCTAAAATTTCTATTACAAAAAAGCTTTTTTTACAATATTCAACAACTATTATTACATAAAAAACAACAATATTTTAATACAAAACAATACTATAACAATATTTTAAAAAAACAATATTTTATACATTCTATATTCTCAAGATCGTGTGATAATTATTGCAAAATTAGCTTAACACAACTTTGCACATCGCAGTCCATCGCGGGAAAATAACACTGTGTTAACGTATTCTCAACCCGGCGGCACAATGCGATAGTCTCACAATAACTCGCCAAATGACCGCGTTAAAATCAACGCGACGCAGAAAAAATGCGAAACATGAACGCGAAAAAAGTTGCGATAACCAGCAACAGGCCTGCAATTCCCACGCGTCATGCCGGAAAATGCACTATAAAAGCAGAAAAATTAAAAAGACAAAAAAAAATAAACTGAGTAGCACCATGGATGCACTCGGACCGAGTGCAGAGGACAACGCGAACCCCACAAGCCCCACAGACGACCAGCAAGGAACCTCGAGGTCGGGGAAGGGAAAGGAGAAGAGGAAGAGGAAGAAGGGGTTCAGTCCGCAGGAAAACAGGATCATCATCACGGAGGTGATAGAACACTACCAACAACTGTTCGTCACCTCCACTGTGTCATTGGCAACACAAACGGAAATATGGCAGTCGATCGTGAACAACGAGAATGAAGTCGGAGTGTTGAGGAGGTCAAGAGGCGCTGGAATGATGTGAATAGCCAAACCAAGCAGAAACTCGCTGCCAACCGGAAGGCAGCAACGGCGACTGGAGGTGGGAGTCCTGCGCCACAGGAGGAGCTGGATGAGCTGGAGGAAATGGTGGCCACAGTCATCAGTGTGGAGACGGTGCAAGGAGTTGGGGGTCCGGACACAGCTCGATATGACCTGACCCAACAGCAACAGGGTGAGTAACGACCAGGGACTGGGGGACGGGGGAGATGGGCACAATTGCACAGATGCACAATTATGTGTAGCACACTGCACACCCACAATCATTGTGGAACATGTCCCTGATACCATTGGCACACTGCAGCACACATAGAAACACCAAATAGGCCCCCGTCCACTACTTCAAAGCACACAAGTCAAAGGCACACCGCCTCAAAGGGATAAGGGGCCACTAAATCAGAGCTGCAGGGGCGACTCTCCCACAATGCAGCACACACACATAGCAATCACAGCACATCAACATTGACGAAAATGTGGTACAAAGTGCAACACTTTCACTACAGAACAGAGGACACAACTGGTGCCGCTTGTGCGTAGAAACTGGCCAATCACATCTGGCATAGCAGGAAACTGTGAGATGATCATGTACGAGTACAACCTCACATCCGTCATGTAGTCGAAATGTCCACTGTCTCCCAACAAATAGCCATCTCATCCAAAACAGTCACAATGTACATTGTCATGCAGTCTGTATGTAAACATATACAATGCGTCAACATACATGGAACACACTGTTAACCTGCAACTCCCCTTTACATTGCAGAGGGACAATCAACACCTCCTGCAGAGCAGACCAGACATCTCTTCAGTGATGATGAGGAGGACCCCCTGGCCATCAGCTCCGACACCCTCCAATGGCTCATGGACAGCCTCCGCACCCCACCTCCAGGAGCAGGGCAGCCCAGCTGCATCGAGGTGACCCCACCCCCTGCACTGCCCACACAGCAGGAAGCACCCACCACCACAGCTGGCTCTCATTACCTCACAGAAAGACACATGGCATTCCAACGCCGTGTGTCAGACTGCCGGAGGGGGCTGGCTGAACAGGTGCACGTGGGTTTCGACCTCATGGCAGCCTAACTTGATGCCATACATGGGTGTATGAGTCCCATCAGGGACCACTTACAGTCCCTAACGGACACCCACAGTCCGTTCCATGCTCTACAACAATCCTTGGCTGACCTCGCTGGAGCCATTACTCGGATACAAGAACTGTCTAGTCAGACAGGCTCCAGCGGTGACAGCACAGAGTTGGCACAGATGCGGAGGACAATGGAGAACATGGAGCGGATGCAGGTTGGAAGGATGGCTGCCATGGCTGTACACCAGCGAGATGTAGCTGGGATCTTCCATGCCCTGCAGAACCTCATCTTGCCATTGCTGCCACAGAGCCTGTCCCAGATGACTGCTGCAGGAACTTCGACACACACATCTCCATCCCCTGATGTGTCAGTGGCACACAGTGATGCAGTCATACCACCTCCGCCACCTGATTTGTCAGTGGCACACAGCGATGTAGCCATACCACCTCAGCCCCCTGATGTGTCAGTGGCACACAATGATGCAGCCATACCACCTCCGCCACCTGATGTGTCAGTGGCACACAGTGATGCAGCCATACCACCTCCGCCACCTGATGTGTCAGTGGCACACAGTGATGCAGCCATAACACCACCACACACACCTGACACACCTGACACAGAAGACATATCAGAGGACTAAGATGTGGATGGCAATGACTCTGTGTGAGAAAGGAGGTTGTAGCATTCATCCCCGCCATATGGCCTGTTCCTGCTTGGTTCAGCCCTCTGCATCATGCCCGGGAACAACACCTTCCACTGTCCCCCGAAACACTCTGCGACATTCACCTGGACCCCGACATGGACTGCCATAATCTGCTCTGGTTACCAATGACACAGCAATCAGGCTGCGGACTGAACTCTTCCTCTTCCGATTAAATTGTCATTCCCCAAAGGACTCTGGTTGGCCCTCCACTGGGCAACCATGTAATGTGGCGTTTGCATGGCCATGTACTGCTCCAGCTCCGACACTCCACAGAATGTGAATAAAACATTCCAAATCACACAGATGTGTCATGTCTATGTTCAATCAAGTATATAAGTATGGATGAATGTAGGGACATTGATTGCACAAAAGGTACACCCTGGGAAATGACATCAGTGCGCATGTTTGACCCTGACCCACATGGCCAATTAGATGACTGGGAAGGTGTGAACTAGCTGTGGCCTCATTGCTCATGAACAACAATCTCGCAACCCCCCAACGTAGCCCCACGTCCATGTATTAAATGGGGCTGTGTGTAAAAATTTCTAATTCGGTAGCAGGCCTAAAGTAGTGTCCCCCATCACATGTGACAACAGAACATCTCTTCGCATACCTACTCACACTCAACTGTGTGGACACAGCCTGTTTTGATGGATCACATTGATCCACATGGCAAGAAGTTGGACACCATACTCACATTGCTGAAGACACGTAAGAGCACAGGTCTACCAGCAACTATCCCAACCACAATGTCTGGCTCACAGAGGTGGAGCTGCCAATAGGGACTCACCCCTAAGTGAAATACGTCAGTCAGTCCCTCCCTGTGTACGGACAATGCTCATTGAGGCACACGATTTGTCATTCTAATCAACACTCATCACAGTTGAACACTAGTGAAGTGGCGTAGACTTTATTAGCATGTGCGTGTCAGTACCGGCAAGACAAGGGCCACAACATGCAGACCAATGCTTCAGACACTAACAGGCAGCATGGGAACATGTAGAGGTGCAAGAAATGGGGAGGCAAAAATGAACACCAATCATTACGGATGGCAACGGTCTCAGCCCACCTTGCCTTGCTGGACGAGTGATGTGATGTTTGGCGTATGCTCATTGCCCCGTGTCAGAGGACATGACTCACAGCCCATGGGATCTGCATAGTGCTGTACCACCGGACTGCGCAGACTGTCTGCTCTGCTGACAGTGAGCAGGTGAAAGGGTCCAACAAGGTCACATGTAGTACTACATTGCCATGTGTGTCAGATTTAGGAACCTTGCCAAGCGATGCTGTGCAGCTCTGCCCATGGGACTGCCTCACCTTGCACAGGTGTGTGTCAACACGCGTAGGTGCACGCACATGCATTCTGAGTCCAGGCGAATGCAGCCATGTCCACTGCTGTGGTGGGATATGTGACCATTTCTCCAAGATGCAACAAGGTGTTGGGACCTGTGCTCTGGGTTACAAGCAGTTGTGGCTGCAGGAACGTAGTTACTCGTCCATGAATGCGAGCGCAGCTTTCTGGGGTATCAGTTCCAAGAGTACATCGTTGTCGACTTCAACAAACACGAGGGCGAGCCAATACATTAACTGGTCCGGACAGATGTGCTCCGTCCACGCCGTTTCACCAATCCGCAACACAGCCCAATAGGGGAGCACTTCGATGTGGTCACTGCACACGAGGACTTGTGCAATCCCCCTTGCCCAACTGCCAGCACATACGCCAAATATCAAGGCATCCCATGAACGGGTATCACGGTTACACTTCTGGTCGTGGGCCAACAGGGGGCGCACACACAAGTCATAATCCAGTTCAGCTACCGTTGTGTTGGTTTGGCAGACATCCATGCGCCACTCAAATATGCATGATCGACAGTGGAACCAGGGCTGGACGCAGGTGACGTACGCAAGATGGAAGCTCAGACGGTAACTGATGCGCAACACTGCCAGTGGCAGTGCCCCCAACAAATGCAGCATACGTGCACTGTACAGTTCCACGTGACAGGGGTTGTGCATGTGCCCGGGATGTTCTGCCATTGCGTTGGTGGCTCTCGTAGAACCGGCACTCTTCTGACCTGCGGCAGTTATGTGGATGATATGCCACAGCTCGGAGCAATGAGTCGTATGTGTGTGCAACGTTTGGACGTATGGGTTGTTGTGTACGTAAGTGTCAAGGGCATTCCATGCAAGGGTACCTCGAGCAAGGACTTCTGTGTGTGGGGTCTGGATGCGTTGGTCTTTCATTAGTGCTGTGCGTAGTGTGAGAGTCGTCATCATCTTCTATCGTATCTCTCTCAGGGGGTGCTGCCGCATGCAAGACCAAGGTCGAAGGTGCAGATGTCCTTCCGCCTTATGTATTGAGGCAAAGGAGCTTTCATCCCCAATGTTAGTCTGACTACTGCTTGCATTCTGGAAATGTGATGTGGCTTTCGCGCTGCATTTGGGGCTAGGCCTTAGGCTTATGGTGCACCAATAGCGATACACACACAACAGTTGGCATGTATGTGCCAAGAGCCTTCCTTTCGCTGTCTCTCTCTCTCTCCCTCTCTTTCTTTCTCTTTCTTTCTCTTTCTCTCTCTCTCTCTCTCTCTCTTTCTCTCTCTTTCTCTCTCTCCCTCTCTTTCACTCTCTCTCTCTCCCTTTCTTTCTCTCTCTCTTTCTCTCTCTCTCTGTCCTTTGATGAGTGCATGACACACCTTCTTATCTTGAATTTTGTCTTGCAGGCTGTGATTTACAGATTGTCCAGAGAAGACCCGCCATGACTCTTCCAAATAGTTGTTTTGAGTTAAATTTGAATAAATTGATTTTTTGGGAAATTCAGAGATGAATGAACGATTCTCCTTTTTCGGACCACACATGAATGTTAATTGTTGTAATTGTGCGACATCAGGCGAATTGTTTTGTTAATGATTTCGTAAAGTTGGTGTAAAATATCTTTGTCCGGGGGGGTGAGCAGGGTAGGGCCCCGGGGGGGGGGGTCCTGGGGGTGGTGGCGGTGGGTGTTGTGGCCCTCTTGGGTGTCCGAGCTGCATGATCAGTAGCTCCATGGCATATGTTGTTCTTCTGGTGTGGCTGTGGGCTGGGATCCCATTTCTGGTGCAGGTTGTCGTCCGACTTAACACCAGGTAAGAGCAGGTGTCAAATCCCTGCTGCTAACGTGCCTTATCGCCTGTTTTGTGATCTTATCGCCGATCTGGCTGGTCATTGGGAATATTGCGAAGTGGTGTTGTCGCAGCTTTTTGCACAGGAACGCCTACTCTGCATCTCATTAGCGTTAGTTGCCGGTGTCATCCGTGGCAATGTTTTTTGAGGCTGCTATCGCAGGAAAACTGGCGATATCGGCTGTTATCACCAGCTTGTGAATGGGGCGATAAATCTATCGTCACTTTGGCTGCGATAAAGTGCCGCTAACTCGGCGATAAGCCCTTGAGAATATGCCCCGATATTTTTTTATTACGATATTTTTTATTCGATATTTTATACTTCAATATTTCTACAAAAAAAAAAGATATTTTTAACATCGATATATATAACATCGATATTTTCGTTTTGTCGATATACTAAACTCGATATTATTGTATATCGATATTAAAAATTCGATATTATGACTAGTTACCATCTTGGCCCTAATCCTACATAGGTAAAGGTGAAGAAGGCATTTAGCTTTTTCGGGGGCTACATCTTGGCACAAGTAAAGCCTGCCTGTGCCTACTGCATGTGGTATCAGCAAACAAACAAAGCCTGACCTGGCAGATGTCTGGGCACCCACAGCGGTAATGTGCTGATACCATGTGTTGTGTAAGAGTGAACTGTGTAGTGCGTGTGGAATACTAGTGTTGTGTTCAGTGTAATTATAGGTGACATGGGAGAGGCCCCTACGCAAGCGCTGCGCAAATGTCGGTGTGTTGTGTAAGAGTGAACTGTGTAGTGCGTGTGGAATACTAGTGTTGTGTTCAGTGTAATTATAGGTGACATGGGAGAGGCCCCTACGCAAGCGCTGCGCAACTGTCGGGGTGGACTTCATTTGGCTAGGCAGATCTTTGGCAACATGTGGAAGCGGCCTCACCCATGGTAAACAGAGGGTATACAATTGTACAACAATACATATCTTGTGGAACATTGCAGATCTTGAGGATGGAGCCAGGAAAGAAGTCTATGGTCCACCGGTGATTGGGAAATTTCTTTACTTTGGAAAATTTTGAAAGAGAGAAAGAGTTTGGTGTTCAACAGTTTGATAAAAGTTTAAAGTCTTGGGCTTGCATGCTTGGGTCTTTGTTAGGACTATGAAAGTGGTTGCCGGAGAGATAATGGGCCACTGTAAGGGTGGTACACTTTCGTGGCTCAATTGCAGACCTGTTGGATAAAAGCTGTTGTTTGTTAGTTAAGGTTTAGAAAACATGTCTTATTTTTGGTGGGAACCAGAAGCTGGCCCCGATCAAGGTGTCTACTGTTTGGAGACAAAGGGTTTTTATTCATTGGTCGCCTTAATTCTTGCTTACGGTTCATCAGTTCTCCCCCTTACCATGATAGGAAAGGATATATTTTGTTAATGGGTGGTTTTTGTGAGCCTGTAGATGGTCTGGGTACTTTAACTAATGTTTTATGGGCATAACTGGATGTCTAACATCCTGCCTTCCCTGGTGAGGAAGTGTGGGGCGTGCCTTTTGATCTACACGTGTGCCAGGTGATGTGTAAAGAGGGGGCATGTCATAATTAGGTGTTTTGGGCGATTGCTGCGTACTCTGGGATCACGTGTATACCCCTCTAGTCCCAGCACGTGGCATGCAGTAGGACCCTACCTAACTGTGCCAGGTGACTTGACCACATCCTTTTTCTAGAGGGTTCCTTTTGGGCTAGTTTTGGGCTTCTTTTTCACTGGTATCTTGGGCGTTTCCCTAGGTTCTCATGTGATTTGTTTATTTCCATTGTCATTTACCGGAGTGGGTCAGAGAGCTGTCCCAGAGGCCCCATGTGCCTCTGATGTGGCGGTGTTTGAGATTGGGCTTATTTGCACCCCTGGACAGTATGTGTAATGTCTTGTGTGTGTCACCTTGATCGCTAGGTTGGAAAAGACGGTAAGCCTATTTCTGAGTACTTTGTTCCAGGCACCCCCTTTCCCTTCGGCTACATCCTACCAGAGATTTTTTGCCCTGCTGTCCCCGGCTGTGGCCAGAGACTTTAGACTGGTGACAGGCTATCTTGAATGTTTTAGAGGGACATGACCCGGTGAACAGGCTTTGAGTGTTTGGAAAGCCTTGAGGGAAAGGAGGAGACAGAATGTTGCTCAATGGAGAGGCAGGTGCGAGGCCAAAGCTCATCGAAATTCTCCAGATGCAGGTAATAGATTGGGATGATCGATTGTTCTGGTGACCTCCCTACTGACTCATCGCCATGCAGTGGTTGTGTGCATCCATCCTATGGGCATTATGGGTTCTTCTTCACCCCAAGGGTGCAGGAGACCTGGCTCCCGAAACTGGAACATTGCCTCATTTTGGAAAGGAAGAGGGGCCTTCATTGGCCTAGAGGCTGTTGGCTGCAGTTGGGACCTCATGCCATGAAGGAATTTCGGTCCCGGGCCAGAAGCCTGAGAATGGGGTCTGTTTGGTCTGGTTATTGGAACCTGTCCCAACTGAACTTGGGTGAGGGGACCTGGGCGCCTGCTTTTTATGTACTGGATGTAGACCCACCCTGCTTCATCGTCAGACTGCCATGCCCCTGGGGCGTGGCCAGTCAACCCTGCCCTCGGGGATCAGTAGAAGAGTGGGGCTTAGGCTCCTGCGGGCACCCAAATGGCAGACTCTAGTGCAGATTCCCTATTGACACAATGTACAGCAGCCCTGAGTTTCCCAAACGCAAGTAAAGGCTTGGAATTCCTAATGTTTTTTTATTTTTGAAATGTGTGTTTCGGTATGCATGAAGTGTATGTTGTGCATTGGGGGTTTGAATTTACTGGGTAGGTGGGTTTTGCTATTGTGTAAGGGCATTGCCTCCCCAGTCAGTTACCTCTCCCTGCCGCGGTCCTTGTTGGGCTGGGGTCCCTGTCTGATGCTGCTTTCTCTACATGTTGGACCTACCACCTGTTTCCTTCTGCAGTGGTGCAGTGGCTCTCTGACCTCCCTGCAGCTGAGTGTACGGTGCATTCGGATTACCTTGGGCTTGGTTTTAAGGATGGAGATTCTGTGGAGACTGACCCAGATTTATCAATCTCTACTCGTGATAAGTGTTTAAGCAGCATCAGTCTGCCATGTGGCCCATTCGGTGGCAATAATAACATTCTCAGAGGTCCTGCCTCTGCCAATATCCCTGTCCTCTGCGCTATAACCAGGTTGAAACCCTCTGGGGTTTTGCGGTGGAACCCCCTTTTAGACAGGTGCCATTTGTACTGGGCTTGCTCCTGCCTCTTCCCAGAGGCCTGTTGAGTGTGGAGTCCGTGTGGCTGCCTACCCTTCCAAGGCTCAGATTCCCTTCCTAGGTGGTTGGTAGGGACACTTCCTTGGGGTGGTTTTCTATTTGCTCTACGTGACAAATTTCCTAGGATGGCTATGCGTCTGGGTACTGCATTCAGCTGCAGGAAGGGAGTTTCAGGCATGGGAAATGCACCACATAGTGCCAGGCAACCACATCTGCACCACCTCTTTACGTGTAGCAGTGCCATGGTGGCAAAAGGGGCTACGCTAAGTAATCTTGGGGCACTCTGGCAGTTGCCGCCATTGCCCCTATGCACCTTGACCCAGCTTCCCACCCTGTCTTGAGGGGCCCAGTAGGTGTGCATTTGTCGCGGTCCTCACTCCCTTCCTCTCAGCATACCCTGTTGGTTAAAAGGGTTCTCGATCTTTTGGCTGCTTTAATTAGGAGGAGGTGCATGCAAAATGCCCACTGCCGGGCTAAGCCACATAATTCGAAGAAACTCCCTGGATATTCCATGACTGCCTCAGTGAAGGGGGTCTGGTTGGCTGGGACTGTCCTTGCCCATATACTTACAGTGTGGGGATGCTTCATTGGTCTGGGTTGTAGGGAAGGAGATCCAAGAGAGGCGCAAGTTATAATTCTGTTGCTGGCAAACTGAATGGACACTTCTAGCTTGGTAATCAGATCTCGCCCGAATATTTTAGTTGGGGATGAGGGGTGATATAATAGCTGCTCTTTTACACAGCTGCCTCCCACATCTATCTCCAGGGGTTTGGTGAAGGGGATCCTCATTACATTGCCCGAGAAGCCTTGTGTGTCCATGGAGTCTTTGGATAGGGGATGGATCCCTTCCCTAAAACACAACTTTGTCACCCCTGTGTCAATTAGGAAGCTGTAAAGTGTGTTATTTACCCACACTGTTACTGTGGGTTCTTTATCGGATCGTTAGGTCACTGACAGCCCAGGGTGTGTAGGTGTGGGGGCGTGTGTTTAGCCCACCGAATGTGGGACTGACCTGTATCGACCCCGTTGCTTGTTTAGTTCTGGGAGAAGAGGAAGGGTCGCAACCCGGTCCCGGCATTGGGTGTTCTCTGTGCTACTTCCTCAAACCCAGCTACTACATGCTAAATCCTTCCTGGTGTTTTGCAGTTGTACCCCCAATAGTGACACCGCCTTCTTTGTCATAGCGGCCACATCTATTCTGACCAGGATAGCCTGTTCCCCTAGTGACGACATCCTGGTTCTGTCCCAACCTTTTCCTGTTATCTTGCTCTTTCCTTCCTTCCTGGACTTTCCTTCTTTCCCCTCTTTCGAGGCATTGATGTATGCAATCCTCGGCCATAGACATATCATCTCTCTCAACTCTCAACTGACCCTCCCCTAGACCAGGACTTACCCAATTGGTTGCTCTACTTAGTCCAGTCTGCTATTATCTCCATCGGGGTCAGCCCATGAGTGTCATGTGCTAGGGCCTGGCAGCACCCAGGTTTTCCATCCTGGAGGGCTGGAGCCCTGTTCCTCACCCCAACTAGTTATGTCACTGTCCAGGACTGCTATGAATCTCCTGGTCACCCGAGTGCATTGAACCGTGAAAGTGGGAGTGCACGTTCTCCATGCTGCTGGGGTTCGATGGAACGAGCAAGATGGATAAGGAGATTGAGCTTCTGAGAGCTCTAGCACTGGACTGGGCTGATGCTGGGATTGCCTGGGCCTGGTGGCCTGTTGCCCTCCCTCGTCTAGATCTAGTAGTTTGTTGTTTGGTGGGTGGCCCCCTGCTCCCTCGATGCTGGATTGGAATAACCTAATGCAGGGATGGCAGGCATCGGAGAGAGCACCTCCAATCCTAAATACAGTGGATGCGGCAACGACGCCTTGCTTGCGGGTTCTAGGATAGGATTGTCGGTCAGGGCCTCCTCATGGATGGCTCATAGTTCTAGCAGTGCCTGTCTCCTGGTCTTCTTTTGTCCTACATATTTTGTCCGAATGTGTTTTTTCATGTGTTTTATTATGTTGGTGTTGAAGATACCTTTGTGTGTGCATGCTATTCGTGGCTATACTTGCTAAGATTTTAGATCTGTGTGAGGAACCTTGTTTTCATGTGCTTTAGCGGTGACTTCATGATAGCTTGGAACTTTCTTAGGGACTGATACGCTCTAGCTTCTCGGGATAAATTAATTTCAGAATCTACTCTGATCGTTAGGGAAATAAATACACTGGATAACTGGTTTCAACTGCTTCTATGCGCTCAATGCTATTTACATAAATGCATCAGGATAGACATTAAACACAAATAAAAAATTCATATGAAGGATCACAACCTGAAAGAAGGTGCAATTAGAAAGTCAATGCCTCGTAAGAGGGGAAAGAAGGCAAGTCCAGGAAGGAAGGAAATAGGGGGATAACAGGAAAAAGTTAGGACAGAACCAGGATGTTTGCCACAAGGTCCCTGAGATGGGAACAGGAGATTCTGGTCAGAATAGCTGTGGCCGTAATGTCACAGGAGGAGGTGGCACCAATGGGATTACCACCGCAGAAAACCAGGAAGGATTTTGTATGTGGCAGCAGGGTTCGAGGAAGTAGTGCAGAGAACCCCCAAGGCCAGAACCGGGTTTCAATCGCCATACTTCCTCCTCTCCCAGAACCAAACAAGAGGCAGGGTTGATATGGGCCTGTCCCACATCCGGTGGGCGACCGCATTCCCCCCCCACTCACATGCCCCATGCTATCATTTACCCAACAGTCAGAGGAAGAACCCACTGTAACAGTGTGGGTATATTACCCACTGTATTGAGGGTCCCCAGAAGGAGGCGTTGTTTTGCTTGTAAGCCATCAAGGTACAGCCCACATATGAGGTACTGCTGGCCACTGACCAAGGGATTGCTATGTGGGCATGCATCATCTTCATTACACCCGGTCCTAGCATACCGGAGGTAACCAATGACCATCTCCTCATTGAGTGCCCTGGGGCCTCAGGAATCATCTTTGCTGACCAAATTACAGTTAAGGTAGAATTGCAGAATGGGGCCCCATTGCTCATGGAGGTATTAGCAACATGGCAGGAGCAAGACGTGTCAGCAGTACCACCCCAGCTATGGGCCAGGGGACCCTATCACCTGCGGCTCATCATTGAACCAGTAAAGATAACCGTGCGAGCATCTGCTTCTTTGGAGAACAGGTATGTCAGCACCTGCTCTCCAAAGAAGCATATGAGAGCCTAGCACCAACAATTCAAGCACTAATTGATCAGAAGGTCCTCCACGTTGGGGCATCGCCCTGTAATACACCAATTTTCACGGTCACACAGAGTAAAGGAGGGACCTGGCACCTGATGCAGGACTTGCACCCCTTCGATGACCTCATCATCCCAGAATTCCTTGTAGTGCAAGACCCCTCCATCATATTGACAAACATACCCACAGACTTCTGCTATTTTTCCGTGATAGACGTCAAGAGCACGTTTTTCAGCATTTTGGTACACCCTGACAGTCAGTACTTGACTGCGTTCACCTTCCGAGAGGTTAAGATAATATACAAGAGACTGCCCCAAGGGTACTGTGAATCTCCCAGGATCTGCAATAGACTACTGATGAAGGATCTTGCCAACTTTCAATCGAACATCACCCTCATTCAGTACCCTGACGACATCTTGATATGCAGTCACTCTGAAGACCTATGTCGCTAGGCCACAATAGCCCTCCTGACTGCACTTGCCAGGAGAAGATACAAAGTGATAAAAGGAAGTTGCAGTATGTACAAGAGGAGGTTAGCTATTTGGGTCAGCTATTCTCAGTGGCCGGGCAGCAGATCAGGCTGGAATGCTCAAATTATATCAGGGCTATGCCACCACCAAAATTGAAAAAGGGTTTACAAAGGGTTTTAGGATTATTCAACTATATAGGACACTGGGTCTTTGAATACAGTGCGCTTATTGCCCCCTCGCTCAAAGCCATGAAAAAGACAAAGACCAGCCACGAGGAACTAGCGGGGAAGCCTGAAATGCATGAGCCTTTCATCAAGCTCAAAACAGAAATAACGCTCCCGTGTTAGGGACGCCTGATTATAAGAAGGAATTCTTCTTATTCAGCCACAACAATGGGCGTGTCATATCAGCTGTCCTAACACAAAAGTATCACCTGGGTCACAAACCCCTTGCGTACTACAGTGGACTGCTGGACTCAGTCATGCAGGGTCATTTCCCATGCAAACAGGCACTGGCCGCAGCGGCCTTTGCTGTCGACAAAAGCACCTCCATTGTAATCGGGGCTCTCTGACACTGTATGCTCAGAATTCAGTGTTTACCATCATCCAAAAGAGCAAGAGCACACTGCTATACAATGGGGTTTCAGGGTATGAGCTAATGCTCTCCAGGGCTTCTCTAAAAATAGTACATTGTGATCCAGCGCAGCTAATATACATTTTTCCTTATGACACTAATCCAGAAAAACACCTACACAACCTTGATCACTTGAAGCGTATGTCGGTGGGGCCCATAACACCGCATACATACATTCATTCAATTTTTTGGATCAAACGCTAAGGAAAAATGAGTTTCTGGACAACCGGGATACCTTATTAAAATTAACAGAATTATAACCTACACATTATATACATTAACTTCGGATCCTGTCGGTTCTAAACATCAAGGTATTCCGCTATTCGGTCGATGGACCAACTAGTAGAATCAGTTGATGGCAATTAAGTCCAGCTCAATCACAATTAAAACCTTTAACATTTTATTAATCACAATTTTATTTAAAGAAGAACCACAGACTCATTTAGAGTTAGCATATAATTTTATCTAAATTCTTTGAGCAAATAAGTAAAGTTCATAATTCGGCAAATACATTTATTATATCAGTAAGCATTTAAGTAAAAGATTAAGAGTAAAGACGGAAAAATACTCATTACCCTTGGCCATAGGGCGATGACAAGAATGGTTCACCAAGAAAGAAAGATGAACCGCAGATCACAGGATGGACTCCCAAAACTGACTGACTGTCCCGCTAACCTCCTCGGACGCAATCTCCTCCCGGGCAACTTTTGCAACGGCCTCGTTCCTTCCCCAGTCAAAGTTCGAAGTCCAAATTGACAGAGTCTCTCGCAGCATCAGGATAGAAGAAGCGAAGAAGTCGAACATGCGCAGCGTAAGAGCAGACTCTCTTATACCCTATTCTCTGACTCACTACACTTAAAGTTGCAATCTTTAGGGGCAGAAATCACACTAATTGGTCCATTGGAGGGGTGGTGATGGTCACCTCGTCGCCCTCCTTGTTCGAACTGGTTTGGGGACAATAACGCATACATTAAGTCTCATGATCGACAATGTCCAAAGGTAGTCCAATTTGTTAATCTATTTTGTAACAAACTCTGATGGTCACATATTAGTACATCCCCTGTCGCTCGATTTTCTCATCCGTTCCCATGCATATATGCTGAACTCTTGGCACGATCCTCGTGGCAGGTCAGATTGGCCTTGACATCTCTCACTCCGGGCACAGGCCGCATACATGTGACTGGAGCCTTCACTCTGCCCATACGCGGGGGCCATTTTATTCAGCGCACGCGATCTCATCCTTTCCAGCGGCCATTTTCGAAGCACGGCCTAGCAGGCCCGAACGAAACTAATATAAGAACAAACACAACAGAAATTAAAACATGGAAAATAAGCCTTTCTGTTTACCACCCGCCATTCTAAAGACCCGTGTTAGGTATTACCTAGCAGAAGCGACATTTAAAGCCATTTTACTTACCACCTGCATTCTTTGCCACAGTGCAATTTTACTACGCAACTCAAATCATGCAACTTACTCTATTTACTACTCAAATCACAATAGTTATGTTATTTTGCTTCACATTTGTAAATAAATTAGATTTTGCAATGCCAGCAAGTTGCCCACGTATAATGTTTAATAAAAAGGTGCATTTGTTGATTAGTTCATGCGTTTCAAACGGTTAGTATCATTAATCGTTATGGGGTCATTAATTTCCAAGGGGTACAAAAAAAGTATTTTGTTTCCCCTGCTCCATCAATTCCCCCCTTTGGTGATTTTTAACATCACCACTAAAACCTATCTCTACAAAATTTATCAGAAAAAATGTTTCTTGTCCACTTGCATTTGTTATTTTTAGACAATTGTGTTCTTTTCATCTTGTCTTTTAGACCTTTTGTACATGTTCTCTTTAAACTCTTCCAATTCGATCTCTCCCATTTCCCATTCTCTTTCCTTATTTTTCTCTTTTTGCTTTATTTTGTCTTTTTCTCCTTTTAACACACACATATGCTAATCTCAATATCATTATTATCATTACTTCTAAGGTCACTGGAATTAGTATTTTCCCAATTAGAGAACTACCTATTTCGGTGAACCATTTCCTTATTGAGGAAAAACCCTTACCAAGTTTCTCCCAAGCACCTTCAACCTCCAGTGGGGCAATTTCTTTATGTAAATCAGTAATGTTCTTTATTTACTTCTGTATATTCTGACTTTTGTCTGGAATGTAAGTGCAACAATGTTGTACCTTCAGCATTCCACAGACTCCACCCTCTTTTGCCAAAAGAATGTCAAGGGCAAGTCGATTTTGCATTACCATAGCTCTCATGGCAACCATTTCGGTATTTACCATCAAGAACCCTCCAGCAGTATTCGTTGATAAACGATCTACTACTGTAGACAATTTCCGAATCTTATATGCATTCAAAGATATACCCACTGCTGGTATCAATGCTCCAAAAATGTCACCTATTATCTCTGAGAAGCTTTCCCTTCTCCTACGGGTTAATGGTTTACCTATCTCGTGAATTCCTTTTGTTCCTCTTTCCACCTGAAAAATCTTTGGAAATACCAGGCCTAGATAACATGTTCCGTACCAATGGTCCGGCAACCTATAATAGGCTCTATTTCCGCAAATATAATAGATCCCTGGGAATACTGTATCTTTTCCTCCTTTGAATCCCCATCCCCCTAAAATTTTATATGTATCTCGGCACTCACTAGAACCCACGAAATAGTTATCATACATAGTGTTATCTCTACTAATACACAATTTTCCCTGTTGGGGCCAATATAAAACCATAGCTGCATTCGTTTCGCCTTTGTCGTAACTTCCCTCTTCAAACGCCCAAGTTGGGGTTTTTGTCTTTTCTCCTATTGCCTTTCTTTGAAACTTAACCCTTCTGTCTTCTACCATGTCTAAGAAAACCTTTTCTTCCTTTCTTAACCTACAAGTAAGATTATGTCTAAATGCATATTCTAATGTTAATTCCTTCGTTTCTAAGAACAATTCTCCAAAAATCTTTGCAAATTTCACCTTATTTAGTTCAGGGACTACGGGAATTTTAGCAAAAACAGCATCTGTGTCAGTGTAGTAATACTCTAATTTACCTATTTTGTAAAATAAGCTAGCTAAAACACTACAGGTTATTCCATACGTCAAAGGAAGGTTATGATACGTCATACCTTCTGTTACAGACGCAGGTAACTGCATACATACATAACAATCTCTAACATCCATTGTTTCTACATATTCATATAAAAGTTTTGTGAAGACATTCTTGGAGAAATCAGTTATTGACTTATCCCTGTGAAATTCAGTACTATCTACCAGTGTTGCAGTGTTCTTTATGTTAGATTTCTTGTCACTATTCGTGTCATTCATGATTGCAGATGTATTTTCTATAACTAATGTAAGTGGAATTATTATTGCTAAAATGAACCAAATAACCATTAGTAAACCTGTACAATAGAAACACATCTTACACCATCTACGGAAAAAACTCACATCTAGATCTTCTATTCTCAGTGTCTACCATGTTGAAATATTATCTAATTATATGTACAGAAAATGTGTTTCCACACCTCAAAATTACTTTTTGCCGTTTACCCTTTCTTTAAGTGTTGACTGGAATCAACTGCTTTTGGCGCACCTTTCGGTCTTTCAGAAAATTTTCTTTGACTTTATCGGTTTGTGTGTCTAGTCCGGTTTTCTTTCTTTGTCTTTATCAGTTTGTGTGTCTAGTCCGGTTTTCTTTCTTTCTCTTCAGGAAGGGCGCAGTTCACTCTCACCCACTTGTTCACAGTCTTTGTCTGGGTTTTCGTGACTGCTATCCACCTCTTTAATGTCAGGGAGTGCTATGTATACCCATTCAGGTGACTTGTATTTCAGGTTAGGTCTTTTCACTCTTTTTGGTCTCTGCAATTGTCTTTCACTTGTTTTTCTTTGTCTTTTCTGACTTGTTATTTCATTTACTTGTTCTGCATTGTCTTTGTTCAAATTTATTAGCTTATATCTCAGTCTTTTAATTTCGTTGGGCCAATTGTCTCCTTTTCTCGGCCTTTTTAGTTCACTTTCTTTTTCTCCTCGTTCCGCTCTCCAAGTTCTCTTTCTTGGTCCTATTCTTTGCCTTATTTCTTCTTCACTTTCTTCAGATTCTGTCTCAGATCTCACTTCACTTTCTTTAACTTTGAACTTTATGATCTGTGTCTCTTTGTCTGAATCTGAACTTTCTTGATTTATTTCTATAATTTCTGGAGGAATTTCCCCAAAGCTTGTACTTGGCTGTTCACCATCACTGTCTATTGGTTCAGTTTCTCCTCTTTCGATATCAGTTCTTTGTTCTGCAGATTCTTCTGTTTGTCTTTCACTGGATTCAGGTTGGTCTGCTTCAGATGCCGAACTGGTATCTGATACTTCCAGATGTCGACTTACAGGTCGATCTTCAGGATCTGGAACTCTCATTGTTTCAGTTTCTTCTTCAGATGCCGAACTGGTACCTGATATTTCCAGATGTCGACTTACAGGTCGAGCTTCAGGATCTGGAACTCTGATTGTTTCAGTCTCTGCTTCAGATGCCGAACTGGTATCTGATATTTCCAGATGTCGACTTACAGGTCGAGCTTCAAGATCTGGAACTCTGATAGTATGGCTGGCATGAATTTAATTTTTCACACCTGCACACTTTACTGCAGTTGTTGTCACCAGAATCACTTGACATGGCTTGTCCCAGCGTGGAACCAAGCAATTTCTTCTTCAGTGAACTTTTATGCGGACCCAGTCTCCTGGACTCAGATCATGAGCTGGTTTTCTCTCAAGAGTGGTTGCATCCTGCCCAACCTGATGAAACACAGAATGCACCACATCAGCCAATCCTTTGCAATAGTCCAGTATGAGATCATCAGTTATAGTCAGCAGTTTGTTTACAGGTACGTATGCTTGTCTCATTGCTCATCCCATTATTATCTCATGAGGACTCAGACCTGTTTTTCTGTCAGGTATGCTTCTTATGCTCATCAGCACCAATGGTAAGGCATCGGGCCATTTGAGTCCTGTGGCTTGACACATTTTCCCTAACCTATTCTTTATTGTGCCATTTACTTGCTCTACCACTCCAGAAGCCTCTGGTCTGTAGGCACAATGCAGCTTTTGTTGAATGTCTAGTGCTTCACATATCAGTTGGATAATTTCATTCTGGAAATGCGTTCCTCTATCTGTTTCTATCGTTACTGGAAAATCATATCTAGGAATGAATTCTCTCAGTAGGAGCTTAGCTACAGTAACTCCATCATTCCTTCTTGTCGGATAGGCTTCCACCCAACGAGAAAACAAACAGACGACCACCAGGACATACCTCAATCTGTTACTCTGGGGCATTTCAATAAAATCTAATTGCATTCTAGTAAAAGGACCTCCTTCACGTCCTATTGTTCCCAAACTCACTACTGTCTTCCTTCCAGGATTTATCTGTTGGCATATAAGGCATCTTTGGCAAAGGCTTTCAGCTATAGCCCTAAACTTTGGGTTATACCTGGTCTGTTTGAAAAGTCTGATCATGGCATCTCTACCTATGTGTGCCTGTCCATGGTACATCCGTGCCATGTTAGAGATCATGCTATCAGGCATAACTGGTCTTTCATCCCTGTAAACCCAAACTTCATCTTCCTCTCTCTGTCTGCAACCTGATTTTATCCAAACGTCTTTTTCCTCATCACTTGCCTCTTCCTGCAATTGTTTCACCTCTTCCCATGTTTCAACTGGGTTAGTAAACAGCAAGGGACATGAAACATTTTCTTTTTCCCTTCTCCGATTCATTGAGGTCATATTTCTGGCACAATATTGAGCTAATTCATCAGCAAAATTGTTACCTACTGCAATGTAATCAGTTCCATTTTTGTGAGCAGTGCATTTTACCACCGCAATCTGTTTAGGCAGCTGTATCGCCTCAAGCAACTTCTTCACAAACTCGCCATTCCTAATAGGAGACCCTGAGGAAGTCAGGAATCCCCTCTGGGACCAGATCTGTCCGAAATCATGGACCACTCCAAAGCCATACTGGCTATCCGTGATCACAGTAATTCGGAAATTCCTTCCCAGTTTGCACGCTCGAATCAGAACAATCAGCTCAGCAACTTGGGCTGAACGTATTCCTCTCAAACAGGATGCTTCCATTATGGTTGCCACCGTACATACAGCATACGCAGCACTTAAAACTCCTTCATTTGTCCTCAGGCATGACCCGTCCACAAACATCACATAATCTGACTCTTTTAAAGGTTCATCCCTGATATCAGGGCGGGGCTTTATGCAAAATTCAAGCACATCCAAACAGTTATGATCAACGTCATCTTTGACTTCTGCATTTACTGCATCTGGCAGTAAGGTGGAAGGATTCACACTCGTGCATCTTACAATGGTTACATTGTCTGCACCCAAAATCACCTTTTCATACCTAGTCAGCCGACTATGGGGCCGATTCCGATTCGGGCCGGAAATCTCTCCGACCGAGCCGGACCCGGAGAGATTTCCGACCGAATCGGACCCGTGCAGCCCGACCGAACGAGTACGATGCGCACGTATGCCATCGGACTCGAGTCGGTCGGACTCCCATTGAAGTCAATGGGGCCGGTCGTACAACGCGTACGCGGGCTCCCATTGACTCAATGGGTGCGAGGCGGACAAGGGCGCCCCCTACAGCGTGTACGCGGCGAAGCGACTCGCGCCGTACACACACAGGTAGGGGGGACCCATGGGTCCCCCCTGTGTGCGACTCGCGTGGCTATGCGTACAGGGGGTTCCGACACGGACCCCCAAAGTACGGCTCTGACTGCTCTTTCGAGCCGGAGTGCGCGGCTCGGTCGGACTGCTCGCGGCGCGCATCGTACTTACCCGGCCGGGGAACGTCTCCATTGCGCGGTGCGAGTCGAGTCCGAGCGAGTCGGTCGGTGCGGTTCGACCCGGGAACGAGTCGGTCGGAGCGGTCAGGACGCCCGGACGAGTCGGTCGGCGAATTCGCATCGTACTCGCTCGCCCGGACGTGCGTACGAATCGGTCGGGAAATAGGGCTCCGAATCGGATCCGGTTAAGCCAAATCCGATTCGGAGCCCTACCGGCCGAGATCGGAATCGGCCCCTATGTGTCATGAATTGTGTTTTTGTCCTGGTCAGAAGGATTTCAACTGAATGTGGGACATATACTCTCAAAGGATATCCCATCACAATGCCTTCACTCTGTTCCAGACTCACACAAGTAGCAGCTACTGCTTTCAGATATCCAGGCAACGCTTTTGCTACCGGATCTAAAACAGCTGAAAAATAAGCTATTGGTCGTTTCATTCTTCCATGCCTCTGCACTAATATTGAAAGTGCACATCCGTCTCTCTCACTACAATACAGTTCAAATTCTTTCTCATAATCAGGCATTCCCAATGCTGGTGCCTCACACAAACTTGTTCGCAGTTCCTCGAAAGCCTTAATTTCCTCCTCATCCAGTGCAATCGGATCTTTGATATCCCTCTTTGTCAATCGCTGCAAAGGTTTTGCAATAAATTAAAATCCACTTATCCACTGTCGGCAATAACCAACCATTCCAAGGAACATTCTCACCTCTCTTTGTGTCATTGGGGCTCTCATTCCTTTAATAATCCTTATTCTTTCTGTTGTCACTTTTCTTATCCCTTTCTCAATCTTATGACCTAAGTACTGTACTTCCTGTTGACAGAATTGCAGTTTTGATGGGGACACCTTGTGTCCTCCTTCTACCAAATGATTCAGTAAAGCAATTGTGTCCGTAACACATGCTTCTCTGGTCTTTGATGCCACCAATAGGTCATCGATATATTGGACCATCACAGATTTTTCAGGCATTTTCAAATTTTCTAAAGATTTCTTCAGAATTTGATTAAAAATAGAAGGACTTTCAGTATACCCTTGAGGAATTCGGCACCATACCAAAATACGCTCTCCAAACCGGAACGCAAATAATGGCTGGCTGTCAGGGTGCAATGGAATAGAGTAAAATGCATGGCACAAATCAATAACTGTATACCATTCTGCATCATGAGTGATTTGATACAGAATTACAGCAGGGTTTGGCACAATTGGGCAGCAAGGAATAACAATTTTGTTTACTTTTCTCAAATCTTGTACTATTCTATATGTTCCATTTGGCTTTTTCAATCCCATTATAGGAGAATTACACGGGCTGCTCATTATTTCTCTCAAAATTCCTTGTTCAATCATCTTATTAATTACAGGTGTTATTCCTTCAATAATTTCTGGTGTCAGTTTGTACTGCGGGGTGTTTGGATAATTTGTTCCTTCTTTTACAGTAATTTTTATGGGATCAACTTCTCTCATTAGTCCAATATCTTCACCTGTGAAATCCCATACATCAAACCTGACTGTTCCTTTCAATTCAGTAGGGATTTTCTCTGCATCGAACACAGGAAACATATCATACATTCCTGATTCTAGTTCTGCCATTATCATTTTATACAGAACATCATCATCTGGTGTCTGGAAAGCAATACCATCTGGAGTAGAGTAGATGGTACAATTCATTTTGCAAAGCAGATCGCGTCATAATAAATTTACAGGACTACAATCACACACCACAAAGCGATGCATATCTTTGAATGGACCAATTTTCACCTCTACTGTTTTTGTAAGAGGGGTTTTAATTTGCCTGTTTGAAACACCTACAACTTGGATGTATTCTCCTGAGAGAGGAAGATTGGGAATTTCCACTGACCTAACAGTAGAACGGGTAGCGCCAGTGTCCACAAGGAAAGTAACAATTACACCATTCACTTTTCCATCCACAAATGGACCTGACTGATCTACCTCTAGAGTTGCGCCAAGCACGCACTCCTCTTCCTCTCCTAGGCACCATCATAAGCTTTCATCCGATTCATCTCCATCTTGCCGTAACCAATATTGTGAAACAGCAGCTGCGCGCGGCAATTTTGTTACCTGCTCTCCTCCGTAGAATCCGGCCTCTGTACTGTATCTTTGAGGATTTACACTCTTTGGAAGAGGTGGTTGTGGCACCTGACACTGTTGAGTAACTACATGTGGCTGATGCAGCTGTTGGTAACTCACCTCATTCTGCAAATGTGGATTTAATGGTTGATTCTCGGTATTAACTCTCGGAGGAAATTTACACTCGTTTCTCCAGTGCCCTAATTTTCCGTAATTAAGACATGGCCATTTCTTTTTAGCTTCTTCTATACTCATCTGACCTTTTCCCTTACCAATATTCGGTTTGGACTTGGTCTGTCCTGCGTCACTAGATGGATTATTCATCTGAGCTTCTTGCTTTTCTGCAACCTTTACTTGTGCCCACATTGCCTTCTCCTTGAGTTTACGCTGTCTGCACTCAATATCGTCACTGCAATATTTTGCATACCGTAGTAGCTCATCTACTGTACTAGTCTGCCAACATAACATATGCTGCTTAATCATTTCAATTATCTCAGGTCTCAAACCATACACAAATCGATACACAAAATGACTCATGTCTTTTTCACTCAAATTCTCGTATCCACTATACTGCTTAATAGCCAAAAGCAACCTTTCATAATAAGCATGTACAGATTCTTTATTCTCCTGAGTTGTTCTATCAATCTTTACCCAGTCCGTTTCTTTTGATGGAATCTTATTTTTCAGGAATGTAATTGCCTGTTCATACTTTCTCATTACTTCTGAACTTGGGGCTCCTGTTTTTGCATCTCTAGGATATTCTTCCTTCGGCCAGTCAATTGTAATTTCACATTCTGTCCATAAATCCGCAGGAACAACAATCTCAAACAATCCATCCAGATCTTCCCACAACACTTTTGAAACCTTTACAAACCTTTCTACCTGTCTATACCATTCTACAGGCTTTTCTCTCAATCTTGGAAAATCATTTGTAAATGACAATATATCTTATCTAGTCCATGGGACGTGTACATAACCTCCTCCTGGAATTTCTCTCATTGGACATTCTATTACCGTTGGTTCTTTTTCTTTTACTGGAAAAGCCAATGATGCTTTATCAGTTGTTCCCTCTTTTCTCCTTATCCACCTACTTCTCCATTTGTCTACATCTCCCCATTTTCTCAGTAAAACAATTAGTTCTTTTATCTGTGTTAGTCGTCCTGAAGTGTTCAGATTTTCTATGTCCTTTTCACTAAAATCTACCCTGTACGGTTTCTGCAATCCTCTAATTTTTCCAAAATCTACTCCTAGTTCGTTCGCTGTTTCTTCCAATTTTTCATGCAAGTTCCTAGCTCTCCAAGTAATGCTTTTACACATAAACATTAATTCATCCTCTTGATAGGACTTCAATCGATCTGTACCAATAGTCCCTAGAATTAATTCCTCCATATCTATCTTTAATCTGACCACATCCAAAGGTTATGGTTCGGCATCTTTTTTCTGTAAACTCCTCACCCAATCATTTAATTCCTCTGCAGTCGGACCCATAGGGGTTTTTGTTAATTCTACCCTGTTTACACTTCTCTCCGGGGTTTCAGTTGCTGACTCAGCTCCTAGAGGAATCTTATTTATCGGACTCTCATTAATTGTCAAATTTACAGGTGGACTTGACCTAAATGGACCAACAGAATCTTTTGTCTCTCTATTTTCTGGAATTGTCCCTTCTCTTACTTTTTGCATACTAGAATTTAATGGAATTACTAAGGAATGTTCGTCTATCTTTTGATTTTCAAATACTGGGATTACTGGCCCTATAGTTACTGGCACAGTCACAGCTTCCATATTCTTCGTCAGTTCTCTTATCTTTTCAGTCAACTCTCTTGTGGTTCTGGCTAGTTCGGCCATATTACCATTATCATGTTTCACAGTCTGTGGTGTTTCTGGTCTATTAAATGGACTATTTATTTCAGAAATTTGTTTGGGGCTTTGATTCATTACAGTTCTCATTGGCGGTGCATTTGGTGTCACCATCGCAGAATCCTGTTGGTATGGAGGGGGTCTTTTATTTAAAATGTCCTCCAGCAACTCATCCTCTGTGTCGCTAACTCCATACCCATATTTCTCTGGTACTGCATGCTTCTTTTTCTCCGTACACTTTTTCCCTGTAAATTCTTCAACTGTTCTGGTAGGAAACATACCATCCGTTATATTAGCATACCGCCATCGTCTCATCCTGTCTTCATGACTCACACCCCATACTCTTCCATGAATAAAATTATAATTCTTTGCACCTCTGTATTTTTCCCTTTCATACATCTCATCTTCCCATTTACCTAAGGCTTCAAACTGTGTCGGTCTAGGTCTCGGTTCAAGTCTCATCATTTTTTCTCTCAAGTTTCGAAGTACAGCTGTGCTAAACGAACCATTTTCCGGAAACGCCAATACTCCATCGTCTTTGGTATATTTCGCCCAATTTTCCAACCATATGCAAGTATGATAGCCATATTTCACCATCATATAAGATGCTGGTGTTTTCGGCGGAGGAAGTACTTCTCCTTCCCTAGTCACAACCTTTTTATCTTTCTTAAAAGATTTTTAAGCTTCGCAAACCATGACGGTTTCTCTCTATTTCGTTCATTGTAATAAGCCATATTTCACTATTGTTCTGCCGAAGCTAATTCACACAATTCTTCACCAATCGGTTCTTTCTACCGCTCGGCTATTCTGACCTATCTCAGCGCGTCTCTCACCAACGCACCAATCAGAAAGCTCTACGTCACTCTCACACTAACCTATTCCAGCGCGTCTCACACTAACCCACCAATCAGGAAACTCTTCATTCTTCCACAACTGGCTAATACCAGCGTGGTTTTTGTTGACGTCAGCTCTACTCCTGCTTCTACTGACCTCTTCTTTACAAAAATTATCGGCACTTTTCTCAACTTTTCTTTTCAACTAAATCGATTAGTTACAACGTAAAACACATTACCATTGTCTGTTTCTCTAAACAAAAGAGATAGTTTATTCCCACTTACAAGAATACTGTTTCGTTCGATAAGTGTAGCACTTCTCTCTACCTTACCCTTCTCTCAAGCAAGAGGTAAACCCATTTCTCTGGGGATAAAACACATGTTGAGACTACACTGCTCCTGAGAATTAAGGGCAAAGTTTCACAAGAAAGCCTGTTGCTATTTCACTCAAAATGCAATTCATACGTGAAATTTCCCTAACATAACACAGTCTTGTGTTATCACCAAATTTGAAATCAGACAATGCACAATTCCATGTGACTTCTCTTGCCACACGTGTCCACTTCCTACTTCCCGGAAGCTTCAAAATTCTGACTTACACATAACGTAATACAAACTCAACATAGAGTGTTAGGCATGAAAAAATCGATAATCAATAATCACCAAACTAATCTATAGTAACCATAACTCTGCTACCAAGAAATCTGATCCAGCGCTGGCTAATATACATTTTTCCTTATGACACTAATCCAGAAAAACACCTACACAACCTTGATCACTTGAAACTTATGTCGGTGGGGCCCATAACACCGCATACATACATTCATTCAATTTTCTGGATCAAACGCTAAGGAAAAATGAGTTGCTAGACAAACGGGATACCTTATTAAAATTGACAGAATTATAACCTAAACATTATATACATTAACTTCGGATCCTGTCGGTTCTAAACATCAAGGTATTCCGCTATTCGGTCGATGGACCAACTAGTAGAATCAGTTGATGGCCATTAAGTCCAGCTCAATCACAATTAAAACCTTTAACATTTTATTAATCACAATTTTATTTAAAGAAGAACCACAGACTCATTTAGAGTTAGCATATAATTGTTTCTAAATTCTTTGAGCAAATAAGTAAAGTTTATAATTCGGCAAATACATTTATTATATCAGTAAGCATTTAAGTAAAAGATTAAGAGTAAAGACGGAAAAATACTCATTACCCTTGGCCATAGGGCGATGACAAGAATGGTTCACCAAGAAAGAAAGATGAACCGCAGATCACAGGATGGACTCCCAAAACTGACTGACTGTCCCGCTAACCTCCTCGGACGCAATCTCCTCCCGGGCAACTCCTGCAACGGTCTCGTTCCTTCCCCAGTCAAAGTTCGAAGTCCAAATTGACAGAGTCTCTCGCAGCATCAGGATAGAAGAAGCGAAGAAGTCAAACATGCGCAACGTAAGAGCAGACTCTCTTATACCCTATTCTCTGACTCGCTACACTTAAAGTTGCAATCTTTAGGGGCAGAAATCACGCTAATTGGTCCATTGGAGGGGTGGTGATGGTCACCTCATCGCCCTCCTTGTTCGAACTGGTTTGGGGACAATAACGCATACATTAAGTCTCATGATCGACAATGTCCAAAGGTAGTCCAATTTGTTAATCTATTTTGTAACAAACTCTGATGGTCACATATTAGTTCATCCCCTGTCGCTCGATTTTCTCATCCGTTCCCATGCATATATGCTGAACTCTTGGCACGATCCTCGTGGCAGGTCAGATTGGCCTTGACATCTCTCACTCTGGGCACAGGCCGCATACACGTGACTGGAGCCTTCACTCTGCCCATGCGCGGGGGCCATTTTATTCAGCGCACGCGATCTCATCCTTTCCAGCGGCCATTTTCGAAGCACGGCCTAGCAGGCCCGAACGAAACTAATATAAGAACAAACACAACAGAAATTAAAACATGGAAAATAAGCCTTTCTGTTTACCACCCGCCATTCTAAAGACCTGTGTTAGGTATTACCTAGCAGAAGCGACATTTAAAGCCATTTTACTTACCACCTGCATTTTTTGCCATGGTGCAATTTTACTACGCAACACAAATCATGCAACTTACTCTATTTACTACTCAAATCACAATATTTATGTTATTTTGCTTCACATTTGTAAATAAATTAGATTTTGCAATGCCAGCAAGTTGGCCACGTGTAATGTTTAATAAAAGGTGCATTTGTTGATTAGTTCATGCGTTTCAAACGGTTAGTATCATTAATCGTTATGGGGTCATTAATTTCCAAGGGGTACAAAAAAGTATTTTGTTTCCCCTGCTCCATCAATTGTCAACTAGTGAACCTAGCAAACTTCCTAGCCCAAGAGGTCCATGAGGGAAATGAGATCCATGACTGTACCACTTCCACCCCTGAAGGGATTAGTCAGGCAGAGTACGATCCCATCTTACATAGTGAAGCATTGTTCATCGACGGATCCTCCATAGACCAAGAGACGGGTGTGGGACACAGGAGCAGCTGTAATAATGGCTCGCAGCCTCAGAGACACTGCAAGTAATAGAGCAGATAACTCTTCTCCCCCACCTCTCAGTGCAGGTGGCGACGCTGAGGGCATTAATTGAGGCCCTAACCCAAAAGCTCGGGAAAGACTGTAACTATCTCTCAGATTCGGCTTATTTCACCACCAAGGTGCACTCTAGCACAGGGAGGTGGAGAAGGAGGGGGTTTCTCAAATCAGACGGCACCCCTGTCGCCAACAGGGACATCCTAGTGTTACTGATTGATGCACTGACAGTGGATTAATATGTGGCTGTGGTAAAATGCATCACTCACACTGGGGGCAAAGACTTCGGGTCATGGGGCAATGCCCTGGCGGACCAAATTACAAAAAGGGCAGCTTACAGTATGAACAACGAAGCACATGCACTCCCTTTACAGCAGTAACCGGAAACGGAGTTACCAGAAGACAAGTCATACACAGAGACAGCTGGGCTATACTTGAGGGAGTTACAGGAAACAGCATTGCACCATGAAAGAGAGTGCTGGTTAGCCAGGAGCTGCATACAAACTTTACATGACCGTATATACCGACACACACCCACAGAGTTAACATAGCCTTACTCCAATTGCACTTACCAACACACACAGCAAAAGACAACGTGAGAGCAGAACTCCAGAGCGACTAGTTCATCCCTAACCTTACTGAAGCAGTAACCATGTATTTAAATGGATGCACCGTCTGCCAATTGTACTCACCGAAACCTACAATCAATGTTGTATCATCGGCTATCCCCAAATCGACGGAGTTCTTTAAGGCGCTACACATTAACTTTATTGATCTGATCGATTGATGTGCCAACAATTGATATTTAATTGTAGTGGTTTGTCCATAATTCAGGTTGATCGAAGACAGCCCTTGTGACGCCAAGGCAATGGCGACATTCCTCGTCAGGAAATTAATACATAGGTGGGAGATATCAGACGTCATCCGATCAGACAACAGAAGGTACTTTGTCAAATTTATGTTCAGTCAGATCAGAACCATTTTAGGTATAACACACAAACTAGTCCCAGCATGTCGACCCTAAAGCAACAGATTTGTTGAGAGACAGTTAAAAAATCAATTAAGCAAAATCTGTGCCAGCCTTAATAAAAAGGGGCTCCAATGTCTACCCCTGAACTTGCTCATGTTACGGAATACACTCAGCAGCAATCACCATCTGACACCACACCAAATTGTAACTGTTAGACTGATGGGAAACCCCATCCCAAAAACACAGACCAAATTAAGTGCTGAGACGAGCTCACAGGCACTAGGGGATGAACTGCATGTGTATCTCTCTGAATTAACAACAGCCATCAAATTCCTATCTAAACAGATCACCCACAGAAACTCTAAATGCACCACCATCAAGCTACAGTATCAGACACCTCAGCCTGGGTAGGAAGTGTAGGTCCGCAGTTTCGTAAGGAAATGGAAGCAGGGCAAGTTTGAGGAACCCTACCAAGTGACTTTCGCAACACCTACCACCCGCAAGTTAGAGGGAAGAGAAGCATGTCTCCAACTCTCCAAAGTGCAGCTGGAACCTTCCATGTTATGTTATGTTATGTTATCAGGGTGTTTGTAGAGTGCACAGCTACTCGACAGAGTGTCCCGGCGCTAGTTTAGTGTGGCAAATCCTCCATGAACTGTTGTACACCAAAATCTTTCAAACTTCTCCAAAGTAAAGAAATCTCCTGGAGGACCACAGACATCTTTCCTGGATCCTTCCCCAAGATCTGCAATGTTCCACAAGTTATGTATTGTTGTACAATTGTATACCCTCTATTTACTGTGGGTATGGCCGCATCCATATGTTGTCAAAGATCTGCTTAGTCACATGAAGTCCACCCCGACATTTGGATAGTGCTTGCACAGGGACCTCACTCATGTCACCTATAATTACACTGAACGCTACACTAGTGATCCACACACACTACACAGTTCACTCTTACACAACACATGGTATCAGCACATGACCACCGTGAATGCCCAGGCATTAGCCGGGTCATGTTATATATATTCGCTGATACCACATGCAGGAGGCATAGGCAGGCTTTAGTTGTCCTAAGAGGTAGCCCCTAAAAAAGCAAAATACCTTCTCAACTTATACCTATGTAGGGTCATGGCCAAGATGTAACCCAGCAGAGTACAACCCCATAGAGTAGTAGTGAACATAACCCATTACAAGACCAATTGCACAGCAATATACCTCTTCACCGATGCTAGTTAGATTCAAACAGATCTAGATAGGATGCGTAGGTGGGGCACCATAGGGGAGAATACGGTTTGGCCCCAAGACTTTCCAGAAAAAAGATTCTTGGAGGTAGCAAACACACCACACCAATGCACAAACACATCTGCTCCAACTTCTGTCTGTGGTCTAAAGGTGGCCCTTAGCATGTCTGGTGCAGTCATCATTAATAACAAATGGAATCTAGACACAGCGTTTCAGTGTAGGGCCAGCCACCTCGATGAAACAAAGGGAAATCAGTCTCATAGGAGAGGGTTAAATACCAGCATAGATAACCCCTGTCAGGAAATATGGCACATGGAGATAGATAGTACACATGGTTGGAAGGGAAGAGGCAACCCCTAATTGTACAGAAACGTACACTGTATTCCTTGTGTTTCCAAGGTAAAGGAACGATTCCGCTCGACACTAATGAGAACTGTGTCGCAATACTGCACTTAGTAGACATGCAATGTGGCACCTTCATGTTGATGGATACCAACTAGGAATGCTGTGAATTTGCCTACACCCAGCTTGTCTCTGGATGGTGAGGTCTGTGCTCCCTGGTCACCATATACACTCCTACCCTGGTCATTCCTGGCGAAGATCTGTTGGTGTTGTACCAACATCCGCTACAGGAAAAAACAAATCTATTGCACCAGGCTTGAGAAAAAAGAACTGCTGTTTATTTTGACTGGCCTCAGTTCAAGGACATGCCGGAAGAATTCAGACTGTTTTCTGACACACAAGTTAATGCAGGAAAGTCCATACCCTTCTTCACAGTGTAGACGAGTGAAAACGCCCTTTGGTTCCAAATAACCAGATGGGAGATGATGAAAATAATGAACAGTAGTGAGCTCGGCCTTAATGCAATCAAGGAAGAACTAAGAGCCATCTTCCTCATGGTGATACAACATAGGTATGTGTTGGAGTTGATGACCACAATGGAGGAAGGGGTGTGTGCCAAGATAGGTGCATCTTGTTGCATGTTCATCCCAAGCAACAACACGAGCAATGGGACTCTGACTCTTGCCATCCAAGCCCTGCATTGTTTACAAACTGACATGCATAAGGAGTGAGGTGCACCTGAGCAGGATTGGTACATCGGCTGGTTTTCCTGGCTACCTTGGTGGGTGATGAACTGTGCACGTCATTGCTGCCTATTTTCATTTTTGTACTTTTTTTGTGTGGCTTCCTGCACGTGGGCGTTTTATGCTGTAAAAACTCAGTCCTCAAATTGTGTACAATGCAAGTAACAAGGGAAGCAATAATAATTACAACTGAACCACAACAAGCCCCTAACAATGTGACTGTCATGAAGTATGGGGTAAATTATGTAGTTGAAAATTTAACTAGAAGGAGGAATGTTAATATTGACGTTGATATACGCAATGAATCGTGTATGTACTAAACCGAAATCAAGTCACCGTTGTCGAAATATCCAGATATGACCTCTCCATCAACCCAGAGTAAGAAATACATGGTCAGGCAGGCCCTGCACCCTAGGCCTTAGGCTACTGATTGACAGATCACAGGTGGGGTGGCACGTAACCAGCAGGACAAATGCTTGAACACGAAAAACCCAGATTAGACCCACAGACAGGCAACTACATCACAATGGTCCTGGGAGATTGACTGCAATAAAATGCACAAGGCCAGAGGGGTGCACATTCCCAAAACACCATAAAGTTAGATGCTACATAAAGCTAGGAACAATCAGCCAATCATGATACAGCACACACAACACACACAGTGATCACACACTTCCCATGCTGGACATCTGGACATGTTACCCACTGGCCTGCATTTGTCATCAAGTGGGAGGACTTTATAGATTCATGAAAAGGCCCACATTCCACTCCCAAAACAGGATGCATGAATTATTTTATGATACTTTGATAATTGTATAGATAGATATTCAAAACAATTGTACATTGAGTCAGTCCTCAGACCTGTTTTTGTATGCCATAGTCCCAGCCGCAGTGTTTAATTAAACCAACTGTTCCTGTTTTGCCAAACACCTCTTGTCTTTGTTTCTTCAAGGTAAATTAATATTCGAGCAACAGCCTCACAGCACTGGGCCATGACTGGTAGCCTTTGATGACAATTATCAATCTCTGAAGTTTAAAAGTGAAATACACAGTGGCGGCTCGCATAGGGCGTGCTGCGGGGCGGTAAGCGGGGTGGGGCGGGGAATGGGCAGGGTGGGGGGTAGTAAACTCGGACATACGATGGAACGGAGGAAAGTACTTAAATAAATAAATAAATCTATTTACCTTGCCCGCACTGCATCGCCGAGTTGGCCCTGCCCCACCGCCCCGCAGCACGCCCTATGCAAGCCGCCACTGGAAATACAGGTTCCACACTCGCTCACCCTGTCACTAGGGCTCCTTCCTCAGTACTTTAGGCAACTTTCCACTATGAATTCGAGGGACACTTAGCATGCTGTTGGTTTCATCAAGAAATAGTTTATGTAGGGGTTACCAAAAACTACAGAGTTTATTTTTTGGGTTTTCATTCCATTTCACGTTGTCCTAAATCATGGCCCCTAATTTCCTTGACAGATAATGCATGTGGAATAGTGGGAAAGTTGTGTGTCTTGTGTTGCACTCTTGGTTCTCCTACTTGACCAAATTGTCTGATTACAGGCAAATCATGTTCTTCCTCGCCCTTTTTCTCCTTTTCTGCCTTTATCTCAGGTGATGACAGGACATTATTTTAAAGTAAAGATTTTAGGATGGGTGCCTGCTTATTTAGGCCCCTTTCTCTCCTGCTTTTTGGCACCTCTAAAGGGCACATTTTTATGAAGTGGACTATGTAGGTCACCTCTTGTACAACAGGGCCTCCCTACTTCTTACCATGTTAACAAATGCTGGCCCCTAGCACCTCTGCACAGTGGTTCTTCCCAGAATCAGAGTAAGGACATTGTGCTGGGCTGGACTGCATCCCTCTGGCCTGTTTGCTTTATATCCCCTATTGATTAGCCTGCTTGATTGCATAAATTCTTGGTGAGCAAAAAATAGTCAGACAATTGGTGTCCTGCAGGAGCTCAATCAATCAATCAATCAATCAATCAATCAATCAGGGGTTTATAGAGCGCTCTACTCACCCGTGAGGGTCTCAAGGCACTGGGGGTGAGGGGATGCAGCTCCGGATCAGCCGAAGAGCCTGGTCTTGAGGCTCTTCCTGAAGGTGTGCAGGGTAGGGAAGCATCTGATGTTGACTGGGAGCTTGTTCCAGGCCTTTGCTGCAATGTAGGAGAAGGCTCTTCCACCTGCTCTGGTTCTGCGGATGCGCGGGGTCTCTGCTAGGGCAAGGTCGGCAGAGCGGAGGTTTCTTCTGGGTACGTGGAAAGAGACTCTTTCATTGAGGTATTTGGGTCTGATGTTGTGGAGGGATTTGTAGGCGTGGATGAGTAGCTTGAAGGTTACTCTCTTCTTGACGAGGAGCCAGTGGAGGTCTCGCAGGTGCTGGGTCATGTGTTCATGTCGTGGGGTTCTGAGGACGAGTCGGGCTGTGGTGTTCTGGATGGTCTGGAGTTTGTGTAAGAGGGATTTGTTGATTCCAGCGTAGAGGGCGTTACCATAATCAAGTCTGCTGGTTATGAGTGCATGGGTGACAGTCTTTCTGGCTTCGGGGGGATCCACTTGAAGGTCTTGCAGAGGATGAGGAGGGAGTTGAAGCAGGTGGAGGCGACGGCGTTGATCTGGCGGGTCATGGTGAGGGAGGAGTCTAGGATGATGCTGATGTTCTGGGTGTGGTCCGTCGGGGTGGGTGGGTTTCCATGGGCGGAGGGCCACCAGGTGTTGTTCCAGGCCGAGGGGGATGGTCCAAGGACGAGGACCTCTGTCTTCTCCGAGTTGAGCTTTAGGCAGTTGTTGTTCATCCAGGCTGCGACGTCCTTCATTCCTTCCTGGAAGCTGAGTCTGGTGTCTTCAGGGTTCTTCGTGAGGGAGAGGATGAGCTGGGTGTCGTCGGCGTAGGATACTATGCTGAGCCCATGCTGTCTGACGATGGCGGCGAGGGGGGCCATGTAGATGTTGAAGAGAGTGGGGCTGAGCGATGATCCTTGGGGAACTCTGCAGTTGATCTCTGTAGGTTCGGAGAGGAAGGGTGGGAGTCTGATCCTTTGAGTTCTGCCGGCAAGAAAGGAGCGGATCCAGTCGAGGGCGGTACCACGTATGCTGGCTTGGTGGAGTCTGGATGAAAAAGTGCGGTGGGAGATGGTGTTGAGGGCTGCGGAGAGGTCTAGCAGTATGAGGGCCGCGGTTTGGCCCTGGTCGAGTAGCATGCAGATGTCATCGGTGGCGGTGAGGAGGGCAGTCTCGGTGCTGTGGTTGCTGCGGAATCCGGACTGGGAGGAGTTGAGGATGGCGTTCTCTTCGATGAAGGTGGTCAGCTGGGCGTTGACGAATCTTTCGGTGACTTTGGCTGCGAAGGGAAGGAGAGAGATAGGCCGGTAGTTTTTCAGGTCCGTCGGGTCAGCCAAGGATTTCTGGAGGAGGGGCTTGACCTCTGCCCGCTTCCAGTCGTCGGGGAAAAAGCCGGATTCGAAGGAGGCGTTAAAAGTGCGGCGTAGTTCGGGTGCTATGGCGGCGGCGGCTCAGTGGTAGATGTGCAGCGGGCAGGGGTCCGTGGGGGCTCTTGAGTGGGTGCTCTTCATGGTCGTGGTGGTATCTTCGGTGGTGACCGGTGTCCAGTTGGTGATGGTGGGCTGGCTATCATTGCTGGAGGCACGGGTGGTTTCTGGAGTCTGTTCGCTGAAGTTATGGTAGAGGGCCTTGATTTTCAGGTGGAAGTAGGAGCCGAGCTTGTTGCAGAGGTCTTGGGATGGTGTGACGTCTGTGGCTTTGCTGGGGGGTCTGGTGAACTGCTGGATGACGTTGAAAAGTTCCTTTGTGTTACTGGCTTTGGTGTGGATTTTGTTCCGGATGAAGGTCCTCTTGGTGGCTCTTATATGTTTGTGGTATTCAGTCATGGCGTTCTTGTAGGTGTTCTGGTCTTCGGTGGTTTTGCTGTTTCTCCAGAGTTTCTCGAGGCGTCTGCAGGAGCATCTGGCTTCTTGGAGGTCGGTGGTGAACCAGGCAGCCTTAGCGGGGCGTTGCCTGCGGGGGTGGCGGAGGGGTGCGAGCTGGTCTGCGCAGCTGGTGATCCAGCGGTGAAGTTCTTTGGCTGCAGAGTTGGTGTTGGTCTTGGCGGTGGGGGGGTCGTGGATGAGGGTGGAGCTGAGGTGCTCCTCTGTGACCTTGCTCCAGTTCCTTTGTGGCGGGTGCGGGGCTGGCTTGTGTGCGGTGGTGGTGGTGTTGAAGGAGAAGTGTACACACTGGTGGTCTGTCCAGAGGGGCTGCGAGGTGTGGCTAAAGTGGATGTTGGACCCTCCTGCGAAGATGGGGTCGAGGATGTGTCCAGCCTTGTGGGTGTGGGTAGTGACGAGCTGCTTCAGTCCGAGGTTGGCGAGGTTGTCCAGGAGGGCAGTGGAGTCGGGGTCACTGTGGTTGTCGAGGTGGAAGTTCAGGTCTCCAATGAGTATGTAGTCTGTGGAGGCGATGGCGTGGGGTGCGATGAGGTCGGCAATGATGGTGGAGAAGGAAGTGCGGGCCCTGGGGTATGTAGGCGAGGGTGCCGCGTAGGGTGGTTATGGGGCTGGTGTGGATCTGGAAGTGGAGGTGCTCGGTGTTGGAGAGAGGGTCGCTTGTGTTGGAAGTGGAGAGTCGGAGGGAGCTTTTGTGTGCAATGGCGAGTCCTCCTCCTGGGCGGTGGGGGCGGTCCTTCCTCTGGATCTTGTATCCATCGGGAATGGCGGTGGTGATGTCGGGGGCGGAGGCAGTGTTGGTCCAGATTTCCGTGAAGAAGACGACGTCTGGCGAGAGGGTATCGAGGAGGTCCCAGATCTCTACGGCGTGTCTTTGCAGGGAGCTCACGTTGAGGAGGATGCATTTCAGGGCTTTGGTGGTGCGGGTGTCCAGCGTGGATGCGGCGGTCGTGGGGATGCTATCGCTGGTGAAGAATTGTCGACAGTGTCGGCAGGAGAACTGGCCGTGGGTGGAGTTCAGCGTTGCTCGTTGGCAGTTGTTCCTTCCGGGGTTGAGAGCGAGGAGGGTAGCGGATTCGTAGCGGTGGGTGGTCGGAAAACCAGGGGTCCTGGCGCTGGTCGCGGTCGGGTCACAAACGGGCGCAAACGGGCTTGCCTTTCGCGCGGCCGCCATTAAATAGGCCACCATTAAATAGGGAAGGGAGAGGGAAGCGCAGCTGGGAGGCGGGAGCGGGAACCGGCAGGGGGGAGGGGCCGCAGGGGCAGCAGCGGCGGGAAAGGAGGCAAAAGCGGGCACGGAGGGAACAAAGAAGTGGACAGTGACACAGACAAGGACCAACAAGAGTGTACAAACAGGAAAAAAAGACAGTCAAAATAAACAACAGACAATATGCAAAAGGCAAGATGAAAAACATCTAAAATGAGGGACAGTCCTGTACCCTGTCACCCTACGTCACTGATTCTTACAGCACTGGACAAGGCAGTGAGTTCCAAGGGAAGGGAGGCCTCTCATTGGGCCTTGCAGCACTGTATCATGGTTGTGAGGCCCAGGAGAGAGGGGCTAGTAGTGTAGCAATGGTACCATGAGCCCAGATGAAGGCTCCCCAATCCCTTGCAGCACTACACCAAAGCTATGAAGGCTTAGGATGGGCCCCACCCTTTAGACCTTGTAACACTGATCTGGCACTGCAAGACTGAGTGGAGGAGAGACCAGAATAGGGGAACCCTCTTCTTTTGGGATTGCAGCAATGGCCTAGTGCTGTAAGTGGGGTCCCAAAACTATGAGGCCCAGGAAAGGGGGGGTCGCTTTCCCCTGAGCCTCACATCTACTGTCTAGTGTTGAGGGGCTCCTGGGAGGGGGGCCCAATCAATGGTGTCCTCAGCTGTGGTCTAGCACCTCTTTCAGAGTTCATAAAGCACAGAAAAGAAATGGTTGATTGTCCTTCAAGAGGGTTCAAACAGGCGGGGAACCAAATTGTGAGACAGGTATGTCCCACAGTGCTTCTTTGAAAACTGTAGGACATTACAGAGCAAATATGCAAAATGCGAGAGGGTTGGCCACCCTAGGCCCATGGGAGGGGAGCGTGGAAACCACGTTGGAGGGCCGAGAGCAAAGCTGTAGGTAGCTGCACACACTACCCATGCCTAGTACCAGCCCTGCAGCAATGTCTCTGGAGGTGCCTATTGGTGACCATTATTATCAGTTAATAATGTCAATGTGTGGTCATACTTCTATTTATGTAGCCTGTCCAGGTTTTTGCATTTGAAAATGTGGTCATCCTATCCTTCTGTGCTAAGGTTTTGTGCTAACCTTAAGTGGCATATTTACTATTATTTCATGAATCACGGACAGCAAGGGAACTTACAAAGATATGGAGCATTTTTGCTCTCTCCATGTGCAAAGTGCAAGGGTGCCAGTCTTACAGGCAGTATTGTATTTGTGCAGGAAGGGATACCTTCCTGCAAAAAACAGTCCACAGCAGCATTTTCCTCTTTCTATGCGTGATGAACAATGCATCATGCACAGAAAGAGGAAATAACGAGGATAAACAAAAGATTTTTCTCCTCGTTACACCACCCTCTGGGAGGCGTAGCGATTTGATGCAATCCCCAGTTACAAAACCTTTGTATATATGGATTGCATCAAACATGCGCTAGTTTGTTTTATAGTTTGGTAACTACCATATTACTTTTCTACATTATTTTGTACAGCCTGTGTCCAGCCTGTGTAAGCGTTTATAAAACGCATGTGCTCCTAATGCAACACAGGTGTGTAGAGGTATTGAACATGTTATAAATCTTTGTATTGAAGAGTAGCTCTATGTACAGATGACAGTTCACAAATCGTGTCTAGTATATTCCACACACGTTTTTTGGATCAGCAGTAAAAGTTTCCAACAGGGCAAAGATTCATCATAGTAGATACTGGGGGCATATTTACAAGCCCCTTGCGCCACAGGAGCATCACTTTTTTGACGCTCCGGTGGCACAGTGTGCTGGCCCATATTTACAAGGCTACGCAAAGCCACCCTGCATGGCTTTTCATGGCCTTGTAAGTATGGCCTCTTTTCATGCATTACTCTGCATGAATGGGGCATTCCATGGGTGTTGCTGTGAGTGTTCCAACGCAACACTCATGGATTCTGATGCATTCCCACATTTATAAGGTTTTGTAAACTTGGGAATGCATCAGATTCTACTGCCTCACCAGGGTAGGTGTTAAAGTGGAGCAACAATGAGAAATACCTTTATTTCTCCTCGCTTTTTGCTCTTTCTATGTGTGCTGCATTCTGGAGGAGGAAAATGCCATCAATGAAGGGGTCCCTTCCTGCACAAAAACAGTCATCCCTGCAATGCAGGCACCCTTGCATCTGCATTGGCGTTAGGCAGCCAATTGGGCGCCAGTGCAGAGCAAAGCACAGGGATAAGTCGTATTGTTGTAAATACGACACATCCCTGCACTTTCTTAATGATGCAACACAATTCAGCAAGATGGCTTGCAGCGCCGAGCTGCGCCATTTTCTTGTAAATATGCCCCAGAGAATTGTAAACAGCCGTGAGTTATTAGATAGAATTGTCTCAGCATGGCAATTTCTGCATAACATAGAAGACTGTGTGCACCAGGTATTAACCTTTGTACTTGTGCTAGTTTTTCTTTAATGAATGGTGTATCTGAAAAGTTTTCAGCGCAACATGAAGTCTGCAGGTAGTATGACCTTTAGCACCTTCAGAACTTGTTTATTTTAAGCGAATAGTGTCTCTTTGTCAAGCTTTGTATAGAGTGTACACTGTTCGTAGTAGATACTTTTTAACACTCTTTGGTGTACTTCTCATGAGAGTTTCACTGTCAGCAAACAGTGTGCTACAGAGTAATCTCTCTCCATAGATTATACACTGTTTACAGTACCCACTTTTCAACACATATCAACTTCGTTTGTCAAAGTAGGTTCAGTGACTGCAAGGGGTTTGATGCAGGTAAATGTATTCCAAAGTAGAACATTCCTTTTGGAACAGACGTTGAGTATCTTGATGAACTTGGCTTTCTCTGAACAGTTGCATACATATTGAACACCGTGTGCAATGAGAGTTATCCATATATCTGTGCTGATTGTTAACGTGAACTATGCTGAACGTGAAGTGTATGGTATAGGGTCAATGTTGAACATAACACATGCTTGCTGCAACTAAGAGAGTTGTATCTGTGATGGCATTAATGATGCTTCATAATATTCTTAGCTATTTTGTACTTACTTTCAGGCCTCTGTTGCCATACTAGTTTATAGAGTAATATGCACAAAAGAAGCTTGGATGCTGTGATCAGTTATGTCATCAGTGATGCTATCAATGATGTCATTTAAGATGTCATCAGTGATGTCATAAATGATGTCATCAATAATGTAATATGTGAGGTCATAAGCAGTGCATGACAGGGGAGCAAGTTATAGTTAGCTCAGTGGATTTCTAAGGTTTTTTTATGACAAAAACAGATCTTTTTATCAAACCTATCTATAATGTTACTTTAGCCTTTGTTTTTTTTTAGTGAATTTCTACGTTTTTTTTTTAATGTGAAGAAATATTTTATTACTATACATAAAGCCAACACCCACCGCCCACTGCTGAAGGCACTGCAGCAAAAAGGCAACCAACCCCACACTGTGCACTGTGTTTGTCAGTGCACAGCAGAAGGTTGGCAAAAGGGCCTGTCCTGTGACCAGGCCTGTAGCCAACCCACCCGGAGCCAGCATTGTTGCTTACTACTAACGTGGAAGAAGAGGGGCCAAACGGGCAGAGCTTGTAGGTGATTTGGCACCTTTGCACACTCTGCAGCAATAAAAAGGGGAACCATGGAATCTCTGCTCTCAGGCCAGGAGATAGCAAAAAAGAACCCACTCATCTTGTATGGTCACTACAGAAGAGATAGTGCTCCGATAAATCAATGATGCATTCACTTCCATCAAGGATTTCAGATAGTTTTTCAACTTGCAATTGTAAAGAAAACACATCATTAACGGGGTGCAGCCCCCCCTCCTTAGCCTCCATAGGCCCTGGGGACTCAATCTCCCAGGGCCTAATTTGTTTTAAATGGGAGGAGGGCTCCATTGCTCTCCTCCATGAGTCATTTTCGGCCCTGGGGACCCCATCCCCCAGGGTCCATTATGTAAATTAAGGGAAGGGGGCAGCGTGGCCCCCTCCCTGAGACTTAAAAAGGGCCTGGGGGCCCCATCCACCAGGACGGTGTTTATTTTTAAAGAGAGGGGAGTCATGTGGGCCTCCTCCCCAAGCCTATTATGGCCCTGGGGACCCCATCTCCTGGGGCCGCATTATTTTAAGGTGGGTGCCCACCCGGGGACCCACTATACACATGTTGGGGGCTGCATGGCGTGCCTCAGGGCCCTGGTGTCCCTATTTGCTCTCCATTTGGTGTGGGATTAAGCACTGCTCGCATCTGTTGAGCTAGCTGCACGCAAAAATCAAATACATTTGTTATTCAAAGCAATGAAGAATCAAAGTATGAGCAAGATGTGCATTCTGTTGCCTCCACTTCAGTTACAAGAGCTATTTCCATGACCACATCAGTGCGACCAGGAAAAAGATCACAAGTCTGTTCCAAGCTGGCGGGAGCATTTTTAAAACTCCAGGCCGCTGGGAGCAGACTTTGTGTTTGCTCCAGTTTGGTGGGAGTATTAAAAATGCTCTCGCCAGGCGGGAGCAAACACAAGTTTGCCTGCCATGCCAGTGCGGGCAGGGTAACTGCTGTGTCCCTGGGGTGTCCCGGAATACTGCTGGGAGGCAGAGGTCAGGGTCACGGACTCCTTTAATTGAGGGCAGGGAGGAGGGTTCATAGGCAACAAATTGACCACAGTGAGCAGGCGGGAGGGGCAGTGGCAGCACAATGAACTATGGAGGGCAGGGGAAAGGGGCCAGGGACCCAAAAAGACCATGCAGGACAGGCAAGAGAGAATGCGGCAATATAGCCGACCATTGAGGCCAGAATAAAGAGGCAGTAGCACTAGAACCATAGATCCCACAAGCAACAAAGTCCCCTAGCAGAGGATAATATATAATATATCATCTAAGTCAAGTGCACCTTTGTGAAACTCAAAAAAACCTTACAAATTAGAATGGTCATTCAATGTATTCGTGACATCAGAAATTGTACACAATAAACATACAAAAACAATATAGACTATGATATAGAAGGTATCCTATACAACACAGAAATCTTTGACCAAGTCAAAATTTATTCTTCATAATATTAAAAATCATTGTACAATCATATATATAAAAACACACCCAGTGGTATAATGCAAAATAAAAACAATTCATAAGTAAAAACAAGAAAACTCTGGAAAGTCGACGTAGCGTTTCGGTGTTTGTAAGTCAACCACCTTCTTCAGGACAAAAGTTTTCTTTTATTTAGAACAAGAAAAAATAAAATATAGAATGAATTAGTCAAAACAGAATTTTCTGTGCAAAGTATGACAATTTGTATTTCATAACCTCTATTTCACATCATATCGTCCTATATATGATTCTGTTAAAAACACAATAAAAACACATTTATGCAGTATTAAAAAACCGTTTTTTTGTGTAGACCTAATTCTGATGTACAGACAGGAGTGATCACGTTTATTTTCTAACAGTCTTAAAAATATTGAAAATATTTTTCATTACAGGCATATTGATCTTACAAAAGTCGGAATTCACAAATTACCCAGATGCCTAACTGTTTAAAAAGAGAATTTTTTTTTGAGTCACAAAGGTACACCAAGAATAGGAGATATTTACCTATCGAAAAAATAATACTTCCTTTCTTAAGCTCATTAGGAAGGTGTACGTTCAATTGTACTTGTGGTGGCCTTTCAGTTTGTCAACCACAATATATATATCTGGAAATAAATTATAAACAAATAATCTATTATTCTAAATGTTACAGAAATAAAACTAAAGCTCTAAAGTATGATCTGAATAACACACACCTTAATTTATAGAGCAGTGTCGCAGATGAGCGATAGAGGGAGCCACCGGTATGTAGATCCCCTGACGTAGTGTCCTTAACGGTGAGGAAATATAAAAAAAATAGATACAATTCACTAATTTACGTTATCCATCAAAAATTATTTATATAGGGTACAGAATTAAAAATACTATAAAAGAAACCTACCGATCGGGGTCTCTTGTCTCTTATTAGTAGAGGCTGTAATTTATGGCTTCTCCTATTCCCGTCTTTTTCTTATTTGTTTAAAGTCGGTTGCTAGAGTACACAAGCATAAGTAATGAAAAACTCGTATTTAAATTAGTCAGATATACTCAATCTCTAAATATATAAAATATTCTAATGGTATCTACTTCATTAGGTAGTTAATGTGAGCATTGCCTTAAAAGAGGCCGCTGATTCTGTGGTACATCATAGGGTCTGTCCATTTAAAAAAATATTTTTAAATCAATGACCACTAATGCTCGCACATCACAAGCAATGTATCTCCTCTTTTATTGGATTTAAAAAAAAACTCAGCCTCCTATTTAGGTCAGACTTTCTCAAGACTGTCTTACATTAAATGTCATGCTCATTCAGGTCTCTAGAGGTTACAAGTTATTATCTCTGACCTGAACGTAAAGGTTGAACCAACTAATAATAATTGCAGCATTTCTTCAATATAAAGTCACCTCAAGCATACTGCTTAGGTTAAAGCATGAAGCAATCCCGCGCTATATTAAAGCTAAAGAAATCCATCAAAGGATCGTGTCTCACCTAGTCAAAAAGCTCCGGCCTCCCTGCTCCCTCCGATTGTGTTCCGGTTTGAGAATAAACAAGGTGA
Source organism: Calotriton arnoldi (assembly GCA_963921515.1). Lineage (NCBI taxonomy): Eukaryota > Metazoa > Chordata > Amphibia > Caudata > Salamandridae > Calotriton > Calotriton arnoldi. The sequence goes on along the minus strand of CAWUFW010006373.1, from coordinate 908,341 downwards.
TGTTACGGAGTGTATTTATATTGTTATTTTACCCTCACCTGAAGCACATCGCGTTATTACGTCACTCGCCCGCGACCACTATTGCGGAATAACAAGGGCGGCCATCTTAAAGCGGGTGAAATTGTACAATATCAGGTCTGACTGGATACGTTAAACATATTGTAAATTCTTTACATTTATACGGTATTCCGAATTATCAAGATTGGGAATTTGTCATTACTCTAATGATTTTCTAGTGGGTTCTATCTCTCTAGGCACCACCATCACATCCTTAACCCGCAACTAAAATTGTGCACATCACGTTATTACGTCACTCGCCCATGACTGCACTTGCGGAGTACAAGGGCGGCCATCTTAAAGTGGGTGAAATTGTACAATATTGAGTCAGACTGGATACGTTAAACATATTGTAAATTCTTTACATTTATGCGGTATTCCGAGTTTATTAAGATTGGGAAATGTCATTACTCTAATGATTTTCTTATGGGTTCTATCTCCCTAGACATCAACTTATCGTGTCCCAAGTCCGCAACTTGAATTGTGGACATAATGGCGGCCATCTTAAAAAAGGAAAACCTACAATGTCTAGTCTAAATAAATTCGTTAGCCACATTTTAAAGATTTAATATTTATGTGAAATAACGAATATTTTAAAAATTGGAAATAATTTCTATAGCATCTTATTTGTGGGTTCTCTCCATATTGACACCACCTATCACGTCACTAAGCTAATATTCTGGGCACAATCGCGGCCATCTTTAAAGGGTGAAGCTTGAAACTATAAGCGTGTTTTGATAAATTTACATATATCAGATTACGACTATTATGAAAAATTTCTTTACCACCTAACTAGTGTGTGACCCACTATCTTGCCACCCTATTCTCCCTTGCCTATGTTCATCTTAATGAGTGGGACGAAAACTGTATCGAATCTTTACAGAATTCATAAATAGAACCTGCCTAATGAGAATTATTCTCTAAGGTTCTGTTAAGAAAAAGCAGCAGAGGGGCGGTGCACATGACAGCCCTTACGTCTAAATTAGTTTCTCCCAGTCCTCCCTGTTGTTAAGTCCTTCTTTGTGGGTCCTAAACTTGGACATGTAAAACTGTTCTCTCTTTTTCCGTTTTATATTCACATCCCCTCCGCGGGCATTTAGCTGAATAGTCTCAATGACGCACCATCTCAGTTGGTCAATATCATGGTTTTTATCTATCCAGTGATCTACTAATGGTGCGTTCTTTTTACTCGTACAGATTGCTGACTTATGTTCATTAATCCTGATTCTAATTTCTCTAGAGGTTTCACCTATGTATCCCAATTCGCAAGGACATAGAATCAAGTAAATCAAATTCTTAGTACGGCAATTTGCCATACTTTTAAAGGTGTGGGTTACATTATTATGTCATACACTCGTTCCCTTAATGATGTTATTACAGTTTTTGCACCCACTGCATGGAAATGTGCCAGCTGGTAGAGGTGTATTCATAATACTTGATTGTGTATCCCGGTTTATACTACCGTAGGTATGGACTAAACAATTTTTAATCGTCCGATTCCTACGGAAGGAAAACATGGGTTTTTCTAGTTTCTCTCTACCTGGTTTGTTTAACAAATGCCAGTTCCTATTAATAATGTTTTTCACATTGTTACTAATGTTACTAAAATTTGTAACAAAAATCAAGGGAAGTCTTTTAGACTCTTGTACATTAAGTTTCTCTTCAAAGAAGGAATCTCTATTATAATACTTTGCACGTTTATATGCGCGTTTCAGCATCTTCCTCGGATAACCTCTAGCCAGAAGTCTGTTAGTTAAATTGTTAGCATGTGCATTATAATCTTTGATGTTACTACAATTACGTCTTATCCTAAGATATTGTCCAAAGGGGATGTTATCTTTTGACACAAAGGATGATTACTATGATAATGTAGGATACTGTTCCTATCCGTTGGTTTTGTGAAGAGCTCAACCTGTAGGTGGTTCTCTATATTTTTAATTTTAATATCCAAAAAATCACAGTTTTGTTTATTCATAGATGATGTAAACTTCAAATTGGGGTCCCCCAGGTCTAGCCACTCCACAAAATCCAACAATTCTTCCTCATTACCTGTCCACAGAAAGAAAATATCATCAATGTAGCGTGACCACGTTGCAATATTTTCATAGAAAGGAGCTGCTTTGTTGAAAATATGTTTTTCTTCGAACATCGCTACATATAAACATGCTAGACTAGGTGCACAGGTTGCTCCCATGCTGGTCCCTTTTGTTTGTTTGAAAAACTCTGTGGTAAATAAAACAATATAGTTTTTCAAAATAATTTCTATACAGTCCAAAAGAAAAGTGGAATGTGCTGTTAAATCTTGATCATTAGGGCTTAAAATATCCCTTATCATCTGTATAGTGTCGTCTTGTGGAATGTTAGAATATAGTGCTTCAATGTCTAAGGTAACCAGCCATTGGGTCTCACTATTATAAGGAAGATTTTCAACTTTGTTAATCATTGCCGTTGTATCTTTAATGTACGCCTTCTGCTGGGTCACTAGGGGCTGTAGAAAAATATCAACGTACTTGCATAAGGGTTCAGTTAGAGAATTAATGCTCGACACTATCGGTCTCATAGGGGGGTTAGTAAGATTCTTGTGAATTTTTGGAAGACCATATAGAGCCGGAATAACCGGTTCACTGTTTTTGAGGAAATTAAATTCATCTTGACAGATGACATCATCTTCTTTTGCGAACATCAACAGGTTAGCTACTTTGTGACTAAGGGCCTCCCATTCTTTTCTACTTGATTTTTGATAATGTTCAATATTATTTAAAAGGGACATCATTTTGTTATTATAGTCACTCGTATTCATTATCACAATACCTCCGCCTTTATCGGCGGGCTTGATAGTGATGTTACTACAGTTTTTTAAAGTTGTTAATGCCATACGTTGTTGATATGTCAAGTTATTATTGATCCACGACTTTTTATTTAGTAGGTCTTCTATATTTTTCTCAACTACTCTCTCAAAAATTTCAACCTCTTTGATGACTAAATTAATTGAAGGAGTCCAGGTTGATTTAGGTTTTAATCCTGACTTGTTTTGAGTGGGAATTTTTTCTTTCCCTTCAAAGAAACAATTCAGACGAATCTTTCTGAAGAAATTTTGCACATCTCTTTCTAACGTATACCTATCTACTGGGGAGGTGATCGCATAACCTAAACCTTTCTCTAATACGGATATTTCTGCTTGTGTTAAAATTCTATTGGATAGGTTAATGATGGGTGCTTTGTCTTTTAGTCCCAATGTTTCTGAATCCTTGTGTTCGGACGATTCTGTGTGGGGTTCGGGGTGTAAAAACCCCCCCTTCCCCTCGCTCTCCCTCTCACTTGTCCTCGATTATTCTGGCCTTTGTCTAAAAAAGCAAAAGTATCCCTACTGGGTCCTGGGGCTATTTCTCTGGTGTTAGGATTATGATCCTCTCTGCCTTGTTCACTCTCTGATTCTGAACTTGTGTAAGATGTATCAAAAAACATTACTCTCTTTTTGGGAAATGTTTTCTTTGGTTGTTGCCAATTTCTTTTATTGTATGGTTCATCTCTTGGTCTATCATAAAAATCTTTTTGTAGATATGGGTACACATGTTCCATATTATATTTAGAGATATCATTCCTCAATTTATTTGCCTTTTTATTCAATAAGTATTCTCTATAGCCATTAACATCTTGTATTTCCTCTAATTTGTTCTTTGCTTCTTCTAAGACATTATTTTCTTTTAGTTTTATTTCTAAATCGTCAATTTCCTTTTTTTCTATAATTAAAACTTCATAAGCTGTCTCTATTATTAAAAGCATCCAATCGCGACTACATCTATTCGCGATGAAGGTCCAATTTTCTATGAATTTCTGATTTTTTATAAATACACCAGGTTCATTGCTGACCTGTAATCCTCTTGGTATAATACCCTTCTTGCAGTATTCGATAAGGAAGTCTGCGTGTAATTCAGTTCTCACTGATTTCTTTTTAAGATTCCACAGTATTTTCCATTGTTCCTCGTCACTGTTTGTAATTGTGATCGAGGAAATATCTTTAGAAGTACCATTAATAATTTTTTTGAATTGATCCTCAGTAAATCCATATGTTTTGAGGACATCCATCGTCTAGATTGGAACAACTATTGTTGTAAAAAAACTCCCAGCTAACTAGCTGTACAGAAATAGAGAAAAATTGGGAGCAACCCTGTGTATTTACGATAGGGACGGGGTGAAAAACTCACAAGCAACAAAGTCCCCTAGCAGAGGATAATATATAATATATCATCTAAGTCAAGTGCACCTTTGTGAAACTCAAAAAAACCTTACAAATTAGAATGGTCATTCAATGTATTCGTGACATCAGAAATTGTACACAATAAACATACAAAAACAATATAGACTATGATATAGAAGGTATCCTATACAACACAGAAATCTTTGACCAAGTCAAAATGTATTCTTCATAATATTAAAAATCATTGTACAATCATATATATAAAAACACACACAGTGGTATAATGCAAAATAAAAACAATTCATAAGTAAAAACAAGAAAACTCTGGAAAGTCGACGCAGCGTTTTGGTGTTTGTAAGTCAACCACCTTCTTCAGGACAAAAGTTTTCTCTTATTTAGAACAAGAAAAAATAAAATATAGAATGAATTAGTCAAAACAGAATTTTCTGTGCAAAGTATGACAATTTGTATTTCATAACCTCTATTTCACATCATATCGTCCTATATATGATTCTGTTAAAAACACAATAAAAACACATTTATGCAGTATTAAAAAACCGTTTTTGTGTAGACCTAATTCTGATGTACAGACAGGAGTGATCACGTTTATTTTCTAACAGTCTTAAAAATATTGAAAATATTTTTCATTACAGGCATATTGATCTTACAAAAGTCGGAATTCACAAATTATCCAGATGCCAAACTGTTTAAAAAGAGACATTTTTTGAGTCACAAAGGTACACCAAGAATAGGAGATATTTACCTGTCGAAAAATAATACTTCCTTTCTTAAGCTCATTAGGAAGGTGTACATTCAATTGTACTTGTGGTGGCCTTTCAGTTTGTCAACCACAATATATATATCTGGAAATAAATTATAAACAAATAATCTATTATTCTAAATGTTACAGAAATAAAACTAAAGCTCTAAAGTATGATCTGAATAACACACACCTTAATTTATAGAGCAGTGTCGCAGATGAGCGATAGAGCGAGCCACCGGTGGTATGTAGATCCCCTGACGTAGTGTCCTTAACGGTGAGGAAATATAAAAAAACTAGATACAATTCACTAATTTACGTTATCCATCAAAAATTATATATATAGGGTACAGAATTAAAAATACTATAAAGAAACCTACCGATCGGCGTCTCTTGTCTCTTATTAGTAGAGGCCGTAATTTATGGCTTCTCCTATTCCCATCTTTTTCTTATTTGTTTAAAGTCGGTTGCTAGAGTACACAAGCATAAGTAATGAAAAACTCGTATTTAAATTAGTCAAATATACTCAATCTCTAAATATATAAAATATTCTAATGGTATCTACTACATTAGGTAGTTAATGTGAGCATTGCCTTAAAAGAGGCCGCTGATTCTGTGGTACATCATAGGGTCTGGGTTGTAAACAAAACAGTTAGGAAATTGATAACAAACGTGGACCTAGGATTTACATAAACAATATATAACCACCCAAGTATTAGGTAACAAAAGTATTTTTTATTTTGTTTATATAGACAATTTTATCTTAATATAAATGGTAAAAAAGGATAAAAAAGAAAAAACATTTTCCCCTCAGTACAGTATCTCAATGTGCACAATAGTGATGTATTCAGTATATTTCGCTACATTGGATATCCATGTTTCTTATGGTGAATATTCAGTCATACTAATACATTCACACTGTGCCCAATAGTACACAAATTTGTATATAAAAATATTATACAAAATTTAAATAAAAAGAAAAACATGAATTGTACAAAACAGATCACTTCAATTCATTGAAGGACAATCATCTTTAGCATGGCTCTTGAAAGTTCAGTATCCTACGCGCGTTTCGGCGATGTGCCTTCATCAGGAAGCCATGTAACAATTATTACTGAAACCTTAATGGATACCAAGAATGACCTGACATATGGCAATAAATGGTAAAAACGTTGTAATAGTAGAATTTTAAAAGACCTATAGTTATGGTAGCCAGTGACACGTATCGGATGGAACGGTCAATGGATCAAGTGCTGCCGTTTATGGTACAGTGGTGATCTGTAAACGCAGATTCAAATGAGCAGGCAACAGAAGGGGAGATGTAAAACAGTGCCTATGTTGGAATTGAGGCAATAAAGGGAAGCAGCCGCCTCTGTAAGTGGACACATTAAGTTGCCGGTATCTCAAGCGTTGAGGCGGGCATGAGAAGTACTCCGATAATCTGCAAGACCTCAGTCTTTAGGAGGGGGTCGAAAAGTCCATAGGTCAGCTCCGCACCTCATCCACGGCAGGGAGTGCGCCGATGGTATCTGCCCTTTATACATCATAGGGTCTGTCCATTTAAAAAAATATTTTTAAATCAATGACCACTAATGCTTGCACATCACAAGCAATGTATCTCCTCTTTTATTGGATTTTTAAAAAAACTCAGCCTCCTATTTAGGTCAGACTTTCTCAAAACTGTCTTACATTAAATGTCATGCTCATTCAGGTTTCTAGAGGTTACAAGTTATTATCTCTGACCTGAACGTAAAGGTTGAACCAACTAATAATAAATGCAGCATTTCTTCAATATAAAGTCACCTCAAGCATACTGCTTAGGTTAAAGCACGAAGCAATGCAGCGCTATATTAAAGCTAAAGAAATCCATCAAAGGATTGTGTCTCACCTAGTCAAAAAGCTCCGGCCTCCCTGCTCCCTCCGATCGTGTTCCGGTTTGAGAATAAACAAGGTGATGTTACGGAGTGTATTTATATTGTTATTTTACCCTCACCTGAAGCACATCGCGTTATTACGTCACTCACCCGCGACCACTATTGCGGAATAACAAGGGCGGCCATCTTAAAGCGGGTGAAATTGTACAATATCAGGTCTGACTGGATACGTTAAACATATTGTAAATTCTTTACATTTATACGGTATTCCGAATTATCAAGATTGGGAATTTGTCATTTCTCTAATGATTTTCTAGTGGGTTCTATCTCTCTAGGCACCACCTTATCACATCCTTAACCCGCAACTAAAATTGTGCACATCACGTTATTACGTCACTCGCCCGTGACTGCACTTGCGGAGTACAAGGGCGGCCATCTTAAAGTGGGTGAAATTGTACAATATCGAGTCAGACTGGATACGTTAAACATATTGTAAATTCTTTACATTTATGCGGTATTCCGAGTTTATTAAGATTGGGAAATGTCATTACTCTAATGATTTTCTTATGGGTTCTATCTCCCTAGACATCAACTTATCGTGTCCCAAGTCCGCAACTTGAATTGTGGACATAATGGCGACCATCTTAAAAAGGAAAACCTACAATGTCTAGTCTAAATAAATTTGTTAGCCACATTTTAAAGATTTAATATTTATGTGAAATAACGAATATTTAAAAAATTGGAAATAATTACTATAGCATCTTATTTGTGGGTTCTCTCCATATTGACACCACCTATCACGTCACTAAGCTATTATTCCGGGCACAATCGTGGCCATCTTTAAAGGGTGAAGCTTGAAACTATAAGCGTGTTTTGAGAAATTTACATATATCAGATTACGATTATTATGAAAAATTTCTTTACCACCTAACTACTCAACTAGTGTGTGACCCACTATCTTGCCACCCTATTCTCCCTTGCCTATGTTCATCTTAATGAGTGGGATGAAAACCGTATCGAATCTTTACAGAATTCATAAATAGAACATGCCTAATGAGAATTATTCTCTAAGGTTCTGTTAAGAAAAAGCAGCAGAAGGGCGGTGCACATGACAGCCCTTACGTCTAAATTAGTTTCTCCCAGTCCTCCCTGTTGTTAAGTCCTTCTTTGTGGGTCCTAAACTTGGACATGTAAAACTGTTCTCTCTTTTTCCGTTTTATATTCACATCCCCTCCCTAGAACCATAGAACCATAGATGCCAACAGACCAGATTCAGGCAGGAGACTCCCGATGTTTTTAAGCCCAAAAGGACTTTATTTTATCTGTCTCCTGCCTAAAATCTCATCTTTTTCAATGTAAGTCAATGGGGAAAATCCCTCTTACCAAGTTCAAAATATTGGGAAGTATGGGGCATAGGATCACTGAGGGCAGGAGGAATGGAGTAGGGATATGAACTTGGATAACATGGGGCAGGAGGGAGATGGTCAGGGGCACCAAATTGTCCTTACAGGACAGGTTTCAGGGGCTGCAGCAGCACAATACACTACACAGGGCAAGTGGGATGGCAGTGCAGCACAGCGGACCATGGAAGGCAATAGGTAGGTGACAGGGCCAGGCACATGGACAACAGGGAGCAGAGGGGAAACATGCAAGGACAGTAAGTCGACCATACCGAACAGACAGGAGGGACAGTTACAGAATAACAGACCACGAAGGGCAGGAGGGAGGGGGCAGGGTACAACAGCGGACCAGACAAGGCAGTAGGGAGGGTATAGGGGTCTGCACATGGAAAATGGAGAGCAATGGGCAAGGGGGCAAGGCAGGAGGAGCAAAATGACCATGGAGGGTAGGCGGGATGGGGACTGGAAGTACAACACAGCATGGAGGGCAACAGTGAGACTATAATGGCAGACACACAGATACCAGTGGGAAGGTGGGAGGGGGTCAGGGGCAGTAAGCAGAGCACACAGGGCAGTTGGGAGGGGGTGTGGCAGCACAAAATACCATGCATGGCAAGCAGGAGGGTTAATGGCAGCACAGTGGTCATGGTGGGTAAGATGGAGGGGGAAGGGTAATGGACAAAATGCCATGTAGGACAGAAGGGAGGGGTGGGACTGGACACAGACAAGAGAGATCAGAGGAAGGGGCTTCACAACAGACCACGCAGGGCAGGCAGGAGGAGCAGTTGCAGCACACCACAACATGCAGGGTACAAGGGAGTGTTAGCAAAATGGACCATGGAAGACAGAAGGGAGGGGATAAGGGCATGGAACTCAGACAGGCAGGGTGGATGTGGTAAGGACAGGAGCAGCCCTCCGACCATCATAGGCAGATGGGAGGGGCAGTGTGAGGCTCAACAGAACACTCAGAGTAGATAGGAGGGGCAGTGACAGGTCCATGGAACATGGTGGGCAAAAAGGAGGGAGCAGGGGCATGCACACAGACATCGGAGGGCAGGGCAAAAGAGAGTAGGGGCAGCAAGCTGAGAGGCTAAGCAGGAGGGCAATGATGGGGCATTGAACTATGCAATGGAGGGCAGGAGGAGTGGGCAGGGATATCACGCTAAATTGAGGCCAGTGGCAGCACATTGGGCAATGCAGGGCAGGAGGGAGGGGGCTGATGCACAGACTCGGACAACAGAGGGTAGGGAATAGGTGGAAGTGGTAGCAAGCTAACTGTTCAGGGCAGGTGGGAAGGGCAGTGGCAGAACTATGACCAACACAGGGCTGCAATGAGGGAGCAGGGACATGAACTTGGACAATGGATGTCAAGGAGGAGGGGGCAGGAGCAGCAAGCTTGGATGGTTTCAGCATAATGCCAGGCTGTGCGTCCAACACCCCCCACCGTGCATTTTGATGGGTATCTTACTTAATGTTGAAAAAAAACGAGACATTCACTGAAAAAACCAAAGGTTACAGGGATGTTATAGTTAGAAAATAGAATTTTAAAAAACCTTAAAAATTCACTGAAAAAAACAAAGGTTACAGGTACGTTATAGTTAGGCTTAGAATTCACTCATACAAAACCAGTGAAATTCAGCAGTTATAGTTACCTGAGCTAACTTTAACTTACATCCCCTCAATGCACTACTTATGACCTCACATATTACATTCCTCATGACATGCCAATGACATAACTGATGACATTACTGATTTGGCAGGAAGCTAGATGTTGGTACGCAGATTGTGCTTTTTGTGATTTGGTGTAAATCCATTGAGTAGTTTTTGAGAAATTAAAATTAAAAAATAATTGTCTATCTGTATGGTTGGGGTCGCGAGAGTCCCTTAAACCCAATTTTAGAAAATAGAGCATTTTGATTGGCCCAGGGAGCATGTTTTCCTTTGAGCCATCTCACTTCTGTGAGAGACAGACTCCATGGAAGCCAGCACTCTGACTGGCTGACAGCAGCCTGAAAAAAATGTTGTTGGCAGCCATTACAGGACTTGGGGACTTAGTCCCCTGTCCTGAACTGAATAAAATAATAATAAGGGGGCAGGTAGGGACATATTGCCCTTCTAGACCCTATTGGGGGGCAGAGGGGCCCCCTGTGGCCCAAAATAATAATCATCTGTTTTTGCTACAATCTTAGTGGACTCGTGTGGGATCACAGCCAAATAAAATGGCAGCCACCATTTTTTTCAACTATATAGGGATGGGAGCATGAGTACGGCCCCCCTCCCCATGCGCATTTTGGGCCCAGGAATGCCATCACCCGGTGCCAGGTTTGTTATTGAAGGGAAGAGGGGGCACATGGCCCCTCTTCCAAAGCCAATTTCAGTCTGGGGAATGCATCCCTTGGGGTCCAAAGCAATTGTTTAGGGGAGGAGGCGCATATCCCCCCTCCCAAGGCCACCTTGAGCCCCGGAGTTACCATCCCCTGGGACCCAAAGTATATTTTAAGAGAAGGCACCAATTGGCCTCCATCCACAAGCCTTTAAGAGGCCCCAGAGACCCATCCCCTGGGCCGGCTCACTTGCTGTGTCCCAGTGCTCTCCATGACACTGGAGTCAAGCTATCCTGGCTGATGAGGGGTGAAACCCTGAAACCGGTCCTAGGATGCTTGTTTCCAGTCCAGGGAGGACCTGGGCTGGCAGTTCGGGCTGGACTGTAACCATTGGGCGCTGGGTCAAGACTGATTTGCACATGGCTGGGTTCAAACTGAAATGGCATGGGGAGCACAAAAATGATGGATTTAGGCTCAGATCTCTTTACTGGGGTGAATGTATGACATTGTTCTGCATTCTGTCCATCAATTGTTCTTTTTGCATTTGCACATTGCTGTCATTGGGCTATTCTTGGGCTACATTTGGGCTCTTTTCTTCTTTTGTGTCCATCTTGGGAGATGTATTTGTTATGAAGCTCCCTAATTTCCTCATTTAATGGGGTATCCTCAGTAGAAAATGCTTTATTTTTTACACTTCAATTCCATAGAGATAGCATTTAAATGTGCTATACTTTTGGCATAAATTCAGAATGTTAGCACTCTAGTTGCTCATTAGAACACAGTAGTAAAGCTGCTGATCACCAGGGAGTAAACTGTCAGTCTGCTGCTGGTGTTAAAAGCGCATGTTTCAGTCTACATTTCTGAATGTTTTAAAGAAATAGAAGAGGAAGATATTTGAGAACACACTGCCCTAATTTTTCTTTCTACAGCACTAACCATAATTTCTATGACAAAATGAATCCCCCTCATTTTATTCCTTTGTAAATTAAATGTTTTACGTTTTACCAATTAATTCAATCAAGATGGCTTCAGGTGTGCCATACTTTTAACATAGATAAGACTGCTAGCGCTCTAGTTGCTCTTTACAACACTCTGGGAGGCTGCAGTAGAACACAAGGGCATCAACTAACAGGCTGCTCCTGTTGGAAGTACTTGTTTTACTGATAATGTCTGACTTCATTCTCATTTTATCTTCTGGAGCACCTTCCATAACCTCTTTGGAAAATTCATGAGAAAACTGTTTTCTCACAAACTTGATTCATGAAATTCAAGCAGAAGACTTTTCACAAGGTAAAATCACCTTAGAACACACCACAGTTCCTAAAATTCAACAAATGATTTATATTGTAAGTAAAATCTGTTATCAACCTTTATATGTTCTCCTTTAGGTGACCCTCAAAACCTGCCATTCACAATAAATGCATTTCAATGGGATGCTATAATGTATATTGGTCCCAAAATGGCTGCCAAGACTTTCTGGTTAAAGTGTTGGCAGCCAATATTATCCCACGATGAGATCTGTGCTTAGGCTCTGCCCAAATATACAAATGTAGTTTTCCTTTAATATCGTGAAAACTAGAGAATGGATTTGCACCAAATAACAAAAAGCATTGTAGGAAGGTGGAATCTGACTATATGGTTGCCCCCACTTTTTTTATGGTGTTTTGCTGGTTTATGACTTAGTTGGACTGGGATCCTGCTATTCAGGGCCCCAGTCTATCTGCTCTCTCTGTAAAAAGGTTTCCATGTGCCTTAGGCACATCACTGATTGGAATCTGTAGTGCCCGTATAAGTCCCTAGTATATGGTATACTATGTACCAAGGGTATAGGTACCACAGAGGCCTACCAGGGGCTGCAGCATGTATTATGCCACCCCTGGAAGGCCATCCAAACTGACACCACAGGTCTGCTACTGCAGCCTGGGTAGGGTGGTGCATGCACCCCTTACTGTGATATAGGTTACCTATATCACTAAATACATACACACATATAAACCTATAAGTCACTCCTAAGGCAGGCCTTATCAATCCTGAAGGCAGAGTGCATGGTTCCTATGTGAGAGGGTGCCCTGCATGAGCAGGGCCCCTCTGCAGCGTTCAGAGACCCTTCTCTGATGCTGTTTGTAGTGCAGCCTGACCATATACTCTTAAGCGCATTATAACCTCGCGTTAAATGCTAACTTTGGAATGGCTGCACCTAAACATGTCGTGTTTGGTGTCAAACATCTTGGAATACTACCCCCCTGCCAATTCTGGCGGCGGGGGTAGCATTCCACCCTTCTAGAGGGAAAGACATGTTAACTCTGGCTAGCCTGGTACCTTCTTTCCAAAGCCCTGGCATCACAAAATGGATGCTGCTGCCACAGACACGAGTCTGGCCTCCTGCTGCTGGACGAAACTCCGGCAGGGGAGGCCTGGAGAATAGGTTTCCTGTCCCAGGGAGGTGTGACCACCTCCCCAGACAGGATAATGTGTATTGGGGCTGGGCGGGAGCACTTTCGGGTGCTTTGAAGTCCTGCACTGGGGGCACACTTGGTGTCCCTGTGCATACCCCAGTTCAAACCGGATCAGGGGCTTGCAGCCCCTGCTTTGGCACGAACTGGACAAAGGGAAAGGGGTGTAGCCACCCCTCTGCCCTGACCCACCCATAGGTGGGGCCACAGAGTAGTCCAACCCCTAAACTTAGTATGAGTATAGGAACCCAGTCCTTAGGACTTTAGATTATCCCTGGACGAAACTCTGAAACAGAATCCTGGACCTTCGACGCTCTACTCAAGATTAGAGGACAGAAGAATCTCCCTTGGGGTCAAGGAGTGACTCCCCTGCTTGGCAGGCACCAAAGACGCATCTGTCCGGTCTGCATTTCTGAAGCTCCCGTCGGACGCCGAAGTCTTTGCATCACCAGAGGTGGATTCTCAGACTTTCCCAAGGCTACCCTGAGTCCCCAGCAAAGCTGAGGCCCGTAGCTATCGTGGGTGACGTGAGACCGTGACCCCTGGACACCAAGCACATTTGCAAGTGTATCCTCTTCTGTGTCTCCCAGGAAGTCGTGCTTTGGGCTCCGAGTAGCCCTAGCCTCCAGCACCAACTGCACCGAAGATCACTGGCCTTCACTCTACGAGTGTCCTGTGAGCCAGATCCACGTGCGACGTCTTGAGGCTCCTTTGCAGTCGCTAGCCCATTGGCTAGTAGCCCTTAACAAAGGCCAATCTTTTTCTTCTTGGGCATCCTGGTTGCACTAGGCCTGCCCTCACTTACCCTCACTGGGTGAGTTCTCCAGCCCTTGCTGGTCTGCACCATCGACGATCTTCATCTTCACCGAGTCTTGCCGTTGCCAAGGCTTGTTGGGTCCAATCCGGTCGCCGACACCTCAGCACTCGACAGACATCGTGTACCAGTCGGAATCCTGCTCCTGGTCACCAACAACGCCTCCTGGACCTCGTGGCTGAAGAGTCAAGATGACCGTCAATGCACCTGAAGCACTCAACATCGGTGGGCATCTGTCCATCGCCTTCCTGGTCACTGGCTAGTGACCCAGACTCTGTCCCCTCTGCTTTCAGGTTCTTCAGATCACCGATCCACTCTTGGATCCACCCGGACACTTTCCACTTGGTCGCCAGCAGCACTTTGCAGCAGATCGCCATTCAAATCGACGACGAAACCCGACCCCGAAAGACACCTATGCACCCGGCTTCCCTGGGTGAGGTAACCACGAGTACTCCGGTGCTCCCGTGGGTAGAGACTCTTCAAAGTACTAGTTCTCAAAGGGTTTGCTCCAAGTCCTCCTTTAAGTGTCCCTTTTCTTTAATTTCCTGATCGCGACTTTCTCCATAGAAGTCAACGGCGTATCGCGGTTGTGTATTTACACTGCACGCGTCCCCCGTGGGTCCCCTGTGTCACTACCTTGGGTGGTTCCTTGTGGTCCAAGCACTTCTAGAGGCTCTAGGCTTAGTGTCTAGTTCAGTCGTGGTTCTTATACCACTTTATTGGTATATGGTTTGGTACGCCCCTAGGGCCCAAACGTGTATTTGTGCTATTACTGTGTTTAAATAACTTCTAACTTATGTACTTCGAACTCTAGCCTCATAAAGAGACTAGAGGGGTGTGTTTAGCAATAAATACATATATTTTGAATATATATCTGGTGTGGTGCTCTTTCATTTGGTCACTCAAGAGATTATAGACTGGTAAAACAAGCTGCTTTACATTCCTTCAAGACTTAGCCTGAAGGCTGCTCTCCATAGCTACCACTAGGATAGCTTTCAATAAGGTTGTCTTTAACCTATCTCCAATAAGGGGTTGTTTGGACTGGTGCAAGGTGCCCACTATAATTAGTGGACAGCATATGCCAGGCCAACTTCTCACAAGCATGATCTCTGGAACACAATCTACCTTTCTGACAAATTTGGTGTAATTCAGTCCAGCGGTACGGGCTGTAGGCATGTCTAAAGACCCATTTGGAATTAACATGGGAAACACATTTTTTATGACCCCCCCTTTTTTTTGGTCTCCGCTTGATGGATCACCCTAAACTTTTCCATGCTCAACAAGGCCCAACTTGACACTTTTTTGGGAAAATTTTGTGAAGATTCGTCAAACAGCACCAAAGTTATAAACAAGTCAAAATATGTTTTGTCTATGGAAACATGGTCCTAACTATATATATATTCACTGAAAAAACCATAGGTTTCAGGCACGTTATAGTTAGAAATTAGCATTTAAAAAACCATACAAATTCACAGAAAAAACCATAGGTTTTAGGCACAGTTATAGTTAGTTGGACATTGCACTCGTAGAAAACCCGTGAAATTCCCCGTTATAGTTAGTTCAGCTAACTATAACTCGCGCCCGCAATGCACTGCTGATGACGTCACATATTACATCACTCATGACATGGTCAGTGACATCACTGATGACATCTCAAATGACATCACTGATGACATCATCCAGTGACTGTGTGTTTCTGTAAAGTTTAAATATTTTTATATATATAGGGAAAGGCGTATTGAAGAATGAGTGGGTGTATAAGTGTCTGTATGGATGATTTAGTAGGTGCGTGACTAACTCTATAAGTGAGTGATTAAACGTATCTTACTGAATGCATGGGTTAGTGACTAAACTGGGTGAATGTCTGTATCCGTCTGTCTGTTGCTGTGTAAGTGGTGCATGGGTTTGTGAATAGCTACATGAGTGTCTATATGAGTTATTGAATGGTTGTCTGAGTATCTGTATGGGTGCCTGAGTGTTTGTGTGGGTGGGGTGTGTGCGACTCTGTGCATAGATGTGTGAGTGGGTGATTCACTGGGTGGATGGTTTCAAGAGTGCATCTGTGATAGACTGTATGGGTGGGTAAGTGTGTGTAAGAGTGTGTTAGTGAGTGAATGTATGTCCCAGTGGTACATGTGTGAGTAACTACATATGTGAAAGGCAGTATATATGTGTGTTGTAATATATAAATAGCTATAAGCGAGAGTGTGTGATTGTGAGAGTGACTGTATGGATGAGTGTGTGCTTGTATCAGTGATTGTATAAGAGCGTAAGAATGTGCAAGTATTTGTATGAGTAAGTGAGCTGGTGTGTGTATAACTGTATAGGTGAGTAAATGGCAGTGTGTTTAATTATTTGCATGACTGACTAGGTGTGTGAGTACCTCTATGGATGAGTGGCGGTGTTTGAGTGTCTATATAGGAGTATGAGTGCATATGATAGTCCTGTACTGAGTGACTGTAAGTATGAGTGACTGTACGGGTGAGTGAGTGGATGTGTGTGTGTGTAGACCTAAGAATCAGTGAGTGGGTATGTAGTTATTGGTGTTGGAGTGTCTATGGTTTTGCGAATGGCAGTCTGTAATTTAGAGTGGGTGTATCAAAGGTTATATTAGGGTGTGAGGAGGTGCATCAGATTATCACGTGGATGATGTCATCAGTGATGTCATCAGTGATGTCATTTGAGATGTCATCAGTGATGTCATCTGTGATGTCACTGACCATGTCATGAGTGATGTAATATGTGACGTCATCAGCAGTGCATTGCGGGCGCGAGTTATAGTTAGCTGAACTAACTATAACGGGGAATTTCACGGGTTTTGTACGAGTGCAATGTCCAACTAACTATAACTGTCCCTAAAACCTATGGTTTTTTCAGTGAATTTGTAAGGTTTTTTAAATGCTAATTTCTAACTATAACGTGCCTGAAATCTATGGTTTTTTTCAGTGAATTTCAAAGGTTTTTTAAATGCTAATTTCTAACTATAACGTGCCTGAAACCTAAGGTTTTTTCAGTGAATTTGTAAGGTTTTTTAAATGCTAATTTCTAACTATAACGTGCCTGAAACCTATGGTTTTTTTCAGTGAATTTCAAAGGTTTTGTAAATGACAATTTTTAAATGTATTAATTGTTATATTTATTTTTTTGATACTGATTTACTAAATTTTTTAAACTATTTATTTTTAGATATTTTATTTTTTAAATTACATTGTAATTACATTATACATTACATTACAAAATATACTTTCTCAGAATGAATTAATTTACTTTAAATACTTTGCAAATAGGCAATAGACTTTTAAGTACAGTAGTTACAGTTGTTGCAATGGGCAACACAATTTCAAACACAATGCAACATTGAGCTCAATGTGAATTTCTAGTTAAATGCAATTAGTTACTTTATGGATTACTCTTCTAACCACAGGACTGGATCCTAGATTCTGTCCTGGGACATCTCCTGTAAACAGTTGAGTAAAAGCGTTTTGGTTACAGTAGTGATTTTTAAGGAATATTATTGTATTTTAAAAGTTGACACTTAGAAACTTCTTCACATAGAATCACCAATGTTATCCTATGGGAGGAAATTCACTTAGCAGGTAAGTAGTGTTATCGTTACTTTTTCTTACTCAGTGGTGGATCCTGGATCCAGCACTAGTGCATCTCCTGTAAACAG
This sequence comes from Calotriton arnoldi, assembly GCA_963921515.1. Taxonomy (NCBI): domain Eukaryota; kingdom Metazoa; phylum Chordata; class Amphibia; order Caudata; family Salamandridae; genus Calotriton; species Calotriton arnoldi. The sequence continues at coordinate 890,788 of CAWUFW010006373.1, read as the reverse complement.
TTGAAAGAATGCGTTTAAGTCATACAGGCGATTTTTAAGGAATATTTGTAGTTTGTGAAAATCGACACTTTGAAACTTTTCTGCTGAAAACCAGACAATGGATTCCTATGGAAGAAAATACAAGTTACTGGTAAGTACGGTTAGAATTACTTTTTATGGTCAGTGCTGGGCTAAAAGATGCAGCACTGGGTTCTCTCCTGATAACAGGTGAGTAAATCGGAATTCGTAGTTCAGCTGATTTTAGAGGAATATTATAAAGTTCCAAAACTCCACACTTAGAAGAATTTCCAAGTGAAACCAGTCAATGTTAGCCTATGGAAGGAAATTCAAGTTACTGGTAAGTACGGTTAAAATTACTTTTCAGGATCAGTACTGGGCTCAAAGATGCAGCACTGAGGTCTCTCCTGATAACAGGTGAGTAAATTGGAATTCGTAGTTCGGCTGATTTTAGAGGAATATTTGCACAATGGTGAAGGAAGGGGGTGGGGCCTGAGGTGACATGTCTGCAAACACACCCTGTTGCGCGTTTTAAGTTGGAGAATTAATTCCTCCTCAATCCCGAGGGTTCCTAGGGGCCAACTAGCCCACCAGATACCTCCAGTATGTGCGAGAGAGCTGCGTTGTAGCGAGGTGTTCAGAGGCCACGCCCCTTTTTACAGCACTCTGCAACGCAGCTTCGTGGCGCTTACTGGAGGTACCTGGTGGGCTAGTTGGCCCCAGGGACCCTCAGAATTGAAGGGGATTTAATTCCCCATCTTAAAACGCGCCACGGGCCTGTTTGCACACATGTCACCTGAAGCCCCGCCCTCCCTTCACCACTGTGCAAACGCGCCCCGTGGCGCGTTTTAAGTTGAGGGATTAAGTCCCCTTGAATCCTGAGGGTCCCTGGAGTCCAACTAGCCCACCATGTACCTCCAAAAAGTGCCACAGAGCTGCGTTGCAGAGAGGTGTAAAAGGGCGTGGCCTCTGTACACCTCTCTGCAACGCAGCCCTGGCGCATACTGGAGGTTCCTGGTGGGCTAGTTGGCCCCAGAGACCCCCAGTATTCAAGGGGAATCGTTCCCCTCTGCAAACGCGCCAGGGCGCGTTTGCAGAGTGGTAAAGGAAGGGGACGGGGCCTGCGGCACGATCGTTTAAAAAAAAAAAAAAATTCCGAAGGGGGCTGTGTGGCCCCCTTCCTTTTCCTTTTTTGGGCCCTGGGGACCCCATCCCCAGGGCCGTACTCCCTTTTTCTTTTTTTTAAAAACGAAACGGGAAGGGGGCCGCGTGGCCCCCCTCCCGTGGCCGATTCCGGCCCTGGGGACCCCATCCCCTGGGGCATGGCCACACTTTATGATTTTTAAAGGAGGGGGCTGCGTGGCCCACCTCCTCAGGCCTCCTTTTGCCCCGGGGACCCCATCCCCCGGGGCAGGCCTTTATTTTTATTAAATTTTTTTATTATTATTTTTTGGGGGGGAGGGGGGCCGCGTGGCCACCCTCCCGGGCCACTACTTGCCCCGGGGACCCCATCCCCCGGGGCTGGCCCTATCCTTTGGGGACCGTGGGGGGACCCCAACTCCCCCACGGTCCCGCCGGCTCCCCGCGTCCTGCGGGAGCAGGCATTGCTTTTCCACATGGGGAGCTGCTAACATGCGGAAAAGCAATCTGCTTTGAATTTTGGAAGAGAGAGCAGGTTTCCTGCTCTCTCTTCAAAATTCAAAGCAGTTTGCTATGATCAGGACGGGAGCCACGAGGCTCCCGTCCTGTCATACCAAACAGCAGTGTCCCGGGGGTAGGCACCCCGGGACACTGCAGGAGCTGGCCCTGGGTGGTAGCGGTCCCCAGGGCCATCAAGGGCTCCAGGAGGGGGGCCACACGGCCCCCTCCCAACATCGTGAAAGCCCCGGGTAGGTGGTGGTCCCCGGGGCTTCGGGGGTCCAAAACGGACCCCCACATTTGTTTAATTAGTGCCCCGGGGAGGTGGCGGTCCCCGGGGCATGTGGGGGGCTCGAGTACCCCCACACAGGTAATTTAATTTTTTTTAAAAGAAGCCCCGGGGGTGTGGCGGTCCCCGGGGCTGCAGTAGGGCCCAGTGCCCTCCCGCACAATTTAAAATTCAAAAGCCCCCCAAACCATTTTTTATTAACCCCCCGCATGCCCCCGGGACTTGGCCCACCTGGGGGCCAAATAACAAAGAAGCGCGGGAGCCCGTGCTTCATTTTTTTTTTTATCGGCAGGATCCGCGCACCCAGCGCGTTTTTTGCTGATTTTTTATTTTTTTTTAAATACATTTTTTTTGGGCCTTGGGGGTCCTTATAGGACCCCCTGAGCAGGCCTAGCGGGTCAGGGTGTTTCTACCCTGCCCCCTTTTTGCGTTTTACGCAGTTGTTTTACTGCTTTCTTGTTCCTCGGTTCTACCAAGGAACAAGATGGCTGCCAACACTTCCTGGTTTGGAGTGTTGACAGCCAATTAGCATGCAGCTCGTGATCGGGAGGGTGCGCGGATCCACCGCGGCCATAGATATCGAAACTTTTGTTTGGGATTTTCTCAGCAACTACTGAACGGATTTACACCATTTTTAAAAAGGGTGCTTTCTGAACCAAGCACTACCTTTCTGCCAAATTTGGTGTAATTCCGTTCAGCAATTTTGCTGTAGCCTTGCATAAAGTTTCCTATGGGAAATTGATTTTTTCACTCTTATTTTTTGAATTTCTCCGCAACTACTGAACGGATTTACACCATTTAAAAAAAGGTCGCTTTCTGAACCAAGCGCTACCTTTTTGCCAAATTTGGTGTAATTCCGTTCAGCAGTTCGGGCTGTAACCGTGGCTAAAATTTCCTATGGGAATTAACATGGAGAAAACACGTTTTGGGACCCCCTTTTTTCTCGGCCCCGCTTGATGAATCACCCCGAAACTTTCAAGACAGGAGCGGACCGGAGCGCCCCACTAGTTTTGAAAATTTCGCGATGATTCGTCAAACGACATCAAAGTTATTGGGAATAGAATGTTACGGATTTCCTATGGATAATAGGTCCTAACTATAACTATCTACTGGCGACCGACAGTAGATAATATATATATATATATATATATATATATATATATATATATATATATATATATGTATGTATGTATATATATCTTCACTGAAAAAACCATAGGTTTTACAGACGTTATAGTTAGAAATTAGCATTTAAAAAACCTTTGAAATTCACTGAAAAAACCATAGGTTTCAGGGACGTTATAGTTAGCTGGATATTTCACTCGTACAAAACCATAGAAATTCCACTGTTATAGTTAGTTCAGTTAACTATAACTCGCGCCCCCGCAATGCACTGCTCATGACGTCACATATTACATCATTGATGGCATGGTCAGTGACATCACTGATGACATCTCAAATGACATCACTGATGACATCACTGATGACATCATCTAGTGACTGTGTGTTTCTGTAAAGTTTAAATATGTTTTATATATATGGCAAGGTGTATTGAAGAATGAGTGGGTGTATACGTGTCTGGATGGAGGATTTAGGAGGTATGTAACTGATTGTATAAGTGACTGATTAAACGCGCCTTACTGAATGCATGGGTTAGTGACTAAACTGTGTGAATGTCTGTATCAGTCTGTCTGTTGTTGTGTAAGCTGCTACATGGGTTGGTCACATTTTTACTCAAGGCCAAATAATATGTGGAATTTTTTTTTAAATCATCCAGTATCAATTCCTTAAAGCATCTTCCCATGTTCCCTCTAGGCCGAATAATGTATCTAAAATTTTTGTTTCAGAAATATCAAGTATGAGTTGGGTAATTCATAAGGCAATCTCGGTTTAATTTCCAAGTGTGTATCGTTGCAGTGACTCCAACCATTTTTGCATTTTAAATATACAGTATAATGTCCACATGTGGTAGTAGCTCCAGCATGGAAAACAATAGCCAGTGTTGTGAAAGTTCTTCCAGAAATAGATACTTGACTAGCAACAAAATTTTTAATTTTTGTTTCCACTTTTCTTCCATTTGGTCTACATCATTGTAGCATTAAAATTAGATATTTTCCATATCTTTCTAGGCATAATGTAGGTAACATTTCTGACTGACAACGAGAACATTTCATATCATGATTTGCTTCTTTTACTAATTTCGGAAAAGGTACAGATTTGCAGTCAGGTATTGTTAAATATAGAAATCGTTCTCTGTCAACTATAGTACTTGAAGTTAATGAACACTGTTCACATTTGCGATCCCATTTGTAACTGAGTCCAAATAAAATCTCAATCTGGATTCCTTCATCTTCTAATACTCCAAGCATAATCATCAGAAACTCTTGTGCATCTTATTGTATATTAGGACTGAACGTTAAAGATCCAGTACATGTATCCAAGAGTTGTCGAATACCAGAAGCAGTATGGATCTTACTTCTGTCAGTTCTCAATTGTTCAAATAAAGTATAAAGTGCAGAACATAATCTTTTTTCCTGACTTTCCATAATTTCACCATAAAGATCTTCTAGATAAAATATAGCGTTTAGAATAACATTACCATAGCAGTTGACACCAGAAGCATTTTCTAATTGGTATCCCACAACATCATCACTTGTTTGTATTTTCTGTTTCTTTGCATCTTTTCTCTTGAATTTTTTTCTGCTTTTCAACCACACTTGATTCATCAACATGTTTGCATTTTGAACACACAGCACGTTTTTCATAAATAGGATATTCACCTAAAGTTGGTGCATAAAGTCTTCTTAAACGATTATATTCTCTTACACAATTTACATTAGCACTAACCTTGTTTTCATCTAAATCAATTAAATACAAACCAGACAATGTTCTAACTCGAGATAATGCAACGTATGCCATTCCCTCTTTAAACACAGTTCTTCCAACATTTACTAAAGCATTATCTACACTTAAACCTTGAGATTTATGAATGGTTATTGCATATGCTAAACAGAAAGGAAACTGTTTTCTACGAACATACAAGTCTTTTACCAGCAAAAACGTACAGCACAACGCCCAATTTGTTTCACCTCTGCAATATGATCAAATTTAATTTTCAAGAATTCAATTGCATTTCTGTTTTGATATTTTACAAATTCAACAACTTTCCCTATTGCTCCATTCACTAAACCTTGTCCTATATTCAAATTACGCCTCAAAATTACCCGACAGTTTATACATACATCTAAAAAAAATTCTAAGCCAGCAGTTTTTGATACAGACTTTTCCAAAGAATCCAATTTAGTCTGTAGTTTATTTGAAAGAAGAATTGTTATTCCTTGATGCTCGATTTTATCAATAGCTTCAATGTGAACTATTTCTTGATTTTCCAATTTCAGAAGCTCTTGATTAAATGTATAACACTCTTCCAGTGTAGGCATTAAGCAAAGTATAGACTTTTTTTCTGCAATGTTTTTGTACAGTACTGCTGCTGGTGTGTTTTCAGTTGTAAACAAGTTCTTTAGTAGACAACTTTGTTAAGCTTGTTTACCATGTTTGCTTAGAACACCAATTCTTACATCTTTCAGAATATTTCCATAATCTTCATCACTTGCTTGTCGCATATTCTGAGTGAGTTCTTTATATTCAAAATTTAACCAGAGATTCACATTTCCGATACTTTCCAAAGATTTCCTAGTGTCTTCATGTAGAAGCGTTTTAAAGACTGGTTCTCCTTTTACAGGAGTTAGTTGTAGCAGATCTCCAAATACAATTAAATGTTTTCCTCCAAAGAGAACGTTGTAATCTGTTTTTAATACCTGTTGCATTCTTAAATGCACAAAAGCAAGCATTAAGTTTGAGACCATGCTCACCTCATCAATAATTAAAATTTTCATCTTCTTCAGCACTCTTGACACTTCATAAGAAGCTTCTCCAGACAACTTCTGATATTCTAATTTATTATCATGCTCAACTGGTAACATTAGTAATCTATGCACAGTAATTCCTTTAACATTGTGCACAGCTAATCCAGTTGGAGCTGTTACTACACAAGATAAATGTGAACCAGTAGTTTTTTAAGATAACTGGTCAAAACTTTAATTAAAAAACTTTTACCCGTTCCAGCTTGACCACTGATGTACATCAGAATAGGTTTAAATGATGAACATACACATTCTTTTTTTCATGCAACAAACCATGTTCTATCTGTTCTCTCACTTGTACATATATTTCTTTCTGTTCAATATTTACTTGTTCTTCTAACTTTTCCAATGTAGTATTCTCCTCTTGTGCTTGTTGCATTGCAATTTCCACTTCATGCATAGCAATCGCTGCTTCATTTTCCACTATTGGTTGTCCAAGTGGATCTTGACTACATGGACCAGAACTTTGACTATCTTGAGAACTTTCATTTGCAACTTCAGCTGTAATAGTCTTTTCCTGTTCAACTTCATCATTCAACATTTTTAAATATGTAGGGAAAATTGAACATGCAATGCTATGTTTACATGCATTAAAAGAATCTTCGTAGCAGTCGAAATCTCCAAGTAATTCACTTTCGCTACGCCATGGTTTGAACAGTTTGAGAAGTGCTAAATAGTAAAATTCTCGCTTGTCTGCAGTTTCACAACTGAGTTTCCTGTGGTTGATAAGATTACCTTTTGTGTGTTTTACTAAACATCCATGACATCCAAGTACTGCATATTTTCCTTGTTTTAAATTCTGTTTAACATTTCTTTTGAAGCTGTAATGTTGAAGTACTTCATACAGACATAGCTGTTCCAGATGTCGACTCCTTTTCGGATAGTATGTATCCAACATATTCGTTTTAAGAATTTCTGTACTGTCTGGTTCATTTGCTGCTAAGTATTTAATTTCTTCTAATGATTTCAACACTCTATTTCGTGAGCAGGCAAGACCTAAACTTACCCAAATGATCCCTCGTGATTTTGAATATAAACTTGAAGAGCACAACCGGTCTGAACATTCATATGATCCAATTTCTCTGTGGGAAAGCATTTTCAAAGTAAAGCTGTACAATTTTTTGCTAAGGCTTTTCTCTTGTGCAATTTCTTCCCACATTTGTTTCATCTCGTTTTTTTCTGATTTCATTATATATGAAGTAACGTAGCGTGCAACAGCAATTGAGTTGTCTGCAACATACTGGATGTCCATATTTGCAGTCCACATTTTTAAAATAACCGGATTGTAGTCATTAATATACTTTGACATTTCTGTTCTTTTCAAGTTGTAGGTATTCTTTGGAGATTTGCGAGTTATTGTGTGCCTTACAGAAGAAAAAAAGAATTTACTCTTCCTTTAGAAATTACTGGACGTGGAAATCCAAACCGACACTTGGTATAAAATTTTCCTTTAGACTTGTATTTTCGTCGGCAGTACTTTCCACAATGGTGACTTTGGAAACGTAAAACTTGCTGTCTCAAGCTTCTATCTCATCCTTCTCTTGGAATCTCTCATGTCACATACTGTTCAATGAAAGACAATACTATTTCATCTGAATCAGTTCCAAATTTAGGTGCATCCTTGATCCACAATAGCATATGTATATGAGGAGCACCTCTCGCTTGGTACTCCTTTCTCCAAAAGAAATCGGTAACTTATCCAAGAGGTGGATTCTTTTTATTGCAGATGAAAGACATCATAGCTTGAAACCTATGATTAAAATATCTGAACACATTCACAGGATCCAAAGAACACAGTTCTCCAGGTGTCTTCATTTCAACATTCTTTATATTGGAATTTGCTTCTCGTAGAAATTCAAGCAAATCTTCCCATGGATACTCTGCACAGCTAAGTGTCACAAACCATGTTGGTGTACCTAAGTTCCGTAACATACACTTCAGTTCTCCATGACGACGATACCAATACTCATTTGTTCCTCGTTGACATGCCATCAAATTAATTAACTGTGCTTCTAAATTTTCATCTGTTTGTTGAACTTTCTCCACAAATTCTTTCACTGAAAGAAGTGATTGATGAACTCCAGTTTTCAGTATGTGGTTCACTGCATAGGACAGAGAAGACAGATCACTTTCAAACAAAAGGTGAAATATATATGGTATACTCTGCCGGAATCTAGGTACTTCAGAGTATAATCTTGTTGAGCGATATTCTGAAGCTGGAATGCGTACAGGTCGGTCATCATATCGTCCACCTTCTCCAGTAGGAAACAGCTGTGGAAAAGAACGAGCTTCTAAGCTTTTCTCCCATACACTCATTGGAGTTCCCTTTGCTTTTTTCATTTGAAATAACTCAATACTGTTTCCTATTACTTCTTTTGAATGTAGAGGACATATTGTGTAATGTTCATAAATCTCTTCACTCCTTGACTTGTCCAATTTCTCTATTTGACCACTTGAAATTTCAGATTCATCTTCCAAACTTATTACCTGTTCTTCCACATTTACACTTTTATAATAAATATTATTCTCCACAAGATATAACGTAGCCTTTTGAAGTTTTTTAACATCCACAAATTCTTGCCATATTTTCTGACTCTTTGTTGGTGCTCCATTTACTAGAATGACTACTGCTTCATTTTCATCTTTGTCTCCACCAACAATTTCAATATTTTTCTTAAAATTCAAAGGTAAGTACACTACTCTTCCTTTCAGCCCTCTTTGTAAGTCTGTTGGTGGCAGTTTACCTGTTTTAGGCTCAATGCAAATTATAGTTTGAAGTGGATGAACAGATGGAATTAGAACTGACTCATATGTATTCAAATCTGCCAGTTCCTCCGGAATAGCTACTAATTCTAACTTATTATGTACTGCTCTAGCGGGCATTTTGTTCTCTTCTAATTTGTTATAACAATATTTACAAATACGTTGATCACTGCCTAACTCAAATTGACCTTCCACTAACAAGTAAGTTGCAAATTCTTTCCATTTATCATTATTCTTCTTTTCAGATTTCAAATACAAATCAACATTCATAGTTTGAGTTTTATAATTAGTACGTCGACAACAAACACAAACATAGTTTGGAATTTCAGAGCACACTATGTTAAACTTTCCAATTTCTTCTTCAAACTGATCAATCATAATCACTTTCCCATCTTCTTCAACATCTGTTGTAATTGTCAAACTTTCACTTTCTATACACTGCTCTTCTGAACCAAAATATCGGAACTGAATATCATCACACTTTTTTTGTACATCTGATAAAGAACCGTGTAAAAGAGCTGTATTCAGTTCACCTAAACATAATGCAGGACACTTTTTACATAGTACAGTTTCCTTACAAACTTCCGCATTTCTGAATGGTGTACTGCTAACATCCTTAAGTGATGAAAAACACTTTTACACACTTTTCTTGAAAGACAAGCCAGAGAATGCCCATGTTTCTCAGTATATTTTCTTACATTACAAGGATCTAGTGTTTGTAACAACCTAATCTTCTGTTTTACACTTTTCTGTGTATATTCTCGTAACAAATTTCGCATTATATCAATAGATTCCTGTCGAATACTACAAATACTGCTATAATCCCACTTATACACAGGAGCTTGTGTGCGTTTCCCTTGCACTTCTTCAGCTATTAACTGTTCTGCACTAATAGTAACCATTTCCTCTTTTGCAACAGGACAACCATTCTGAACTTCGTAGCAACGACCTCCAGTATCAACTGCAAATGGTAAACTATTTTCTTGGAAGTAACGCTCTTCATTAAAAAAAGGTTCACTATTAGATGTATGTTTCCATTTTCCACTGAAGATTTTACAAAAGTTGCTTCTGTTCACACGTCTTTTTTTTACTTTTGTCTTTCAGAATCTTCATTGTTTTATCCAACACTTTCATCCTCTTCAAAATGAAAATAAATATTTTTGTTTTAACTTAAAAGCAGTATCCACTATGCTTTCAACACGCTGTTTCTGTTTCAATTGCAGCACTTTCTTTTTATATTTGCGGCATCCTTTTATTAAATTCTAAATTACTCTATTTCGAAAAACTCTTTGACGAATTTCTTGAAATTGTTTTTGTCTACGGGTAACAAATACTCTTTCCTTATCATGTTTTTTTTTCTTGCAATTTGAAGTCGAAGACTGCTTCTCCTTACTTGAAATTGTTTTATTTTTCCTTTGTGTGATGTTATTTTCATTAAATGTTCGTAGTACTTTTTTTAGAAATTGTCTAGTGTTTTTACCAGAAGAAACTATTTTTGTAGTACTCTGATTTTCTTCTAATACATATTTTTGACTTTTCTTTAAGTAGATTGCCTTTTTGTTTTTCCTTTTTTTCAGTTCTTCTAGGCATTTCCAATTTTTATCCAAACAAAATAATTTTCTGAGAATGAAAAAAAAGTTTCAATTATTTGTTATATCTGTTCAATATGTCAAAATAATCACATACAATTATATAAGTTCCAGTGGTGGCTTGCAGAGGAAATTCTGCATGGTACTGGAGCGGAATAAGGGAACAGTAGGGTGGCAGGTGTTGTCATCCGACATACAGCACGTATTTATTGAATTATTTAGATTCACCTTCCCATTTTATATGTGACTCCACTACCTCCTACTTTTCCCCTCGCCCCCCACCCCCTGTCCCATGCACCCCACCGTCCCACGCCACTTCCTCTGCAACCCACTACACATAACTTTGTAGATACTATTTTATAAAATTGTTATCTGTATACTTAGAGTGATATTCTCAACTAAATGGCACATGTAAACGTTACCCTTATTAGTTTAACACTTCTATCGGCAACTTAGCAAGCATAACACTGCACCATATTAGCAAAAATATGGTACAGGCTTACATTTCATTGTGGATGTACATAAACAAGTACAGATCAACTGTTAGACAGCAACAAAAACCACTGACATGGAGATGGAGAGGGGGGAAAGATTAAGGGACATATTCACAAGGAGCCATCGCCGAATTAACGGCACTTTATTGCAGCCAAACTTGTGATAAATTTACCCCCCATTCACAAGCCGGTGTTAACAGCCCACAGCACCAGTATACCCACGATAGCAGCCTCAAAAAACATCGCCACAGAGGACCCTCGCAAATATCGCTAATGAGATGCAGAGTAGGCGTTCCCGTGACAAAAGCCGAGACAACAGCACACCTCAACATTCACAACGACCAGCCACATCCGCGATAAAAACACAAAACCGGCGATAAGGCGCGTTAGCACCAGGAAATTTACACCTGCTCTGACCTGGTGTAAAGTTGGACGGCAGCCAGCACCACAAAGGGAGCACAGCCCAGGGCCACATCCGAAGGGCAACAGATGCCATGGAGCAACTCATCATGCGGCCCGGACACCCAACAGGGCCACACCACCCACCGCCAACACCCCAGGACCCCATCCCACACCCTGAACACCCCCGGCACCACCCCCAACCCCGGACTAAGAAATTGCACACCAACACCACGAATCCCAAAACAAACATCTTGCCTTATGTCGCACAAGCAGCAAAATAAACATACATGCGTGACCAGAAAATGGAGAATCTGTCATACAGCAATGCAACCACCAACACAAAACCCCAGACAAACAAAAGCAGAAACAACGTCTAGGATGAGTCCTAGCTGCTCCCACTGGACAATCCGTAGCACACAGCCCGGTAGACCAAATCCAAGAGAAGAAGGTGTGCCATGCGCGCAACAAAGGAAAGAGAGGGAGAGAGCGAGGGAGAGAGACGGAGTGAGATAGCACAAGCAGCGCAAGGCCGCACGGGCACCTGGCTCCACATGCCAACATGTGTGTGTACATCGCCATCCATACACCATGAGCCCAAGGCTGTGTCCCAATCTCAGCGCCAAAGCCACATCACATTCCCAAAATGAAAGTAGTAGTGAGACAAACATCAGGGATGAAAGCACCATTGTTCCAATGCAGAAGCCGGGAGGACACCTGCACCTCTGACCTTGGCCCCGAACGCACCTGGAACACCCTGATAGAGATACAATGGCAGATGAGGACGACTCCCACACCAATCATTCCGCAAATAAACCATCCGACTTATCCACAGCCCACACATAGAAGCCCCTGCCTGTGGGCCCCGGCATTGGATGCCCTTGACACCCACCGAAACAGCAACCCATGTCCCACAATGTTGCACACACATTCAAATCATTGCTCAGAGCTGTGGCATATCCTCCACACAACAGCCGCAGTCCAGAAGAGGGCCTGTTCACGAGACGCACCAACGCAATGGCAGGCCATACCGGGCACGTGTACAACACCCGTCACTTGGAACAGTACCGTGCACGTATGCTGCATTTACTGGGCGCACTGCCACTGGCAGTGCTGCGGATCAGTTACAGGCTCAGCTTCCGCATTGCCCACGTCACCTGCATCCAGCCCTGGTTCCACTGCCGGACATGCACATTCGAGTGTCCCATGGATGTCTGCCTATCCAACACAACTGTTGATGAATTGGACTATGACTTGTGTCTGCGCCCCCTGTTGGATCACAAACAGGAGTGTAACAGAGAAAGCCGTGCATGGGATGCCTTGACATACTGCATATGTATTGGTAGTTGTGCATGGGAGATTGCACAATTTCTCATTTGCAGTGACCACATCGAGGCGCTCCCCTATTGGGCTGTGTTGCGGATCGGTGAGACGGCGTGGGCTGAGCACACCTGCCCGGACCACCTAATGGATTGGTTCACCCTGGTGTTCCTTGAACACGACAACGATGTACTATTGGAACACATTGCACATGAAGCTGCACAGGCATTCATGGACGAGTAACTACGTACCTGCAGCCACATCCTATTGCCACCCACAGCACATGGCCCAACAACTTGTTGCACAGTGGGGATTGCTCACATATCCCACCAAAACAGAGGGCACGTCTGCCTTCGGTCGGGCTCTGGATGCATGTGCGTGGAATAATGCGTGTGCACACACACCTGTCCAAGGCGACGCAGGTCCATGGTCCGAGCAACACAGCGTCGTTTGGCAACGTTGCCAATTCGGACACACTGCTGGGTGAGAGCACACACATGGCGATGTAGCACGACATGTGAACCTGTCAGACCCTCACACCTGATCACTGTCGGCAGAGCAGACAATTACCGCACCCCGGAGGCAGAGCACCATGCAGACCCCACGTACAGTAAGTCGTGCCCCCTCACACATGGCACTGTGCAGACGCCAAACAACACATGACTCGTCCAGCAAGGCAAGGTGGGCTGTGAGCGTTGCCATATGTGATGAATCTTGTCATTTCAGCCCCATCATCATCTGCCCCTTGACATGTACCCATGCTGCGTGTAAGTGTCTTAAGTATGTCCGTGCCTGTTCTGGCCGTTGCCTCGTCCGTACTGACACGCACATGCCAATAAAGCCTATGCCACTCCACTGGTGTCTAACTGTGAGGTGTGTTGTAAAGATTGTCCACTCATGTGCCACAATGAGCCTCTTCCCACTGTCGCATGTGCAATGGGGGTGTATCCCTTTGGCAAGCTCCGCCTCTGTGAGCCAGACATTGTTTTTGCATAGGTGCTGGACGACATCTGATGCAGCCCCATCACCTAAGCAGTCTGATGTGTCAGGGGCACACAGCCATGCAGCCATCACCCCGCCACACACACCGGACACAGAACCCGTATGAGGGGAGTTTTGTACCACATTGCCTTCATTGCTGATGTTCTGTGATTGCTATGTGTGTGGGCTGCATTGTGGGGAGTTGCCCCTGCAGCTCTGATTTCGTGTAGCCTTCTCCCCTTGAGACGGGGTGCCTTTGTATTGTGTGCTTTTCGGGGCCTGTTTTGCTTTTGACTTGGGTGATGTGTGCTCGCGGACTGATTTTGTGGCCTGGTGCATTGTTGGTCTGCTGCGTGTATTGTAAGGCATGGGTTGTGGTTGCAAGCGGACACGTCGGAGTGTGACCTGCTCCTTTGAGGATGTGATCCGCACTTGGCTCCATCCATGTCGCTTCGTGGGCCATGTCATTTTGTTTGCGCAGCTGCTATGCTATCCGACATGCAGTGTTACTTGCATAGTCAGTGTGGGTCACGGATCTGCTGGTTTGCTGGATTCAGCATATGTGCAAGAGTAGGTTGTGATATTGGTGATAGGGGGGGCACTCTGTGCACATTGTGGATGGGGGCCTACTTGGCGTTTGGATGTGTGCTGCAGTGTGCCAAGGCATTCAGGGACATGTTCCAGGGTCATTGTGGGTGTACTGTGTGCTGCACAAATCAACGCCGTATCTAATTTACAAAACTACATACTCGTATAAACATAACAAACTATACTGCTTATTTGTTACCTCTATACCTTACTCCTAAAACCATGTAATCTTTCAAACATATGTCACGTCACTTTTGTACCATTGAAACTGATTACGACCTTCTCTTTACACTACAGATCCCATGAACATGCTAATAAAGGTATAAGTGCTATTTTCATACTAGATAAAGCTCTCTTACTTAATTTTTATAAACACTACTGTTTGGTGCACAAAATGGGGGTGACACATGAGGAGTGGAAACGGAGGTGTAATCCCTAAACTTTTGTTGTACCGTTCCTTTAATATACGTATATTGAGGGTTTTAAGTGGGATGAAGAAAAATGCGGGTGTCTAAAAGGGGTAGCAGTGTTCAGCACCGGTGAGACTCAGCCCACTTAAAGACCTGCGTATATTCAGCACAGAGACACACCCTAACAATTTTCATCGCTTATAATCACAGTTTGTTTACTAGTGTGAAACAATTGTACAGAAAATGTACTAAGAACATTTTTAATTGTTTTTTATCTCTCACACATTTATAAAATATCTCTTGTAAAGAAACGCCCCTCTCCACCTTTATTTCGTACGAACGAGCAATAAATAATCCCTTTACCAGCATCTAGTCACTAACTACTAACACTGTGCACTGTACCCAATTGTAAAGCAGAAATAGTGTTTAGATTATGTCTTAAAGTATCATCAAATGATTCAAACCATGCATACATACACAAAGCAACGTGCATGTTTACTTTGTCCATTTACTCTCTATGTAATCTGTGCACATTCTGAACAAGTTCGCAGTATATCACCTGTTTTCACTTATACTCAAATGTACCTTACAGTATAAAACTGACATCACAACCTATGCATATGTAATATTTCCTACATAATACAGTGCATTTCTATACCATTGAAACTGATTGCAACATTCTTTATATAGTACAAATTCTACCAATATGCCAATAAACCTATAAGTGCTATTTTTATAATACAAAAAGCTGTATTAGATTATTTTTATAAACAGTACTGCTGCGGGCACAACATGGTGGTGCAAGGTAGACAGAGTAAATGAAGGTGTAATTCCAAACGTTTTTATGTATCGTCCCTTTACTATACGTATATTAACAGCTTTAACTGGGATGAAAAAATTGGCGGCTCTCTTAAAGGGGTGGCGGAGCCTACTACTGATAACACCCAGACCACTTAAACGCCTGCGTATATTCAGCAGAGGAACACACCGTGACAATTACTATAGGTAATAATCACATTTACTTTACCACTGTGAACAAAATCGTACAGAAAATATACAAAGAACATTTTCATTTATTTTTATCTCTCACATATGTAAAAAAATGACTTCTGAAGAAACGCTCCCCAACAACTTAGATTTCCTAAGAACACCCAAATGCAAAGCCTCGCAGTACCACACCAGCCTTCACTGACATTGAAATCTACCTCTCAGTGTAAAAAATGAGACCACAAACTGTGCACATAACCTTTCTTCTTTTTTTCCCATCTCTGTTAAGTTAATAACACATGAATTTTCTACTGTCACCCCTTCTCCACTATTTCCAGACTGAACATAATTTCCAAACGTGCGACATTCTGTTTATCTCGCCGGAATAGATATACAAATCGAAATTAACGCTACATCGAATTTTCAATACCATACAGGGCCATATTCACAAGAATGGCGATAACATTATCGCCACTTTAGCGGCAGGAAACTGCCGCTAAAGCAGCGATAATGTTATCGCTGGTCTTGAGAATATGGCCCACAATCTTTACATATGACAACTTACACCTTTTCTTTGTGAAAAACTCCTAAACATATATAAAGTACTTGTTTAACAACTAGTTACACATTATGCATATTTTAGAACCAATAAAACACCACACTTTACTAACACTGTGTTATTTAGAAATAAAAAATACTTTCAAAGTTAAAAATATCGTCTCAAATACTTAACCACTACTACAAAACACATAACACACCTTCTTAATTTCTAATTTACCTTCGTAGTTGGTATGCAGATTTCAAATGTCACAAACGCATGCAATTCTTTTCTTGTCACACAGTACATGTAATGCACCGCTTTCATCAAGAATGGAACCAGTAATGGCACAATTTCCCTGTTGCTCCACACATAAATACATGTAAAGAACAAATCAGAATAGTTCCTTATTTTTTTTAGATTGCAAAACCTCTCTTTATTGGTTATTTTAGAACTTTCCATATAAACAGTTTTTTTAAGGACACATACAGGTGAAAAGTTCAGCGTATTGTATCAACACTTTCTAGAACATTCTACGACACGTGCAGGTTAAAAGTTCATCATTTTTTTAAACCTACCGATATTTTTTTGCAACATTTTCTCCAACATTTAACGGCACGTGGAGGTCAAAAGTTCACCATTCTTTCAAGTTTGAACTGCACCTTCCAAATACAATTGGCAGGTGTGGTTGAGCTGAGCAAATTTCATCCTATAATATGTACTCCATGTCTAAACTGCTTTTTTATTAACCAATCACAAAGATGCTTTTCATCAAAACTAATATACACCCTACTTTTTAGGACACAATACATTTCATCTCCCAATCGGTTAACGCTTTGTAAAAAAAAAAGTAGTTCCCCATGTTTAAACATATCTCTCATTCTACGAACAGACTGCATGAGCTACAGACATTTATCCATATCTTCTAGCCATACCTTCAAAATGCTAGTGTGGATTGTAGGACATAGCTATATTGTCTGGTGCAAGAGGTATGCAGAACAGAGACGTATTGACTTAGACCTAGGTTTACAAAATGTGCACATTAAATGGTTTGCACAGAGAGGATTGAAGTGGCACCATTTGCTCCCTTTGGTTAAAACCTGTTTGCATCTCCAACACCCTGATCTCATGATTGTGCACTGTGGTGGTAACGACCTAGGCACATTGACTGGGGTAGGTTTGGAAATGCTTATGAAAGACACCTTTGGACAATTGATGTTACTTTTGCCTCAAACTGTCTTTGTATATTCCAATATATGCCAAAGACAGAAGTGGAAATGGTCAAACCAATTTTGTCATAAGATTGAAAAATCTAGGAAGAATGTCAACAAAGCTGTGTCTGCATACCTCAGAGACCATAGAATGGGGTCGATCTACAACAACATACGTTTTGATATGGCTGATATCTACAGAAGTGATGGAGTACACTTCACAGATGAGGGAAACCAAGTTTTCCTGATTAACCTGAAGCTGTGCATTCACACTTACATGTAGCTCCAACTAATAAACACAAGGGCTCTTTTTAGAGCCGCCTTATATTCCCAATTTCCGCTTGCAGAGTGTCACCTGTGGTTCCACTAGCAGAGGGACACCTGCGGGCCGTCGGGCAGGCTCGCAGAGGAAGAGCTGCGGCCCGTGGGCTCAGCTCGCAGAGGGAGACCTACGAGCCATTGGCTCGCAAAAGCACAGCACCGTACCAGCTCGCAGAGGGAGAGCTGTGGTCTGACTCGCAGAGGGAGACCAACGGGCCAACAGGCCTGCTAGCAGACACACAGCTATCAGTTAACGGGCTGGCTCGCAGAGATACAGCTGCGAGCCCTCCGAGCTGCAACCCGACGGGCTAACTCACAGAGGGAGAGTAACGGGCCGACGGGCCTCCTAGCACAGACACAGCTACGAGCTAATGAGGTGGCTCACAGAGGTAGAGCTGTGGACCCGACGGCTCGCAGACACAGAGCTGCAAGCCGACGGACTGGCTTCTAAAGGCATAGCCGCGAGCTGATGATGTGGGGAGAGGGAGCGTAAAAGGAGTATCTCGCACAGACAGACCTGCGGGATATTTTCAGTATTGCCTCGCAGAGGTAGAATTACGGATCCGATGCCTTTTAGAGGGAGAGATGCGAGCTGACGGACTGAGTCACAAAATGGCTGACAGCTCGCAGTCACAGAGCTGCGAGCCGACGGACTCGCTTCTAAAGGCATAGCCGCAAGCTGGTGATGTGGGGAGAGGGACGGTGAAAGGGGTATCTCGCACAGACAGAGCTCCAGTATATTTTTAGTGTTGCCTCGCAGAGGTAGAACTACAGACCTAATGCCTTGTAGAGGGAGAGTTGTGAGCTGACGGACTGAATCACAAAATGGCTACCAACACTTCCTAGTTTCAACAGTTCGCAGCCAATGAGCTGAAAGCTCTTGCTCGTAACACCTCAGCCAATTAGATGTCAGAATTCTTAAATATCAATATCTGGAAAATTTGATATTTCTCTAAAACTACTGAACGGATTTACCCGATTTAAACAAAAGCGTGCTTTCTGGACCAAGACCTTTCTCTCTGCCAAATTTGGCATAATTCCGTTCAGCAGTTTGACCTGTAGCCTTGTCTAAATTTTCCTATGGAAATTGCATGGAGAAAACATGTTTTGGGACCCCCCTTTTTTCTTAGCCCCCCCTTTACGAATCCCCCCCAAACTTTTAGGATAGGAGCTGACCCAAAAGAGGAACTTTTTGGAACATTTCGTAAAGATTCGTCAAACGACGCCAAAGTTATAAGCACATCAAAAAATGCTTTTCCTATGGAAACGTGGACCTAACTATAACTACCTACTGGCGACCGCCAGTAGGTAATATTACCTTGTGGCGGCTGCCAGCAGGTAGTTATAGTTAGGACCATGCTTCCATAGGAAAAGTGTTTTTTCTTTGGTGCCGTTTGACGAATCTTTAATACATTTTTGCCCAAAAAAGTGCCCCGGTGATTCTTGTTGTGCATCAAAAGTTTCAGAGTGATCCATCAAGCGAGGCCAAGAAAAAGGGGGTAAAAAAAAGTGTTTTTCCCATGTTACTTCCCATAGAGAATCTAAACATGACTACAGCCCGAACCGCTGGATGAACTTACACAAAGTGTGTCAGAAAGGCAGCTCTTTCTCCAGAAGGAACCCTTTTTGTTGTTTGGTGTAAATCCGGTCAGTAGTTTTTTGACTTATTAAAATAAATCCAAATTTATATATATAGGGACGTGGACTCCCACAAGTATCTGACAGTCCTTGTGCTCAAATCTGATAGGCTGCCAACACTTCAACCAGGAAGTGTTGCTAACCATCTTTGGACTCTGCTTCAGCCGAGTCCCACAAAAAAACTTTTAAAAAAAGAAAAGGGGGCAGGGTAGGAATACACTGATCCCTTAGCACTGGTCCTGGGGTCTCACAGGGAAACTGCCAGGGCATAGAAGCATTTTGTTTTTAATTTTTGCTGCAGAAAGATGAAAGAGCCGCACATCTATAGCAAGTTTTTTTTTAAAACAAGCGTGGGCTCTCGCACTTGTTTTGAATAGAGCACATGGGTGGGCCAAGTCCCCGGGGCATTTTTTTTTTAACTGGAGGGGGTGCATGGGGCCCTCCTCCTGAGGCTCATTGAGCCCCGGGGACCACCACCTCCCCAGGGCTTTGTTATAAACAAAGAAGAGGGGCTGCCTGGACCCCCTTCTGGGCTTCTAAGAAGCCCCGGGCCCACCACCTCCCTGGGGATTTGTTTTGCTACATGGAGGGGGCTGTACGGCCCCCATTTTGGGCTTTTAAGAAGCCCCAGGGACCACCACTTGCCCGGAACAGTGAAATAAATTTGCAGGGGGCCGCATGGATCTCCTGGACCCCAGACACCGCAACCTCCTGGGGCCTAAATAATTAATAATACTGGGAAGGGGTGGCGTGGCCCACCTCCCGGGCCACATACGTCCCCGGTGCCAGCTTGTACTCAGAGAAGGAGGAGGGCTGCATGGTCCCCCTCCTAAAGCTAATTATGGCCTTGCGGACCACTACCCCCAAGGTTGGCTCCTGCCAAGTCCCGGAGTGCCCATCCCTGGGACATAGCTGTTTGCTATGACTTGGCTTGGAGCTTTGACAGCTCCCGCCAAGTCAGTGCAAACATTAACTCTGCTCTTAGCAAGCAGGAGCTATGAAACCGCTCCTGCTTGCTGAGAGTAGAGTGTTCGTCTGTTTCCCTGCCCACTGTCAAGCGGGCAGGGTAACAGATGAAAGGATTGCTCTCACAGGTAGGGAGCTGCATGTTTAGCAGCTCCCTGACGGTGAGATCAATGCCGGCTCCTGCAGGAGGCAGGAAGCTGGCAGGGACCGTGGGGCCCTCTAAGCTACCCCGCAGTCTCCAACTATGATGACTGGGTGCCCTGGGTGGGATCTAGGACACCCACAATGAAGAGGCTGGGCCCCAGGGGATGGGGGTCATCAGGGCCAATATGAGCACAAGGAGGGGGGCTGCGCAGCCCCACTCCCCACTGAATTAAGTCCAGGCCCTGGGGAATGGGGTCCCCAGGCCAAAATCACCCTGGGGCAGGGCAGCCCCTCTCCCACTTATGGGAAGTATTTGGCCCCGGGGAGATGGTGGTCCCTGAGTTCCAGGGGGTCCATGTACCCGATTGCAAGATGTTTAGGTTAGCCCCAGGGAGGTGGTGGTCCCCATGGCATAACAAAGCCCCAGGAGGAGGTGTCTGTCCAGCTCACGTCCTTTGGTAAAAATAAAGCTCCGGGGAGTTGGCAGTCCCTGGCGCTCTTGGAGCTAAATGGAGGTGGGTCCCCGCAGTCCCCCTCCTTAATATTGGTAAAGCCCATGGAAGGTGGTAGTACCCAGGACTTTTATGTGGAAAAACTGAGGGCAAAAATACAAGCTGGAAAGGCAAAACAGAGGGCAGAAAAACGAGCAGGAAAGGCAAAACAGAGGGAAAAAAACAGCAGAGAAGTCAAAACAGAGAGCAGAAAACAAGCAGGAAAGGAAAAACAGAGCAGGAGAGGGAAAGCAGTAGGGAGAAAAATGAGCAGAAAAGGCAAAACAGAGGACACTCACACAACCACTCACAGACTCACTGTGAGACTCATGCACCCACTCAAAGACCCAATGAGACATACATGCATCAACTCACAGACCCGCTCAGACACTCGCACACACACTCATAGACCCACTTAGACACTCACTCATAGGCCCACTCATACACTCACACATCCACTCACAGACCCACTCAGACTCATACACCCACTCACAGACACACTCAGAGACTCGTGCACTCACTCACAGACCCAGTAAGAAACTCATGCACTCACTCACAGACCCACTCAGAGACTCATGCACCCACTCAGAGACCCACTGAGACACTCATGCACCCACTCACGGACCCACTCACAGACTCACACACCCACTCACAGACTCACTTACAGACTTATGCACCCACTTACAGACCCACTCAGACACTCATATACTCTCTCACAGACTCACTCACATACTTATGGAGGCAGTCACAAACCCACTCAGACACTCTGACACCTACTCACAGACCCACTGAGACACTCACCCACTCAGACACTGATAGGTCCAGTCAGACAGCCACTCAGGAACTCACACATACACTCGCAGACCCACTCAGAGACTCACACACCCACTCACAGACCCACTGAGACACTCATGCACTCACTCACAGACTGACTCACACTATCATGGAGGCACTCGCAAACCCCTCATATACTTTCACACCTACTCACAGACCCACTGAGACACTTTCTCAGACATTCATGCACCCACACAGATACCCACTCACAAATCCACTCACAGACCCACTCAGACACTCATGCACACACTCAGAGGCCCACTTAGACACTCACACACCCACTCAAAGACCCACTCAGACTCACATACCCACTCACAGACTCACTCAGAGACTCACACACTCACTCACAGACCCACTCGGAGACTCATGCACTTACTCACAGACCCACTCAGAGACTCATGCACTCACTCACAGACCCACTCAGAGACTCATGCACTCACTCACAGACCAACTCAGAGACTTATGTACTCACTCACAGACCATCTCACAGACTCACACACCCACTCACAGACTCACTTAGAATCTTATGCACCCACTTACAGACCCACTCAGACACTCATATACTCACTCACAGACTGACTCACATAGTTATGGAGGCAGCCGCAGACCCACTTAGACACTGATGCCCACTCACAGACCCACTTATACACTCATGCAGCCAATCAGGCAGCCACTCAGACACTCATGCATACACTCACAGACCCACTCACAGACCCACTCAGACACTCATGCACTCACTCAGAGACTGACACACACATAGAGGCATTCACAAACCCAGTCAGACACTCTCACAACCAATCACAGTCCCACTCAGACACTCATGGACCCACTCAGATACCCACTCAGACACTCCTGCACCCCCCTACTGAACCACTCAGACACTCACACACCCACTCACACACCCAGAGAGACACTTACGCAGCTACTCCCAGGTCCACTGAGACACTCACACACCCACTGAGATACTCACTCTCAAAGGTTATGGGTTACACTTAGGAAATAAACTTTAAAAACCTTAGAAATTCACTTAAAAAAACAAAGGTTACAGGGACGTTATAGCAAGGAAATAGAATTGAATTTTTTTTATAAATTCACTGAAAAAAAAATGGTTACAGCGACATTATAGATATTACATCCCTGATGACAGGGTCAGTGACATCACTGATGACATCACTGATGACATCATTCACAGAACCACTAACACACCCATGCAGACCCCCATAGAACATCTTATATAACCACTCCTACTCCCATACAACCCCTCACATACCAATTCACATACCCATACCAATACTCACACAACCAATCACTCATCCATAGAGTCACTCACACATCCACTCACTCATACTGCCACTCACACACCCACTCAATTACTCACACAGCCACTCACTCACCCATACAGGTACTCATTCACCCACACACTCACCCATACAGTCATTCACACTGCCACTCACTCACCAATACAGCTACTCACCAGCTGTAGCCACTGCAGGTAAGAGCAGTGGGGCGGTGGGGGCGGTTGGGCCGGGTGGGGAGGATTTTGAGTGACGACCACGAGGGAAAATTAAATAATCAATTTTCCCTCGTGGTTGTCTCTCAAAATCCCCCCACCCAGCCTGACCACCCCACCACTCTTACCTGTAGCAGCCATGGCTGCTACTCACACATCCAGTCATACAGACATACAGACACTTACACACCCACATACACCTTTAGAGCTAATCACATACCAACTCAATCACCCATACAGAAACTCACACAGCACTCACTCACCCATACAGATATTCACACACCCACACACTCACCCACACTGCCACCCACTCATCAATACAGCTAGTCACACACCCACTAACATATTCATACAGCCACTAACACAGTCTCACACTTAGCCATGCAACCACGCACACACCCACAGAACCACTTACATACCCATCCACAGATCCATACAAACACTCACTCACCCTTAAAACCACTCACACACACATTCAGTCTCCTATACAGCCACTCACACACACTCACTTACATATACACCCACTAAAACAGCTACTCTCTCACCTATACATCTAGTCACACACCTACTCCCTCACCCATACAGCCACTCAGTCACCCATACAGCCACTCACTCACCCACTCACACACCTATGCAGCCACTCACTCACCCATACAGCTCACATAACCACTAACACATCCTTGCAGCAACGCACACGCCCATACAGCCATTCAGACATCCACTCACACACTAATATATATAGTCACACAGCCTCTCCAATTAGATATATTAGACATAGTATTACTAATTGCTAGTACAGAAAGAACAGTAATTTAACTTATGCTGTAGCTTAGTATATATCTTTGTCTCAGAAACATTTATGAAACATTTACAGTCACAGGATTATGTCATCAGTGATGTCCTTTGAGATGTCCTCAGTGATGTCATCAGTGATATCACTGACCATGTCATCAGTGATGTAATATGTGAGGTCATAAGCAGTGCACTGAGGGGGCATAAGTTATAGTTAGCTCAGGTAACTATAACTGCTGAATTTCACTAGTTTTGTATGAGTGCAATCTGAGCCTATCTATAACAACCCTGCAACCTTTGTTTTTTCTGTGAATTTCTAAGGTTTTTTGTTTATTCAATTTCCTATCTATAACGTACCTGTAACATTTGTTTTTCCAGTATATATATATATATATATATATATATATATATATATATATATATATATATATATATATATATATATATATATATATATATATATATATATATATATATATATATATATATATATATATATATGTATATATATGTATGTATGTATGTATATATATATTCACTGAAAAAACCATAGGTTTTAGGGACAGTTATAGTTAGTTGAACATTTCACTCGTACAAAACCATAGAAATTCCCCCGTTATAGTTAGTTCAGCTAACTATAACTCGTGCCCCCATAATGCACTGCTGATGACGTCACATATTACATCACTCATGACATGGTCAGTGACATCACTGATGACATCACTGATGACATCTCAAATGACATCACTGATGACATCATCCAGTGACTGTGTGTTTCTGTAAAGTTTAAATATGTTTAAGATATATAGGGAAAGGCGTATTGAAGAATGAGTGGGTGTACAAGTGTCTGAATAGATGATTTAGTA
This sequence comes from Calotriton arnoldi, assembly GCA_963921515.1. Classification (NCBI taxonomy): domain Eukaryota; kingdom Metazoa; phylum Chordata; class Amphibia; order Caudata; family Salamandridae; genus Calotriton; species Calotriton arnoldi. The sequence continues at coordinate 866,099 of CAWUFW010006373.1, read as the reverse complement.
GGTGCGTGACTGACTCTATAAGTGAGTGATTAAACATATCTTACTGAATGCATGGGTTAGTGACTAAACTGTGTGAATGTCTGTATTCGTCTGTCTGTTGGTGTGTAAGCGGCTGCATGGGTTTGTGAATAGCTACATGAGTGTCTACATGGGTTATTGATTGGTTTTCTGAGTATCTGTATGGGTGCCTGCGTGTTTGTGTGGGTGGGGTTTGTGTGACTCTGTGCATAGATGTGTGAGTGGGTGATTCACTGGGTGCATGGTTTCAAGAGGGCATCTGTGATGGACTGTATGGGTGGGTGAGTGTGTGTATGGGTGTGTTAGTGAGTGAATGTATATCTCAGTGGTACATGTGTGAGTAACTACATATGTGAAAGGCAGTATATATGTGTGTTGGAATATATAAATGGCTATAAGTGAGAGTGTGTGATTGTGAGAGTGGCTGTATGGATGAGTGTGTACTTGTATCAGTGATTGTATAAGAGCGTAAGAATGTGCAAGTATTTGTATGAGTAAGTGAGCTGGTGTGTGTATAACTGTATAGGTGAGTAAATGGCAGTGTGATTAATTATTTGCATGACTGATTAGGTGTGTGAGTACCTCTATGGATGAGTGGCGGTGTGTGAGTGTCTATGTAGGTGTATGAGTGCATATGATAGTCCTGTACTGAGTGACCGTAAGTATGAGTGACTGTACGGGTGAGTGAGTGGATGTGTGTGTAGACCTAAGAATCAGTGAGTGAGTATGTAGTTATTGGTGTTGGAGTATCTATGGTTTTGAGAATGGCAGTCTGTAATTTAGAGTGGGTGTATCAAAGGTTATATTAGGGTGTGAGAAGATGCATCAAATTATCACATGGATGATGTCATCAGTGATGTCATTTGAGATGTCATCAGTGATGTTATCAGTGATGTCACTGACCATGTCATGAGTGATGTAATATGTGACGTCATCAGCAGTGCATTGCGGGGGCGCGAGTTATAGTTAGCTGAACTAACTATAACGGGGGAATTTCTATGGTTTTGTACGAGTGAAATGTCCAACTAACTATAACTGTCCCTAAAACCTATGGTTTTTTCAGTGAATTTCTAAGGTTTTATTAAATGCTAATTTCTAACTATACCCAGGGCCTGACCCCTTTTTTTATAAAAAAAAACTGAACGGGAAGGGGGCTGCGTGGCCCCCCTCCCGTGGCCAATTCCGGCCCCTGGGACCCCATCCCCCAGGACATGGCCACATTTTTAAAAAAATTTAAGGATGGGGGCTGTGTGGCCCCCCTCCTGAGGCTTCTATTGCCCCGGGGCCGGTCTTTTTTTTTTTTTGTAATTTTGGGGAGGGGCGCTGCGTGGCCCCCCTCCAGGGCCACTACTAGCCCCGGGGACCCCATCCCCCGGGGCAGGCCCTATCCGTTGGGGACCATGGGGGGAGCCCCAATGCTCCCACGGTCCCGCCAGCTCCCTGCGTCCTGCAGGAGCCGGCATTGCTTTTCCACATGGGGAGCTGCTAACATGCAGCTCCCCTTGTGGAAAAGCAATCTGTTTTAGATTTTGGAAGAGAGAGCAGGTTTCCTGCTCTCTCTTCCAAAATCCAAAGCAAGTTTGCTATGGCAATACTGGAGCCGCAAGGCTCCCGTCCTGCCATAGCAAACAGCAGTGTCCCAGGGGTGGGCACCCCAGGACACTGCAGGAGCCGGCCCTGGGGGGTGGTGGTCCCCAGGGCCATCACAGGCTCCAGGAGTGGGGCCGCGCGGCCCCCCTCCCTTCACTTGCACAGCCCCGGGGAGATGGTGGTCCCTGGGGCTCGGGGGTCTATTACGGACCCCCAAATTTACATTCTTAGTGCCCCGGGGAGGTGGCGGTCCCCGGGGCGTGTGGCAAGGCTTGAGCCCCCCACACAGGTTATTTATTTATTTTTTTTAAAAGCCCAGCGGGGTGGCGGTCCCCGGGGCTGCTGGGGGGCCATGTGCCCCCCGCAAATATTCATGTAAAGCCCCGGGGGGTGGCGGTCCCCAGGGCTTGGGGGGGCCTTGGAGGCCCCCCCTCATTAAAAAAGAAGCCCCTGGGGTGGCGGTCCCCGGGGCTGCAGGGGGCTGCGTGCCTCCCCGCAACTCATAATAGAAGCCCGGGGAGGTGGTGGTCCCCGGGGCAGTATAGGGGATTGGGGCCCCCACACATTTTGTTGTCACTGCCCCGGGACTTGGCCCACCCGGGGGCTAATTATTAACAAAGCACGGGAGCCCACGCTTCGTTTTTTTTTATTTTCACGGCCGGAATCGCGCACCCTGCGCGAATTCGGCTGATTTATTTTTTTAAAAATGCTTTTTTGGGCCCTGGGGGTCCTTGTGGGACCCCCTGAGCAGGCCTAGGGGGTCAGGGTGCTTCTACCCTGCCCCCTTTTCTTGTTTCGCGCCTTAGCTTTTCTGTTTTCTTGTGCCTCGGTTACCGAGGCACAAGATGGCTGCCAACACTTCCTGGTTTGGAGTGTTGACAGCCAATTAGCATGAAGCTCGTGATCGGGAGGGTGTGCGGATCCACCGCGGCCATAGATATCGAAATTTTTATTTTTGAATTTCTCAGGAACTACTGAACGGATTTACACCATTTTAACAAAAGGGTGATTTCTGAACCAAGCACTACCTTTTTGCCAAATGTGGTGTAATTCCGTTCAGCAGTTTTGGCCGTAACCGTGTCTAAAGTTTCCTATGGGAAATTGATTTTTTGACCTCTATTTTTTTATTTTCTCCGCAACTACTGAACGGATTTACACCATTTAAAAAAAAGGGCGCTTTCTGAACCAAGCACTACCTTTTTGCCAACTTTGGTGTAATTCCGTTCAGCAGTTCGGGCTGTAGCCGTGTCTAAAGTTTCCTATGGGAATTAACATGGAGAAAACACGTTTTGGGACCCCCCTTTTTTCTCGGCCCCCACTTGCCAAATCACCCCCAAACTTTCAAGACAGGAGCTGACCGGAGCGCCCCACTAGTTTTGAAAATTTCGCGATGATTCGTCATCCGGCACCAAAGTTATTGGGAAAACAAAAAACGCTTTTCCTATGGAAACTAGGTCCTAACTATAACTATCTACTGGCGACCGCCAGTAGATAATATATATATATATATTTATATATGTATATATTGGGTTTGTATGTACCTGTAAAAATCTTAAATTTCGTGGTAAAGGCATGCATGCCAAAGACATATGCGTTGTAAAATTAATATTGATAAGTATTAACACTATATACACACACACACACATATATATATATATATATATTCACTGAAAAAAACATACGTTTCAGGGGCGTTATAGTTAGTTGGACATTTCACTCGTACAAAACCATAGAAATTCCCCCGTTATAGTTAGTTCAGCTAACTATAACTCGCTCAGCACTCGTAATGCACTGCTGATGATGTCACATATTACATCACTCATGACATGGTCAGTGACATCACTCATGACATCACTGATGACATCTCAAATGACATGACTGATAATATGTGACGTCATCAGCAGTGCATTGCGGGCGCGCGCCATGTTAGCTGAACTATAGCGAGGAATTTCTATCGTTTAATGCGAGTGAAATATCAACTAACTATATCGCCCCTGAAACTATGTTTTTCAGTGAATTTCTAAGGTTTTTAAATGCTAATTTCGAACTATAACGTGCCTGAAACCTATGGTTTTTTCAGTGAATTTCTAAGGTTTTTTAAATGCTAATTTCTAACTATAACGTGCCTGAAACCTATGGTTTTTTCAGTGAATATATATATATTTATTATACTATGGAAGCTCAGTGGGATGTCCAACAAAGAAAGCAGCACTCGAACGCAGCTTCGCCTTTTCCCCATAAAAGCCTTTATTGGTATGCATGTCATCCATTCTCAGTCCTTGTAAAAGCATACGACTGCAGCCTTACGCGTTTCGTGGCTTCACTTCATAAGAGGCTGAGCGGTCGAAAGAGGCATTGCGGGTCACGCCTCCCTTTTAAACGATATCCTACGCTGTCATGCAGCTGCTCTGAATGAGACTGTATGTAGTGTTTATGGGAGATGTAGTCCGCCATTTGTCCTCAAATGGATGCCCCTTAAAATGAATGCTGGATTCGAAGCTCGCCATGAGCCCCAAGAAGCGATGTTATGCTCATCCATTATTATACTATGTATACATGTGAAAATGTCTCGGTCCCCTGTTTGCCTCGGTGGCACAGAAAAAATGGGTGGAACTGACGTCAGCACGCCGACGAGGTCCTCTTATGGCTCCGATGACGTCGTACGGCGTCGCCAGCGGAGCCGTGCTCGTTGACGTGGGAGAGCTAGGAAAGAATTTCCGTGGAATGCTGGTGCTGGGGATATTCACCTAAGTGTTCAGGCTAGTCCTTTGGGAGCAACTGTTTATGTTGCCACTCCAGAAACCGAAACCAGTGATCCGAGGGCAGAGGCCCTGCAGATGACACACGAGGTGGGGTGCCCAGTTGTGTGCACCGGCGGGTCAGCGAAGTGACAAGCACCACAACCCACAAAAAAGGTAACGAGGGCACTGAATAACACAGGATCTTCTCTTTGTATCTGGCAGGAACAACGAAGTTAAAATGCCCTAGTACCAAAATGTAGAATTAGTGCTACAACGGTCTTCAAAAGGACCTCCAATGCCGCTTCTGCCTCCCGTACCCTGGAGGCGGCACATGGGTCACGTGGTACGGTCATACTGCAGTGGGACGCACACTCGTTGACCTCTCATGGCACTGCTCCACACTTCAGGGAGGACGCTTTCCATTAGCTATGTTTTCTGATGACATGTCGCGCCGGCCCCGTCCAACAACAGAACTCCTTTAGATCCAAACAGACTCTTCCACTCTCTCACCGGAAGTGAAACCAAGCCACGCAGACACTTTCACAATACAACAGCCGGGAATGCACTTTTCGGTAAAAAAACCACATTCCTTCCTCCTAATTAAGCAAATAAACGTCTCACTGAAGAACAGGGGCCAGCTTCGATCGGTAAACAGCCGTTACAACAACTTTTTTACTTTGCGATACCATTACAACGCATGCATTACCACGCATGCGTTGTACATCATGAAGTCATTACTACGCATTTTTTAGAATGCATGGTCATTTACCACGCATGCCTTTACAACGAATTTTGTTGTAAAGGTATGTATGGTAAATGACCATGCGTTCTAAAACATGTAAACGATCCATGTCGTTGTAAGGAAACAGAGGCTTTTCCGTTTCCTCACAACGACGTGCACCGCCCCTCAGAGATGACGTGAAGCAGGAACCATGAGGAGAGAGGAACCATGAGGAGTGAGAGGTAAGGGGGATTGGGCATGGGGTGGGGATTTCTTTTCTAGGGTTTAGGGTAGTGCAGTGGTGTTTGGGTGGTGTAGGGGGTCGTGCTGGGGGTAGTGTTTTAGAGTTTAGGGTAGTGCAGTGGTGTTTGAGTAGTGTAGGGGGTCATGCTGGTGGTAGTGTTTTAGGGTTTAGAGTAGTGCAGTGGTGTTTGTGTAGTGTAGGGGTTCATGCTGGGGGTAGTGTTTTATGGTTTAGGGTAGTGCAGTGGTGTTTGGGTAGTGTAGGGGGTCGTGCTGGGGGTAGATTTAGGGTTTAGGGTAGTGCAGTGATGTTTGGGTAGTGTAGGGAGTCGTGCTGGGGGTAGTGTTTTAGGGTTTAGGGTCGTGCAGTGGTGTTTGTGTAGTGTAGGGGGTTGTGCTGGGGGTAGTGTTTTAGGGTTTATGTTAGTGCAGTGGTGTTTGGGTAGTGTAGGGGATAGTGCTGGGGTAGTGTTTTAGGGTTTAGGGCAGTGCAGTGGTGTTTGTGTAGTGAAGGGGGTCATGCTGTGGGTAGTGTTTTAGGGTTTAGGGTAGTGCAGTCGTGTTTGTGTAGTGTAGGGGGTCGTGTTTTAGGGTATAGGGTAGTGCAGTGGTGTTTTGGTAGTGTAGGGGGTCATGCTGGGGTTAGTGTTTTAGGGTTTAGGGTAGTGCAGTGGTGTTTGGGTAGTGTAGGGGGTCGTGCTGGGGGTAGTGTTTTAGGGTTTAGGGTAGTGCAGTGGTGTTTGTGTAGTGTGGGAGGTCATGCTGGGGGTATATTTAGGGTTTAGTGTAGTGCAGTGGTGTTTGGGTAGTGTAGGGAGTCATGCTGGGGGTAGTGTTTTAGGGTTTAGGGTAGTCCAGTGGTGTTTGGGTAGTGTAGGGAGTCTTGCTGGTGGTAGTGTTTTAGGGTTTGGGGTAGTGCAGTTATGTTTGGGTAGTGTAGGGTGTCATGCTGGGGGTAGTGTTTTAGGGTTTAGGGTAGTGCAGTGGTGTTTGGGTAGTGGAGGGGGTAGTGTTTTAGGGTTTAGGGTAGTGCGCCCAACCAGCCACAATATCCGTGGACAAAGGGGATCCTGACTCTTTGGAACGCTCCGTCAATTGAATAATTTGGGTCAAGGGCCCTACCACGTCCAAGACCTATCAATTCCTTTCTTGGGATCCCTCACATACTCTGCCGACCTAGGATGGGAAATTTGGGTAGGCTTGAACATGTCCGAGTGGACCCCGTCCCCAACCGGGGACTGAGAGGAGTGGGACTCTGGACGCCAGGGACGCCCCGAGTCCTTATCCTCATCGGAGGAGAAATCGTCCTCCGATACATCCTCTCCCTCTAAGGGAAACCCGCCGTCGGGGTCTACAATAGTGGTGACAGTGTCGCAATTTTCTCCGGGCCCCTCCTCCTCCCGGCATGGTGCATGTTTTAGCGTTCGCGCACTCTTGAGGAAGGTCTCCGTAAGTTTATCAAATCCTTCCAAGTGCCCCGCGTTATGCTTAACGGCCCTTTTATTCCCCATCTGGGAGCTACTTGGACCCGCCACCACCAGATCTGGGTCACTGAACACCCCAGGGATGCTTTTCGCCAGCTTATCAACCTGATCCCTAAGAGGAGCCAGCACCCTAGAAATAGCCAGAGAGAGGCTTGGTCCACTGCTGGAGGGAGAAGTTGGGGGCCATTCCTCCTCCACTTCCTGGTAGGAGGAGTAAAAATGGTCTTCTGGAGAAGACATGATAGCAGAGGGTGTGAGCACAGAACAAATGCCCTTAAAATCCTTAAGACAGCCCCCTCGCCGGTGCTCCAACAGCTGGGCTTTCCCGAAGCTGTTATAAGAATAGACTGAGGCGCAATACCAATTACCACCACCAGGTGGCGCTGGTCACTAACGTGGCCATGTGGGGAAATCACCGCGTAGCGGTAATCAAAATAGGCGAGGGTTGGTCGGGAATCAAGCGGACACTAAAGGAGTGACCAGATTCCCAAACGTGCGTAAAGACCAGCGGGAGCGCTCGACGGAGCTGCCTCACTCGGACCAGACGCGCCTGACAGGATCTCACCGCGCGCAGAGCACACAGCGGGGGAAACTGCTAGGGGGAGAACGCGCTCGGGCAAGAGCCTGCTGCGCAGCGAATATGAAACAATACCAAGGCAATAATGCTAATAACGTGCACAAGAAACCGCTATACAAACAGCAACAACGTCAGATTAAGCCAAGAATGTAAGGAATGTACTTAACTGACGAGCAGTGAAAGAAGAGGAAGCGGAAGGGACGTCACGATATTATATACGATGGACTGTGATATGATTGGAAAATAGTTGCCTTGGAGACTACCCCCTAATGGTTCATGGGTTGTGTAGTCTTTTGTTTAATGATTGTTGTGTTACGTTTTCTTTGAACTGCTATGCAAATAAAGTGAGGAAAGATATGCATAATCCTCGCCTCCGTCCTGCCATAGAATTCATTAAACTTTATTTGATCTGATTTAGAAACATAGATCATAAAAGTGTACATAAAAACAGTAAATCCTCTTTCCTAATACAATACAGTGAGAATTAATTAAAACCAGTAGGTAAAGCGGGTGTTACAAAGCCCGGTTCAGAGCAACTTCAGGTTAACAGAATCGTAAAGTTCAATGTTTGCAAGATCAATCTCATGTACTTCGTGCAAAATACGCAATAAGGGGTCCAAGTAAGATGTAACGCTCCAATACCTGACCAGTTTGCACTATATAAAACTGCAGAAAAACTACAAATAAAAGTGTTTTGCACACTTCTGTCATTGGGCTATATGTGGGCTACATCTGGGTGATATTTGTGCTACATTTGGGCTCTTTTTTCTCTGGTGGCCATCTTGGGGAGACTTATTTGTTATGAAGTTTCCTAATTTCGTCATTTACTGCAGTCTCCTCAGTAGGAAATGCTTTCAGTTTTTACTTTGATTCCATCAAGAAGGCATTCAGATGTGTCACACATTTGCCATAAATTCAGAATGTTAGCACTCTAGTTGTTCATTAGATCACTGTAGTAAATCTACTGCTCACCAGGGAGTTAACTGGAAGTCTACTGCTGGTATTGAAAGTGATTGTTTCAGTCTGCATGTCAGAATTTTCTAATGAAATAGAAGAGGATTTGAGATCTCACTTAAAACATGCCCTAAATTTTCTTTCTGCAGCACTAACCATAATTTCTATGGCAAAATGAACCCCCTCATTTTGTTCCTTTTTAAATTAAATGTTTTAAAGTGTTACCAGTTTATTCCAATCAAGATGGCTTCAGGTGTGCCATACTTTTGTCATAAGTAAGACTGTTAGCGCTCTAGTTGTTCTTTAGAACACTCTGGGAAGCTGCAATAGAACACAAAGGCATCAACTGACAGGCTGCTCCTGTTGAAATATAACAGGAAGATATTTGAGATCTCACTTAAAACATGTCCTAATTTTTCTTTCTACAGCACTAACCATAATTTCTATGACAAAATGAACCCCCTCATTTTGTTCCTTTTTAAATTAAATGTTTTAAGAGTTACCAGTTTATTCCAATCAAGATGGCTTCAGGTGTGCCATAAGTTTGTCATAAGTAAGACTGTTAGCGCTCTAGTTGTTCTTTAGAACACTCTGGGAAGCTGCAGTAGAACACAAAGGCATCAACTGACAGGCTGCTCCTGTTGAAATATAACAGGAAGATATTTGTGATCACACTTGAAACATGTCCTAATTTTTCTTTCTACAGCACTAACCATAATTTCTATGACAAAATGAACCCCATCATTTTGTTCCTTTTTAAATTAAATGTTTTAAGTGTTACCAGTTTATTCCAATCAAGATGGCTTCAGGTGTGCCATACTTTTGTCATAAGTAAGGCTGTTAGCACTCTAGTTGTTCTTTAGAACACTCTGGGAAGCTGCAGTAGAACACAAAGGCATCAACTGACAGGCTGCTCCTGTTGAAATATAACAGGAAGATATTTGAGATCTCACTTAAAACATGTCCTAATTTTTCTTTTTACAGCACTAACCATAATTTCTATGGCAAAATGAACCCCCTCATTTTGTTCCTTTTTTATATTAAATGTTTTAAGTGTTACCAGTTTATTCCAATCAAGATGGCTTCAGGTGTGCCATACGTTTGTCATAAGTAAGACTGTTAGCTCTCTAGTTGTTCTTTAGAACACTCTGGGAAACTGCAGTAGAACACAAAGGCATCAACTGACAGGCTGCTCCTGTTGAAATATAACAGGAAGATATTTGAGATCTCACTTAAAACATGTCCTAATTTTTCTTTCTACAGCACTAACCATAAATTCTATGACAAAATGAACCCCCTCATTTTGTTCCTTTTTAAATTAAATGTTTTAAGAGTTACCAGTTTATTCCAATCAAGATGGCTTCAGGTGTGCCATAATTTTGTCATAAGTAAGACTGTTAGCGCTCTAGTTGTTCTTTAGAACACTCTGGGAAGCTGCAGTAGAACACAAAGGCATCAACTGACAGGGTGCTCCTGTTGAAATATAACAGGAAGATATTTAAGATCACACTTGAAACATGTCCTAATTTTTCTTTCTACAGCACTAACCACAATTTCTATGACAAAATGAACCCCATCATTTTGTTCCTTTTTAAATTAAATGTTTTAAGTGTTACCAGTTTATTCCAATCAAGATGGCTTCAGGTGTGCCATACTTTTGTCATAAGTAAGGCTGTTAGCACTCTAGTTGTTCTTTAGAACACTCTGGGAAGCTGCAGTAGAACACAAAGGAATCAACTGACAGTCTCTGCCCTTGTTGGATGTACATGTTTTACTGAGAATGTCAGACTTCATTCTCACATGACTGAGAAAGATAATGTGAATTTACAGAAAATATGCTCTCATTTTAGCTTCTAGATCACCTTCCAAACCTCAATGGGAAAAGTATGAGAAAATAGTTTTCTCTCAAACATGATTCATGATATCCCAGCAGAAGGATTTTTCACAGGGTAAAATCACCTTAGAACACACCACAATTCCTAAAATTAGTATGGTACCATCAACAAATGAATTCTAATGTAACTAAAGTCTGTTATCACCCTTTATAGTTCTCCTTTTGGTAACCCTCAAAATCTTCGATTCACTACAATGCATTCAATGGGGTACTATCATTTATATTGGTCCCAAGATGGCTGCCAGCAATTCCAGGATGAAGTGCTGACAGCCAATCAGATCTCACAATGACATGTGTGGTTAGGCTCCGCCCAGATATATATGTGTTTTCTTTTTCAAATTTCTCAGGAACTACTAAACGGATTTACACCATTTAAGCAAAAGGCACGACTCTGAACCAAGGGCTACATTTTTGCCAAATTTGGTGTAATTCCGTTCAGCAGTTCGGGCTGTAGCTGCGATGAAAGGTTCCAATGGAAAATTGCATGGGGAAAACATGTTTTGGGACCCTCTTTTTTCTCGGCCCCCACTTGACGAATCACCCCGAGACTTTCAGGATAGGAGCGGACCGGAGCGGGCCACAAGTTTAGAAAATTTCGCGAAGATTCGTCAACCGGCGCCAAAGTTATTTCAAATAGAATGTTGTGAATTTCCTATGGAAAATAGGTCCTAACTATAACTATCTACTGGCGACTGCCAGTAGATAATATGTATATATAGTATGTATGTATATATACATACACACACACCCCTATACTCACTTTTAATGTTATAAATTTCCTTTCCACCCAAACACCTACACCCACACCAAACCTTAAAAATTCCCTTTCCACCCAAAAACCTATACCCACGCTTAACCCTAAAAATTCCCTTTGCACCCAAAAACCCACACCCACCCTAAACCCTTTAAATACACTTGCAATCCCAAAAACACATACCTACCTTAAACCCTAAAATTACCCTTGCCACCCAAAAACCCACACCTACCCTAAATTTACCCTTGCCACCCAAAAACCCATACCCACCCTTAACCCTAAAAATACACTTGCCGCCCAAAAACCCATACCCACCCTAAAATTACCCTTGCCACCCAAAAACCCACACCCACCCAAAACCCTAAAATTACCCTTGCCACCCAAAACCCACACCCACCCTAAACCCTAAAAATCCCTTTTCCACCCCAAAACCCATACCCACCCTAAACCCTAAAAAAAACCCTTGCAATCCCAAAATCCCATGCCCACCCGAAATCCTAAAATTACCCTTGCCACCCAAAAACCATACCCACCCTAAACCCTCAAATTACCCTTTCCAACCAAAAACCCATACCCACCCTTAACCCTAAAAATACACTTGCCACCCAAAAACCCATACCCACCCTAAAATTACCCTTGCCACCCAAAAACCTATTCCCACCCAAAATGTAAAAAATGCCCTTGCCACCCAAAAACCCACACCCAACATAAACCCTAAAGATACCCTTGCCACCCAAAAACTCATACTCATGATACACTTGCCAATATATATATATATATATATTCACTGAAAAAACCATAGGTTTTAGGGACAGTTATAGTTAGTTGGACATTTCACTCGTACAAAACCATAGAAATTCCCCCGTTATAGTTAATTCAGCTAACTATAACTCGCGCCCCGCAATGCACTGTTGATGACGTCACATATTACATCACTCATGACATGGTCAGTGACATCACTGATGACATCACTGATGACATCTCAAATGACATCACTGATGACACCATCCAGTGACTGTGTGTTTCTGTAAAGTTTAAATATGTTTAATATATATAGGGAAAGGCGTATTGAAGAATGAGTGGGTGTATAAGTGTCTGAATGGATGATTTAGTAGGTGCGTGACTGACTCTATAAGTGAGTGATTAAATGTATCTTACTGAATGCATGGGTTAGTGACTAAACTGTGTGAATGTCTGTATCCGTCTGTCTGTTGGTGTGTAAGTGGCTGCATGGGTTTGTGAATAGCTACATGAGTGTCTACATGGGTTATTGATTGGTTGTCTGAGTATCTGTATGGGTGCATAAGTGTTTGTGTGGGTGGGGTGTGTGTGACTCTGTGCATAGATGAGTGAGTGGGTGATTCACTGGGTGCATGGTTTCAAGAGTGCATCTGTGATGGACTGTATGGGTGGGTGAGTGTGTGTATGGGTGTGTTAGTGAGTGAATGTATATCTCAGTGGTACATGTGTGAGTAACTACATCTGTGAAAGGCAGTATATATGTGTGTTGGAGTATATAAATGGCTATAAGTGAGAGTGTGTGATTGTGAGAGTGGCTGTATGGATGAGTGTGTACCTGTATCAGTGATTGTATAAGAGCGTAAGAATGTGCTAGTATTTGTATGAGTAAGTGAGCTGATGTGTGTATAACTGTATAGGTGAGTAAATGGCAGTGTGATTAATTATTTGCATGGCTGACTAGGTGTGTGAGTACCTCTATGGATGAGTGGCGGTGTGTGAGTGTCTATGTAGGTGTATGAGTGCATATGATAGTCCTGTACTGAGTGACCGTAAGTATGAGTGACTGTACGGGTGAGTGAGTGGATGTGTGTGTAGACCTAAGAATCAGTGAGTGGGTATGTAGTTATTGGTGTTGGAGTGTCTATGGTTTTGAGAATGGCAGTCTGTAATTTAGAGTGGGTGTATCAAAGGTTATATTAGGGTGTGAGAAGATGCATCAAATTGTCACATGGAGGATGCCATCAGTGATGTCATCAGTGATGTCATTTGAGATGTCATCAGTGATGTCATCAGTGATGTCACTGACCATGTCATGAGTGATGTAATATGTGATGTCATCAGCAGTGCATTGCGGGGGCGCGAGTTATAGTTAGCTGAACTAACTATAACGGGGGAATTTCTATGGTTTTGTATGAGTGGAATGTCCAACTAACTATAACTGTCCCTAAAACCTATGGTTTTTTCAGAGAATTTCTAAGGTTTTTTAAATGCTAATTTCTAACTATAACGTGCCTAAAACCTATGGTTTTTTCAGTGAATTTCAAAGGTTTTTTAAATGCAAATTTCTAACTATAACGTGCCTGAAACCTATGGTTTTTAAGTGAATTTCAAAGGTTTTTAAATGCTAGTTTCTAACTATGCCTACAGAGGTAGGACATGTGAAGAAAGAAGAAAAAACGCACAGAAAGAAGCAAAAGAAATGCAGAAAGAAGCAACAGAAGTCCACAAAGACGAAGAAAAGAGCAGGAAGAAGCAAGACATGTGCAGAAAGAACCAACAGAGGAGCAGAAAGAGGCCTTGTTGCAAAATCATCCTGTGCCCACAACTTTTTCAGACGGGTACTGGTGGTAACTGACTGGGACTAACCAGGCCTAGAGCCAGTGCTATGCTAAAAGACACTTAGAATACAGTGAAAACACCTACATACACTAGGGAACACTATGCGTTGGGGTACCCCTGTCATTAGCATGACCTCCTCTGTAAGGCCCTAGTACATAATAGGGCAGGGGGATTAAAACTTCCTCTTAAAACGTGCCCCGGGGCACGTTTGCACAGTGGTGAAGGGAGGGGGGCCTGAGGTGACATGTGTGCAAACTAGCCCTGTGGCCGTTTTAAGTTGGGAGATTAAGTCCCCTTGAATCCTGAGGGTCCCTGGGGTCCAACTAGCCCACTAGGTACCTCCAGTAAGCACCACACAGCTGCGTTGCACAGAGGTGTAAAAGGGGCGTGGCCTGGACCACCTCTCTGCAACGCAGCCCTGTGGCGCGCACTGGAGGTACCTGGTGGGCTAGTTGGCCCCAGGGTCCCTCAGGATTCAAGGGGAATTAATTCCCCAACTTAAAATGCGCCACAGGGCGTGTTTGCACACATGTCACCTGAGGCCCCGCCCCTCACTTCACCACTGTGCAAACGCGCCCTGTGGGTCGTTTTAAGTTGGGGTGATTAGGTCACCTTGAATCCTGAGGGTCCCTGGGGCCCAACTAGCCCACCAGGTACTTCCAGTAAGCGCCACAGGCCTGCGTTGCAGAGAGGTGGTCCGAGGCCACGCCCCTTTTACACCTCTCTGCAACGCAGCTCTGTGGCACTTACTGGAGGTACCTGGTGGGCTGGTTGGACCCCAGGGACCCTCAGGATTCAAGGGACTTAATCCCCAACTTAAAACATGCCACAGGGCGTGTTTGCACTCATGTCACCTCAGGCCCCGCCCCCTCCCGTCACCACTGTGCAAACACGCCCTGTGGCGCGTTTTAAGTTGGGGGATAAAGTCCCCTTGAATCCTGAGGGTCCCTGGGGTCCAACTAGCCCACCAGGTACCTCCAGTAAGCGCCACAGAGCTGCGTTGCAGAGAGGTGTAAAAAGGGGCGTGGCCTGCACCACCTCTCTGCAACGCAGCCCTGTGGCGCGCACTGGAGGTACCTGGTGGGCTAGTTGGCCCCCAGGGACCCCCAGTATTCAAGGGGAATTAATGCCCCAATTTAAAACGCGCCACAGGACGCGTTTGCAGAGTGGTGAAGGGAGGGGGCAGGGCCTGAGGCACGATCGCGTCTTTTTTTAATTTTATTTTTTAGAAGGGGGGCTGTGTGGCCCCCCTTCTTTTTTCATTTTTTGGGCCTTGGGGACCCCATCCCCCAGGGCCTGACCCCTTTTTTTATAAATAAAAAAAAAACTGAACGGGAAGGGGGCCGCCTGACCCCCCTCCCGTGGCCAATTCCGGCGTCGGGGACCCCATGACCCAGGGCATGTCCACATTTTTTAAATTTTTTAAGGAGGGGGGCTGCGTGGCCCCCCTCCTGAGGCCTCTATTGCCCCGGAGACCCCATCCCCCGGGGCCAGCCTTTTTTTTTTTTTTTTATAAAAAAAAAAAATTGGGGAGGGGGGCCGCGTGGCCCCCTTTAGGGCCACTACTAGCCCCGGGGACCCCATCCCCCGGGGCAGGCCCTATCTGTTGGGGACCATGGGGGAGCCCCAATGCCCCCACGGTCCCGCCGGCTCCCCGCGTCCTGCAGGAGCCGGCATTGCTTTCCACATGGGGAGCTGCTAACATGCAGCTCCCCTTGTGGAAAAGCAATCTGCTCAGATTTTGGAAGAGAGCAGGTTTCCTGCTCTCTCTTCCAAAATCCAAAGCAAGTTTGCTATGGCAGGACGGAGCCGCGAGGCTCCAGTCCTGCCATAGCAAACAGCAGTGTCCCGGGGTGGGCACCCGGGACACTGCAGGAGCCGGCCCTGGGGGGTGGCGGTCCCCAGGGCCATCACAGGCTCCAGGAGGGGGGCCACGCGGCCCCCCTCCCTTCACTTGCACATCCCCAGGGAGGTGGTGGTCCACGGGGCTCGGGGGTCGGTTACGGACCCCCAAATTTACATTCTTAGTGCCCTGGGGAGGTGGTGGTCCCCGGGGCATGTGGGGGGGCTCGAGCCCCCCCACACAGGTTATTTTTTTTTTTTTTTTTAAAGCCCCGGGGGTGGCGGTCCCCGGGGCTGCGGGGGGGCCGTGTGCCCCCCGCAAATATTCATGTAAAGCCCCAGGGGGTGGCGGTCCCCGGGGCTGCGGGGGGCTGCGTTCCTCCCCGCAACTCATAATAGAAGCCCCGTGGAGGTGGCAGTCCCCGGGGCAGTGTGGGGGGATTGGGGCCCCCCCACACCTTTTTTTTGTCACTGCCCCTGGGACTTGGCCCACCCGGGGGCTAATTATTAATGAAGCGCGGGAGCCCGCGCTTCATTTTTTTTTAATTTTCATGGCCGGATTCGCGCAACCAGCGCGAATTCGGTCGATTTTTGTTTTTTAAAAAAATGCTTTTTTGGGCCCTGGGGGTCCTTGTGGGACCCCCTGAGCAGGCCTAGGGGGTCAGGGTGTTTCTACCCTGCCCCCTTTTCTTGTTTTGCGCCTTAGTTTTTCTGTTTTCTTGTGCCTCGGTTGCCGAGGCATAAGATGGCTGCCAACACTTCCTGGTTTGGAGTGTTGACAGCCAATTAGCATGAAGCTCGTGATCGGGAGGGTGCGCGGATCCACTACGGCCATAGATATCGAAACCTATTAGTTTTTGAATTTCTCAGGAACTACTGAACGGATTTACACCATTTAAAAAAAAGGGCGCTTTCTGAACCAAGCACTACCTTTTTGCCAAATTTGGTGTAATTCCGTTCAGCAGTTTTGGCTGTAACCGTGTCTAAAGTTTCCTAGGGAAATTGATTTTCTGACCTCTATTTTTTGATTTTCTCCTGCAACTACTGAACGGATTTACACCACTTAAAAAAAGGGCGCTTTCTGAACCAAGCACTACCTTTTTGCCAAATTTGGTGTAATTCCGTTCAGCAGTTCGGGCTGTAGCCGTGTCTAAAGTTTCCTATGGGAATTAACATGGAGAAAACACGTTTTGGGACCCCCCTATTATCTCGGCCCCCGATTGTCGAATCACCCCGAAACTTTCAAGACAGGAGCTGACCAGAGCGCCCTACTAGTTTTGAAAATTTCGCGATGATTCGTCATCCGACGCCAAAGTTATTGGGAAAACAAAAAACGCTTTTCCTATGGAAACTAGGTCCTAACTATAACTATCTACTGGCGACCGCCAGTAGATAATATATATATAAATATTCACTGAAAAAACCATAGGTTTTAGGGACAGTTATAGTTAGTTGGACATTTCACTCGTACAAAACCATAGAAATTCCCCCGTTATAGTTAATTCAGCTAACTATAACTCGCGCCTCCGTAATGCACTGCTGATGACGTCACATATTACATCACTCATGACATGGTCAGTGACATCACTGATGACATCACTGATGACATCTCAAATGACATCACTGATGACATCACTGATGACATCATCCAGTGACTGTGTGTTTCTGTAAAGTTTAAATATGTTTAATATATATAGGGAAAGGTGTATTGAAGAATGAGTGGGTGTATAAGTGTCTGAATGGATGATTTAGTACGTGAGTGACTGACTCTACAAGTGAGTGATTAAATGTATCTTACTGAATGCATGGGTTAGTGACTAAACTGTGTGAATGTCTGTATCCGTCTGTCTGTTGGTTGTGTAAGCAGCTGCATGGGCTTTCTGAATAGCTACATGAGTGTCTACATGGGTTATTGATTGATTGTCTGAGTATCTGTATGGGTGCCTGAGTGTTTGTGTGGGTGGGGTGTGTGTGACTCTGTGCATAGATGTGTGAGTTGGTGATTCACTGGGTGCATGGTTTCAAGAGTGCATCTGTGATGGACTGTATGGGTGGGTGAGTGTGTGTATGGGTGTGTTAGTGATTGAATGTATATCTCAGTGGTACATGTGTGAGTAACTACATATGTGAAAGGCAGTATATATGTGTGTTGGAGTATATAAATGGCTATAAGTGAGAGTGTGTGATTGTGAGAGTGGCTGTATGGATGAGTGTGTACTTGTATCAGTGATTGTATAAGAGCGTAAGAATGTGATAGTATTTGTATGAGTAAGTGAGCTGGTGTGTATAACTGTATAGGTGAGTAAATGGGTGTGTGATTACGTTATTTGCATGACTGACTAGGTGTGTGAGTACCTCTATGGATGAGTGGCGGTGTGTGAGTGTTTATATAGGTGTATGAGTGCATATGATAGTCCTGTACTGAGTGACGTAAGTATGAGTGACTGTACGGGTGAGTGAGTGGATGTGTGTGTAGACCTAAGAATCAGTGAGTGGGTATGTAGTTTTTGGTGTTGGAGTGTCTATGGTTTTGAGAATGACAGTCTGTAATTTAGAGTGGGTGTATCAAAAGTTATATTAGGGTGTGAGAAGATGCATGAAATTATCACATGGATGATGTCATCAGTGTTGTCATTTGAGATGTCATCAGTGATGTCATCAGTGATGTCACTGACCATGTCATGAGTGATGTAATATGTGACGTCATCAGCAGTGCATTGCGGGGCGCGAGTTATAGTTAGCTGAATTAACTATAACGGGGGAATTTCTATGGGTTTTGTACGAGTGAAATGTCCAACTAACTATAACTGTCCCTAAAACCTATGGTTTTTTCAGTGAATTTCAAAGGTTTTTGAAATGCTAATTTCTAACTATAACAGTGTCTGAAACCTATGGTTTTTTCAGTGAATTTCAAAGGTTTTTAAAATGCTAATTTCTAACTATAACGATGCCTGAAACCTATGATTTTTAAGTGAATTTCAAAGGTTTTTTAAATGCTAGTTTCTAACTATGCCTACAGAGGTAGGACATGTGAAGAAAGAAGAAAAACCGCACAGAAAGAAGCAAAAGATGTGCAGAAAGAACCAACAGAGGAGCAGAAAGAGGCCTTGTTGCAAAATCATCCTGTGCCCACAACTTTTCAGACGGGTACTGGTGGTAACTGACTCTGACTAACCAGAGCCAGTGCTATGCTAAAAGACACTTAGAATACAGTGAAAACACCTACATACACTAGGGAACACTATGCGTTGGGGTACCCCTGTGATTAGCATGACCTCCTCTGCAAGTCCCTAGTACATAATAGGGCAGGGGATTAAAACTACCTCTTAAAACGCGCTACAGGGCGCGTTTGCACAGTGGTGAAGGGAGGGGGCCTGAGGTGACATGTGTGCAAACGCACCCCGTGGCGCGTTTTAAGTTGCGGGATTAAGTCCCCTTGAATTCTGAGGGTCCCTGGGGCCCAACTAGCCCCCAGGTACCTACAGTTAGGACCACAGAGCTGAGTTGCTGAGAGGCGTTCCGAGGCCACGCACCTTTTTCACCTCTCTGCAACGCAACTCTGTTGTGCTTACTGAAGGTACCTGGTGGGCTAGTTGGCCCCCAGGGTCCCTCAGGATTCAAGGGAATTAATTCCCCAGCCTAAACGCACCACAGGGCGTGTTTGCGCACATGTCACCTGAGGCCCCGCCCCCTCCCTTCACCACTGTGCAAACGCGCCCGTGGTGCGTTTTAAGTTGGGGGATTAGGTCACCTTGAATCCTGAGGGTCCCTGGGGCCCAACTAGCCCACTAGGTACTTCCAGTAAGCACCACAGGCCTGCGTTGCAACGCCTGTAACAAATTGTGCAGTTGTGTTTAGGTAGTGAAGAGGGTCATGCTGGGGGTAGTGTTTTAGGGTTTAGGGTAGTGCAGTGGTGTTTGTGTAGTGTAGGGGTCATGCTGGGAGTAGATTTAGGGTTTAGGGTAGTGCAGTGGTGTTTGGGTAGTGTAGGGAATCGTGCTGGGGGAGTGTTTTAGGGTTTAGGGTAGTGCAGTGGTGTTTGGGTAGTGTAGGGGGTCGTGCTGGGGGTAGTGTTTTAGGGTTTAGGGTAGTGCAGTGGTGTTTGGGTAGTGTAGGGGGTCGTGCTGGGGGTAGTGATTTAGGGTAGTGCAGTGGTGTTTGGGTAGTGCAGGGGGTACTGCTGGGGGTAGTGTTTTAGGGTTTAGGGTAGTGCAGTGGTGTTTGGGTAGTGTAGGGGTACTGCTGGGGGTAGTTTTTTAGGGTTTAGGGTAGTGCAGTGGTGTTTGGGTAGTGTAGTGGTTTGTGCTGGTGGTAGTTTTTTAGGGTTTAGGGTAGTGCAGTGGTGTTTGTGTAGTGTAGGGGGTAGTGTTTTAGGGTTTAGGGTAGTGCAGTGGTGTTTGTGTAGTGTAGGAGGTCGTGTTTTAGGGTTTAGGGTAGTGCAGTGGTCTTTGGGTAGTGTAGGGAGTCGTGCGGGGGTAGTGTTTTAGGGTTTAGGATAGTGTAGGGGGTCATGCGGGGGTAGTGTTTTAGGGATTAGGGTAGTGCATTGGTGTTTGGGTAGTGTAGGGGGTCATGCGGGGGGTAGTGTTTTAGGGTTTAGGGCAGTGCAGTGGTGTTCGGGTAGTGTAGGGGGTCGTGCTGGGGGAGTGTTTTAGGGTTTAGGGCAGTGCAGTGGTGTTCGGGTAGTGTAGGGGGTTGTGCTGGGGGAGTGTTTTAGGGTTTAGGGCAGTGCAGTGGTGTTCGGGTAGTGTAGGGGGTCGTGCTGGGGGAGTGTTTGAGGGTTTAGGGCAGTGCAGTCGTGTTCGGGTAGTGTAGGGGGTTGTGCTGGGGGTAGTATTTTAGGGTTTAGGGTAGTGCAGTGGTGTTCGGGTAGTGTAGGGGGTCATGCTGGGGGTAGTGTTCTAGGGTTTAGGGCAGTGCAGTGGTGTTTGGGCAGTGTAGGGGGTAATGCTGGGGGTGGTGTTTTAGGGTTTAGGGCAGTGCAGTGGTGTTCGGGCAGTGTAGGGGGTCGTGCTGGGGGTGGTGTTTCAGGGTTTAGGGCAGTGCAGTGGTGTTCGGGCAGTGTAGGGGGTGGTGTTTCAGGGTTTAGGGCAGTGCAGTGGTGTTCGGGCAGTGTAGGGGGTCGTGCAGGGGGTGGTGTTTCAGGGTTTAGGGCAGTGGTGTTCGGGCAGTGTAGGGGGTCGTGCTGGGGTTGGTGTTTCAGGGTTTGGGGCAGTGCAGTGGTGTTCGAGCAGTAAAGGGGGTCGTGCTGGGGGTGGTGTTTCAGGGTTTAGGGCAGTGCAGTTTTGTTCGGGCAGTGTAGGAGGCGGTGCAGGGGGTGGTGTTTCAGGGTTTAGGGCAGTGCAGTGGTGTTCGGGCAGTGTAGGGGGTGCTGCAGGGGGTGGTGTTTCAGGGTTTAGGGCAGTGCAGTGGTGTTCGGGCAGTGTAGGGGGCATGCAGGGGGTGGTGTTTAAGGGTTTAGGGCAGTGCAGTGGTGTTCGGGCAGTGTAGGGGTCGTGCTGGGGCTGGTGTTTCAGGGTTTAGGGCAGTACAGTGGTGTTCGGGCAGTGTAGGGGGTCGTGCTGGGGCTGGTGTTTCAGGGTTTAGGGCAGTGCAGTGGTGTTCGGGCAGTGTAGGGGGTTGTGCTGGGGCTGGTGTTTCAGGGTTTAGGGCAGTGCAGTGGTGTTCGGGCAGTGTAGGTGGTCATGCTGGGGCTGGTGTTTCAGGGTTTAGGGCAGTGCAGTGGTGTTTGGGCAGTGTAGGGGGTCCTGCTGGGGCTGGTGTTTCAGGGTTTAGGGCAGTGTAGTGGTGTTCGGGCAGTGTAGGGGGTCTTGCTGGGGCTGGTGTTTCAGGGTTTAGGGCAGTGCAGTGGTGTTCGGGCAGTGTAGGGGGTCGTGCTGGGGGTGGTGTTTCAGGGTTTAGGGCAGTGCAGTGGTGTTTGGGCAGTGTAGGTGGTCGTGCTGGGGCTAGTGTTTCAGGATTTAGGGCAGAGCAATGGTGTTCAGGCAGTGTAGGGGGTTTTGCTGGAGGTGGTGTTTCAGGGTTTAGGGCAGTGCAGTGGTGTTTGTGCAGTGTAGGGGGTGGTGTTTCAGGGTTTAGGGCAGTGGTGTTCAGGCAGTGTAGGGGGTCTTGCTGGGGTTGATGTTTCAGGGTTTAGGGCAGTGCAGTGGTGTTCGGGCAGTGTAGGGGGTCGTGCAGGGGGTGGTGTTTCAGGGTTTAGGGCAGTGCAGTGGTGTTCTGGCAGTGTAGGAGGTCGTGCAGGGGGTGGTGTTTCAGGGTTTAGGGCAGTGCAGTGGTGTTTGGGCAGTGTAGGGGGTCGTGCTGGGGGTGGTGTTTCAGGGTTTAGGGCAGTGCAGTGGTGTTCGGGCAGTGTAGGGTGTCGTGCTGATGGGTGGTGTTTCAGGGTTTAGGGCAGTGCAGTGGTGTTCGGGCAGTGTAGGGGGTCGTGCAGGGGGTGGTGTTTCAGGGTTTAGGGCAGTGCAGTGGTGTTTGGGCAGTGTAGGGGGTCGTGCAGGGGGTGGTGTTTCAGGGTTTAGGGCAGTGCAGTGGTGTTCGGCCAGTGTAGGTGGTCTTGCTGGGGGTGGTGTTTCAGGCTTTAGTGCAGTGGTGTTCGGGCAGTGTAGGGGGTCTTGCTGGGGGTGGTGTTTCAGGGTTTAGGGCAGTGCAGTGGTGTTCGGGCAGTGTAGGGGGTCTTGCTGGGGCTGGTGTTTCAGGGTTTAGGGCAGTGCAGTGGTGTTCGGGCAGTGTAGGGGGTCGTGCTGGGGCTGGTGTTTGAGGGTTTAGGGTAGTGCAGTGGTGTTCGGGCAGTGTAGGGGGTCGTGCTGGGGCTGGTGTTTCAGGGTTTAGGGCAGTGCAGTGGTTTTCGGGCAGTGTAGGCGGTTGTGCTGGGGCTGGTGTTTCAGGGTTTAGGGCAGTGCAGTGGTGTTCTGGCAGTGTACGGGGTTGTGCTGGGGCTGGTGTTTCAGGGTTTAGGGCAGTGCAGTGGTGTTCGTGCAGTGTAGGGGGTCGTGCTGGGGGTGGTGTTTCAGGGTTTAGGGCAGTGCAGTGGTGTTTGGGCAGTGTAGGGGGTCGTGCTGGGGGTGGTGTTTCAGGGTTTAGGGCAGTGCAGTGGTGTTCGGGCAGTGTAGGGGGTCATGCTGGGGGTGGTGTTTCAGGGTTTAGGGCAGTGCAGTGGTGTTCGGGCAGTGTAGGGGGTCTTGCTGGGGGTAGTGTTTCGGGGTTTAGGGCAGTGCAGTGGTGTTCGTGCAGTGTAGGGGGTCGTGCTGGGGGTGGTGTTTCAGGGTTTAGGGCAGTGCAGTAGTGTTCGGGCAGTGTAGTGGATCGTGCAGGGGGTGGTGTTTCAGGGTTTAGGGCAGTGCAGTGGTGTTCGGGCAGTGTAGGGGGTCGTGCAGGGGGTGGTGTTTCAGGGTTTAGGGCAGTGCAGTGGTGTTCGGGCAGTGTAGGGGGTCTTGCTGGGGGTGGTGTTTCAGGGTTTAGGGCAGTGGTGTTCGGGCAGTGTAGGGGGTCTGGCTGGGGGTGATGTTTCAGGGTTTAGGGCAGTGCAGTGGTGTTCGGGCAGTGTAAGGGGTCTTGCTGGGGGTAGTGTTTCAGGGTTTAGGGCAGTGCAGTGGTGTTCGTGCAGTGTAGGGGGTCGTGCTGGTGATGGTGTTTCAGGGTTTAGGGCAGTGCAGTAGTGTTCGGGAAGTGTAGGGGGTCGTGCAGGGGGTGGTGTTTCAGGGTTTAGGGCAGTGCAGTGGTGTTCGGGCAGTGTAGGGGGTCGTGCTGGAGGTGGTGTTTCAGGGTTTAGGGCAGTGCAGTGGTGTTCGGGCAGTGTAGGGGGTCGTACAGGGGCTGGTGTTTCAGGGTTTAGGGCAGTGGTGTTCGGGCAGTGTAGGGGGTCTTGCTCGGGGTGATGTTTCAGGGTTTAGGGCAGTGCAGTGGTGTTCGGGCAGTGTAGGAGGTCTTGCTGGGGGTAGTGTTTCAGGGTTTAGGGCAGTGCAGTGGTGTTCGGGCAGTGTAGGGGTCATGCTGGGGGTGGTGTTTCAGGGTTTAGGGCAGTGCAGTGGTGTTCGGGCAGTGTAGGGGGTCGTGAAGGGGGTGGTGTTTCAGGGTTTAGGGCAGTGCAGTAGTGTTTGGGCAGTGTAGGGGGTCGTGCTAGGGTATTTGTTTCAGGGTTTAGGACAGTGCAGTGGTGTTCGGGCAGTGTAGGGGGTCGTGCAGGGGCTGGTGTTTCAGGGTTTAGGGCAGTGCAGTGGTGTTCGGGCAGTGTAGGGGTCGTGCTGGGGGTAGTGTTTTAGGGTTTAGGGTAGTGCAGTGGTTCTTGTGTAGTGTAGGGGGTCGTGCTGGGGGTAGTGTTTTAGGGTTTAGGGTAGTGCAGTGGTGTTTGTGTAGTGTAGGGGGTCATGTTTTAGGGTAGTGCAGTGGTGTTTGGGTAGTGTAGGGGGTCGTGCTGGGAGTAGTGTTTTAGGATTTAGGTTAGTGCAGTGGTGTTTGGGTAGTGTAGGGGGTCGTGCTGGGGGTAGTGTTTTAGGGTTTAAGGTAGTGCAGTGGTGTTTGTGTAGTGTAGGGGGTCGTGCTGGGGGTAGTGTTTTAGGGTTTAGGGTAGTGCAGTGGTGCTTGTGTAGTGTAGGGGGTCGTGCTGGGGGTTGTGTTTTAGGGTTTAGGGTAGTGCAGTGGTGTTTGTGTAGTGTAGGGGGTCATGTTTTAGGGTAGTGCAGTGGTGTTTGGGTAGTGTAGGGGGTCGTGCTGGGGGTAGTGTTTTAGGATTTAGGTTAGTGCAGTGGTGTTGGGGTAGTGTTTTAGGGTTTAGGGTAGTGCAGTGGTGTTTGTGTAGTGTAGGGGGTCATGCTGGGGGTAGGGTTTTAGGGGTTAGGATAGTGCAGTGGTGGTTGTGTAGTATAGGGGGTCGTGCTGGGGTAGTGTTTTAGGGTTTAGGGTAGTGCAGTGGTGTTTTTGTAGTGTAGGGGGGTCATGTTTTAAGATGCAACGCTCCAATACCTGACCAGTCTGCACTACATAAAACTGCAAAAACTAAAAATAAAAGTGTTTTGCACACTTTTGTCATTGGGCTATATGTGGGCTACATCTGGGTAATATTTGTGCTACATTTGGGCTCTTTTTTCACTGGTGGCCATCTTGGAAGACTTCTTTGTTATGAAGTTTCCTAATTTCCTCATTTACTGCAGTCTCCTCAGTAGGAAATGCTTTCAGTTTTTTACTTTGATTCCATCAAGAAGGCATTCAGATGTGTCACACATTTGCCATAAATTCAGAATGTTATTACTCTAGTTGTTCATTAGATCACTGTAGTAAAGCTACTGCTCACCAAGGAGTTAACTGGAAGTCTACTGCTGGTATTGAAAGTGATTGTTTCAGTCTGCATGTCAGAATTTTCTAATGAAATAGAAGAGGATTTGAGATCTCACTTAAAACATGCACTAAATTTTCTTTTTGCAGCACTAACCATAATTTCTATGGCAAAATGAACCCCCTCATTTTGTTCCTTTTTAAATTAAATGTTTTAAGTGTTACCAGTTTATTCCAATCAAGATGGCTTCAGGTGTGCTATACTTTTGTCATAAGTAAGGCTGTTAGCACTCTAGTTGTTCTTTAGAACACTCTGGGAAGCTGCAGTAGAACACAAAGGCATCAACTGACAGGCTGCTCCTGTTGAAATATAACAGGAAGATATTTGAGATCTCACTTAAAACATGTCCTAATTTTTCTTTCTACAGCACTAACCATAATTTCTATGGCAAAATGAACCCCCTCATTTTGTTCCTTTTTAAATTAAATGTTTTAAGTGTTACCAGTTTATTCCAATCAAGATGGCTTCAGGTGTGCCATACTTTTGTCATAAGTAAGACTGTTAGCGCTCTAGTTGTTCTTTAGAACACTCTGGGAAGCTGCAGTAGAACACAAAGGCATCAACTGACAGGCTGCTCCTGTTGAAATATAACAGGAAGATATTTGAGATCACACTTGAAACATGTCCTAATTTTTCTTTCTACAGCACTAACCATAATTTCTATAGACAAAATGAACCCCATCATTTTGTTTCTTTTTAAATTAAATGTTTTAAGTGTTACCAGTTTATTCCAATCAAGATGGCTTCAGGTGTGCCATACTTTTGTCATAAGTAAGACTGTTAGCGCTCTAGTTGTTCTTTAGAACACTCTGGGAAGCTGCAGTAGAACACAAAGGCATCAACTGACAGGCTGCTCCTGTTGAAATATAACAGGAAGATATTTGAGATCACACTTGAAACATGTCCTAATTTTTCTTTCCAGAGCACTAACCATAATTTCTATGACAAGATGAACCCCCTCATTTTGTTCCTTTTTAAATTAAATGTTTTAAGTGTTACCAGTTTATTCCAATCAAGATGGCTTCAGGTGTGCCATACTTTTGTCATAAGTAAGGCTGTTAGCACTCTAGTTGTTCTTTAGAACACTCTGGGAAGCTGCAGTAGAACACAAAGGAATCAACTGACAGTCTCTGCCCTTGTTGGATGTACATGTTTTACTGAGAATGTCAGACTTCATTCTCACATGACTGAGAAAGATAATGTGAATTTACAGAAAATATGCTCT
The DNA here is from genome assembly GCA_963921515.1 of Calotriton arnoldi. Classification (NCBI taxonomy): domain Eukaryota; kingdom Metazoa; phylum Chordata; class Amphibia; order Caudata; family Salamandridae; genus Calotriton; species Calotriton arnoldi. The sequence continues at coordinate 840,151 of CAWUFW010006373.1, read as the reverse complement.
CATTTTAGCTTCTGGAGCACCTTCCAAAACTGTATGGGACAAGCATGTGAAAATAGTTTTCTCTCAAACATGATTCATGATATCCCAGCAGAAGGTTTTTCACAGGGTAAAATCACCTTAGAACACACCACAATTCCTGAAATTAGTATGGTACCATCAACAAATGAATTCTAATGTAACTAAAGTCTGTTATCACGCTTTATAGTTCTCCTTTTGGTAACCCTCAAAATCTTCGATTCACTACAATGCATTTCAATGGGGTACTATCATTTATATTGGTCCCAAGATGGCTGCCAGCAATTCCAGGATGAAGTGCTGACAGCCAATCAGATCTCACGATGACATGTGTGGTTAGGTTCCGCCCAGATATATATGTGTTTTTACTTTTGATTTTCTCAGCAACTACTGAACGGATTTACACCATTTAACAAAAGGGTTCTTTTTGAACCAAGAACTACCTCTTTGCCAAATTTGGTGTAATTCCGTTCAGCAGTTCGGGCTGTAGCCTTGCATAAAGTTTCCTATGGGAAATTGATTTTTTGACTCTTATTTTTTTAATTTCTCCGCAACTACTGAACGGATTTACACCATTTAACAAAAGGGTTCTTTCTGAACCAAGAACTACCTCTTTGCCAAATTTGGTGTAATTCCGTTCAGCAGTTCGGGCTGTAGCCGTGTCTAAAGTTTCCTATGGGAAAATGAATGGGGAAAACACGTTTTGGGACCCCCTTTTTCCTCAGCCCCGCTTGACGAATCACCCTGAGACTTTCAGGGTAGGAGCGGACCGGAGCGGGCCATAAAGTTTGAAAATTTCGCGAAGATTCGTCAACCGACGCAAGAGTTATTTCAAATAGAATGTCGCGGATTTCCTATGGAAAATAGGTCCTAACTATAACTATCTACTGGCGACCGCCAGTAGATAATATATATCCCAAAAGTGCCTCAGGACTCAAGGACGCCACTCCATGGTAGATTTCGATAATTTCAAAAAATCCCTGACGCGTTTCGGAGAACCTTTCTCCTTCCTCATAGGGCAAAGGCTGACAAAAACGGAAACACACAACCTTAATTTCCGCTATTTACATGCACTCTCCAGTGAGTAGCATGCCGGTAGTTGTAGTGAACATTCAAACCCTAGGGTGGGGTCCGTATATTTGCCAACAAATATTGCTTTGTTTTTCACTTCCAATTCTACAGCCCTCCAGTGGGCCTCAGGCATGATGTCTGGTTTCCGATTAAAATCTCACTGTGCTGTTCACAGAATGTACAATTACAACTGTGCAGTCCCGTATCATATTTCAAACAGGTGGTGCATCCTCCGTGGCCGCTACGTATTACATATCCCAAAAGTGCCTCAGGACTCAAGGACGCCACACCACGGTAGATTGTTTGAACACAAACATTTAATGTTGAAATCAGCACATCAATTCCGATAATTTCAAAAAATCCCTGCCGCGTTTCGGAGAACCTTTCTCCTTCCTCATAGGGCAAAGGCTGACAAATACGGAAACACACAACCTTAATTTCCGCTATTTACATGCACTCTCCAGTGAGTAGCATGCATTAGTTGTAGTGAACATTCAATCCCTTGGGTGGGGTCCGTATATTTGCCAACAAATATTGCTTTGTTTTTCACTTCCAATTCTACATGCATGGTAATGGGCTTGGCTGCAGTCAGGATGCTTTCACTGCTGTGTTTCGTACGCCCGTCAGCCCCAGCGCCAATTTACACCCTCATCCTCTGTCAAACTGCCTTGAGCATGGAGGATTACTACGCAATGTCCGCAACTCTGAATTAATGTCAAAGGGAGCATTAGCATGAACAGCTCGCACACACGGCTTCTTTCCAAGCCTTTCCACCTGTCTTATAGCACCTTCATTCACAAGGAAAGGATGGCACCAGTCCTATCTGGATCTCTTTGTCCTGGAAACTATGGCGCAAAGGCAGCCTGTCATATTGACTAAAAGATTAACGTGATGTTGCCTGGCGCGCCACCTCATCCAGACCGATTTTGACACAGTGTATTTGAGTGCTAATAATGACATTAAAAGAAGTGGGAAAGGAATCTAATTCAGCATGCAGTAGTGACTCTGCTGTCATGTTCTATTTCCTGCCCAATTGAGAGTAGAGTCTTGGGGCAGACTTTTTTTTCATGTAAGGTCACATTGTCAAGGCGTTAGCCTGTCTTTAGACAGATAGGGACACAAACCACACCAGCGCATTTGCGCAAAGTGTCATTGATGAGCTGAGTTTGAAGGGAACCCTTCATTCCTCTGCTTAGTACGTGACAAAAGAACGCACATGACAGGGCAACATATGTGTCATCCATTGGTAAAACAAACTCTGTCCCTTCTCATTTTGCAATAAGTCAAAATGGATCATGTGTGAAATTAAACAACTGTTGTTCCATGGTTTGCCTTTTAAGAAGCTGCTCAGGTAATTTTCTGTGTAAAGCAAACACAGGGCTAATGTAAGCATGTGGCACCAAGTTAAAATTATGCGGCACAGTTTACTAAATTACTTGGCAAGAAATGGTAAATTGTGATTTATTATGGACAACATTCTTTAGTAGTGTTTACTCACTTTTTGACATTTTAACGATATGCTCAATACAAAGCTTTCTTAAGAAGAAAAAGTATTAAAAATATATTTATCGTTATGACTCGCATATAATCGCAGGAACATTATTTCATTTACACTGCCCCCTGTAGTTCCCATAGTAAAATAGTTAGCGTAAAATAATAATCGTGTACTCAGGATTATACTAGACATGATCATTCGATTTTCAAATAATAAAAGGTGTCTTTTATTTTCTGCATATCAAAGATTTTGTTTAGTTTCGGTTTTACTCTGTGTCCACACTAATGTTCTCTTAAAACATATCTTTCTTCTAGGTAACAGCCTTTCAGGATAGCATTTTGCATAAATATGTATAATGTAGGTGCCTCGCTCGGGGATACTGTAATCACATCAGACCTTGAAAGAGAAAACAATTTTCTGATTTTTCTGTACTCTTAATGCTCTCTTGAAATAACTGCTGTTTTGAGAACAGTATCTATGTGTAATAAGAATTGAATGAATAATAAATCAAAATGTTTTCATGACAGAGAAAGAATCATTTGTCTCACCCTGTTTACATTACATTTAAATATGTCAGATTGTACCTGCTTCAGACAAAAAACATTCCTCAGTTAATCAGTTTTGCACCATGATACTTTCCAATGCTTGTTCTAGTGACTCTGTGGACTAATACAGCCATTGTAGGGTTCTGTATTTGACCGCGTGGTCACTGTTTCAAATTCTTGCAAATACAGTTTTTCATTCATCCACTTGTGCTTGCAACAATAAGTACACTTGAGTTGGGTAACAGTGGCCATGTAATTCTGAGTCAAAATGCACATAGGTGAATGGACACCCTCGGAAAATAGCAACATCAGATTGATTTGTCACATAAAAATGATTTGATACTGTAATAGAAAACTAGAGAACCAGTGCCTTAAAAACAAACATTCAATATTTAAAACTTGATCCTTTGAAAAAAGTTTAGATTCTGAAGAAAAACAATGATTCTTTAAGTGCCTGAGATATGTATGTATGTATGTATATGTTCGTTTGTATATAGTATTTATATAGTAAAAGACATGCATTAAGTCAACAAGTAATATGAGTAGTATCTAGGTTCTGAACGATTAATGCATTGTGATGTAGTCTTCAATTCTTTAATAAATAGGAGCAGCATTGGGCAGTCCAAATGGATACTCGGTACATAGATTGCAAAGACCTGCTGCCTTATTTTTTCTTTTTACACCTCTTAGACTGCAGTGTGATTGTGTCATGTCTACAGGTGTGACGAGAACCACTAGAGATGATGAGCTTGTCTGCAAGATAAGTGGGGATACTGGTCGTGATGGCTTTGTAAATGATATAGCTGGTTTTGACAATGGTGTGGGTTTGCAAGGGGAGACAATAAAGTTCTATCAGAATGGGTGTGATGTGATCATATTTCTTCTGGCCTTGGATGACATGCTGCGGGAGGGCCATGTGGAACCTGGAAGACCATGGCGCAGGGCTTTACTACCTTCCAGATACGGGATACGATGGCTTAAACAGCAGTTCTGAAGTCACTTTCTGGAGGAAACAGTTTAACTTTCTTTAAAAAGACAGTTGATTCCAGGTCATCTTTTTTTTTGTTGACAATGCGTACTTGAAGGTAAATTTGGTGTCAAGGTGAGACCAGGTTAATTGGTATTCATTGAAAGCTGGGTTCCAAGCCATCAAGTTTAATATTATTCAGCCAGGTGTGTGCTTTTTCTTGCTTGTTGTTCTTAGGAAATCTGTCTTGGTGTGTTGAGCTTCGGGTAAGTGCTGGACATCCAGATATGGATAAAGTGCAAGTAGTGTTTGAGGAGTTGAATGTCTGAAGTAGAGAAGACTTTCAAGTAGAGTTGTGTATTATTGGCGTATTGGTGAATCTTGATGCTATAATGTTTTTAGTTGAGCACCAAGAGGCTCTGTGTAGAGTTTGAAGATGCCAGGAGACAATATGGAACTCAAGGGGACTCCGCAGGGGGTAGGGGTCCTTTAGGACCTGGAGGTTCCTATATGAACAAACTGGTGCTGGTTGCACGGTAGGAGGAAAACCAGTGAAGAACCCTGCCTGTGAATCCCATTGGAGACTCAAGGGTGCATATAAGTGTGGGATGGTCAACTGTGTCGAAGACAACTGAGAGGTCCAGCAATATCGGGAAACACAAGTCATCTTATCTGTGGTCAGGAGGACATTGTCGGTGATGGGTAAGGTATCTCTCTATGCTGTAGGATGATCTGCAGTTAGACTAGCAGTCATTCAAAGGTGGTTATCATTGATGTGATCATGGAGTTGAACATAGACTGCTATTCCAATGATCTTCCCAATAAATGGTAAGTGAATGATGGGTTGGTAGTTGATGAGGTTGGTGAAATATGTGAGAGATAGGGCTTTGAAAGCTGATGATTGAGGGATTCTCAGGAACAGGTAGGCATAAGCGATGTTGTATGCTTGGTGTTATTGATGTGCTGTCAGATATTCTGTATTTTTTTGGGAGATAACTTGGAGAGTTTGTAATTTTCTGGAAAAAGATAAGAATCAATTTTTCATTAAGCGGTTATTTTGTTTTATTCCCAGCCTCAATTGAGCAAACAGATAAATATCTCCAGATGGCAGAGTATTTACTTAGACAATTGTTTTCTACGGAGGCACGATTCTTGATTCACCTTCACTTAGCCATAATTTTAAGTGGCATGCCTACATAAAAGTGTACTTTCAAATTTGTTGGTGATATTTTCAGATCAACTTCTGATTTTAGATCCTCGACTGTTTCATAGATTGTGACCATTTGACTGAGCATTCCTGGTTTTGGTATTAGCTGGTATTGTATTAGGTACCATATCATGGCAGTGGCTATGTCATGAATCAATGTAATAAATGGTTTAGTGTGCTCCTCTCATTTTATGTTTCAGATGAATATAACTGTGTGATTTAGGATCTTTTTTAATTGTTGCTGCTGTTTCTTCAGAAGACTAAGGTGCATACCTAAGGTGCAAGACCTCTGACCTCTGGTCTGAGATCTGCTCTCTCCCCAGCAGCTCCGCTGTGCCTTGCCTTGCTGCTGACTCAGTGTACACCTTCCCTGCCTGGGGTTCAAGACCGCTCCTTTCCACTCCTTGAGGTGCCCGCCGCAGCCAGCCAGCCCGGTCCAGCCGAGTCTGTGCCCCTCACTGCGTGCTGCGCCGTTGTCTGCCCTCATCACGGTAACTGTGCCACTTGTTTGTTTTCTGCTGCTGTCACTCATTTTGTTTGTTTTATTGTTTGTTTTATTGCTTTTGGCTTTTTACTGTTGACTCTGTGCCTCGGGTTGCCTGGCTCTCTTCCCCACCGCTGCTGCCCCTGCGGCCCCTCCCCCCTGCCCACGCCCGTTCCCACCTCCCAGCTGCCCATCCATCCTCCCTCCCCTACTTAATGGTGGCTGCTGAGGGGGAGTGTGAGCAAGACCTCTGACCTCTGGTCTGAGATCTGCTCTCTCCCCAGCAGCTCTGCTGTGCCTTGCCTCGCCGCTGACTCAGTGTACACCTCCCCTGCCTGGGGTTCGAGACCACTGCTTTCCACTCCTTGCGGTGCCCGCCCCAGCCAGCCAGCCCGGTCAGGCCAAGTCTGTGCCCCTCACTGCGTCCTGTGCCATTGTCTGCCCTCATCGCGATAACAGTTCCGCTTGCTTGTTTTCTGCTGCTGTCACTCATTTTGTTTTATTGTTTGTTTTATTGCTTATGGCTTTTTACTGTTGACTCTGTGCCTCGCGTTGCCCAGCTCTCTTCCCTGCCACTGCTGCCCCTGCCCACACCCGTTCCCGCCTCCCAACTGCTTGTCCCTCCCCCCTCCCCTACTTAATGGCGGCTGCTGCGGGGGAGTGCGAGCAAGACCTCTGACCTCTGGTCTGAAATCTGCTCTCTCCCCAGCAGTTCCGCTGTGCCTTGCATCACCTCTGACTCAGTGTACACCTCCTCTGCCTGGGATTCAAGACCGCTGATTTCCACTCCTTGTGGTGCCCGCCCCAGCCAGCCAGCCCGGTCCAGCCGAGACTGTGCCCCTCACTGCGTCCTGCGCCGTTGTCTGCCCTCATCGCGGTAACAGTGCCACTTGTTTGGTTTCTGCTGCTGTCACTCATTTTGTATGTTTTATTGTTTGTTTTATTGCTTTTGGCTTTTTACTGTTGACTCTGTGCCTCGCGTTGCCCGGCTCTCTTCCCCGCTGCTGCTGCCCCTGTGGCCCCTCCACCCTGCCCACGCCCGTTCCCGCCTCCCAGCTGCTCGTCCCTCCCCTACTTAATGGCGGCCGCTGCGCGGTCATGCAGCAGACGCACGCCATTGGCGCACCACTGGCGCGCCAAAGGCACACCAAAGGCAAGTCCGTCTGCGCCCATCCGCGACCCGACAGCGGCCAGCGCCAGGAACCCTGGATCTGCGACCATCCACCGCTACGACGCAACCACCCTCCTCGCACTCGACCCTGGAAAAAAAAAACACCTGCCAGCTGTCCACGCCAAACATGACCCACGGCCTGGTCTCCTGCCGCCACTGCCGCCAGACCTTCACCACCGCTCCGGCCGCCAACACCACCGACGCCCTAAGATGCATCCTCCTCAACGTGCGCTCCGTGCACCGGCACACCGTGGAAATCTGGAACCTCCTGGATTCGCTCTCACCCGACATCGCCTTCTTCACGGAAACCTGGACCAACGCCTCCTCGGCTCCTGACATTGCCATCCCAGATGGGTACAAGATCCAGAGGAAGGACCGCCCCAACCACCCGGGAGGAGGCATCGCCATCGCTCACAAAAACTCCCTCCGCCTCACCACCTCCAGCGAAAACTTCCCCGCTGCCGAACACCTGCACTTCCAGGTCTAGACCAGCCCCAACTCCACACTCTGTGGCACCCTCGCCTACAGACCCCACGGCCCGAGCACTCTTCGCCAACACCATCACCGACCTCATCACACCCCACGCCATCGCCACCACAGACTACATACTCATCGGAGACCTGAACTTCCACCTCGACAACCTCAGCGACCCCAACTCCGCCGCCCTCCGTGACAACCTCACCAACATCGGTCTGAAACAACTCATTACCACACCGACCCACAAGGCAGGACACACTCTCGACCCCATCTTTGCTGGAGGTAACAGCGTTCACTTCAGCCACAGCAAGCAGCCCCCCTGGACTGACTACCACTGTGTACACTTCCTCGTCAACAAACCCAAGCCTCCCAAACCAGCTCTGCGCCCCCCGCATAGGAACTGGAACAGAGTCACTGAGGAACAACTCAACTCCACCCTCAACAACAACACCCCCTCCGCTGCAACTGATGCCAACATCGCGGCCAAGGAATTCCACACCTGGATCACCAACTGCGCAGACAAGCTCGCCCCGCTGCGCAACCCCAACAAGCAACGCCCCAGGAAAGCCGCCTGGTTCACCACCGATCTCCAAAAAGACAGACGCAACTGCAGACGCCTGGAGAAGAACTGGAGAAACAGCAAGACACCCAAAAACTACACCACCTACAAGGACGCTATGACGGAATACCATCAAAGCATCAGAACCACCAAAAGGACCTTCATCCACAACAGAATCCTCGCCAACTCCAGCAACTCCAAGGAACTTTTCAGCATCATCCAGGAATTCACAAGCCCCGCAGCGAAGCCACGGACATTACCCCCTCCCAGGACCTCTGCGACAAACTCGGATCCTACTTCTACCTGAAGATAAAGAACCTCTATGACAACTTCAATGATCACACACCTGACCCTGTAGTCAACCCGCCCTGCGGCAACGCCAACCAGACCACCATCTCCCCTGGACTTTGATCACGACCGAGGAGACCGCCGCGACCATGAAAGGTATCCACTCCAGGGCCCCCACAGACCCCTTCCCTCCCCACATATACCAAAGAGCCGCTACCACCATTGCACCCGTGTTACAATGCACCATCAACACCACCTTTGAGACCGGCTCCTTCCCCGATGACTGGAAATGCGCAGAAGTCACGTCCCTGCTCAAGAAGCCCTCAGCAGACCCGATGGACCTCAAGAACTACTGTCCCATCTTGCTCCTCCCTTTCGCAGCAAAAGTAGCTGAGAAGACAGTCAACGCAGAACTGATGAGGATCATCGAAGACAACGCCATCCTCGACCCCTCTCAATCCGGTTTCCGAAGCAACCACAGCACCGAGACTGCCCTACTCGCAGCCACAGACGACATCCGCACCCTCCTCGGCCAATGCCACACCGCAGCCCTGATCCTACTCGATCTGTCAGCAACTTTCAACACCGTCTCCCACCGCACACTCGCAGCCAGACTACACAACGCCGACATACAAGGCACCGCCTTCGACTGGATCAGATTGTTCCTCACCGGCAGGAGCCAAAGAATCAGACTGCCACCTTTCCTCTCCGAACCCACGGAAATCAACTGCGGAGTCCCACAGGGATCATCACTCAGCCCAACCCTCTTCAACATCTACATGGCTCCTCTCGCCGCCATCGTCCACCAGCACGGCCTCAGCATAGTCTCCTACGCCGACGACACCCAGCTCGTCCTCTCCCTCACCAAGGACCCCACCACCACCAGACTCACCTTCCAGGAAGGAATGCAGAACGTCGCAGCCTGGATGAGCAACAGCTGCCTAAAACTCAACTCGGAGAAGACAGAAGTCCTCGTCCTCTGAACCACCCCCTCGGCATGGAACAACACCAGGTGGCCCACTGCCCTCAGCAGCCCTCCAACCCCCACGGACCACACCAAAAACCTCGGCATCGTACTCGACTCCTCCCTCTCCATGAATCGACAGGTCAACGCCATCACCTCCAGCTTCTTCAACACCCTCCACATCCTCCGTAAGACCTTCAAATGGATCCCCCCTGAGGCAAGGAAGACAGTCACCCACACACTCATTACCAGCAGGCTGGACTAAGGAAACGCCCTCTACGCCGGCATCAACAAGTCTCTACTCCACTAGCTCCAGACAATACAGAACACCGCCGCCAGACTCGTCCTCGGGGTCCCTCGACACGAACACATCAGCCAACACCTATGCAAGCTCCACTGGCTCCCCGTCGAGAAAAGAGTCACCTTCAAGATACTCACCTATGCCTGCAAATGCCTACACAACACCGGACCCCAATACCTCAAAGACAGAATCACCCTCCACGTACCCAAATGAAACCTCCGCTCCACCAACCTCCTCCTCGCCAAAACCCCATGCATCCGCAGAGCCAGAGCAGGGGGAAGATCCTTCTCCTACATCGCGGCCAAGACCTGGAACGAGCGCCCCACCAACATCAGACGTGCCCCCTCCCTGAACACCTTCAGGAAGACTCTGAAGACCTGGCTCTTCGACTGAAACGGAACTGCTGACCCCCCCCCCCCGAGCGCCTTTAGACCCTCACAGGTGAGTAGTGCGCTTATAAATCCCCTGATTGATTGATTGATTGATTGATACCAGAGAAATTGTCTGGTATGGATAATTGCAACATTTTTATCAAGTTTTATTGGCATGCCAGCGTACGTACTGTTGTGTTAATTTAGTGGAGATGGAAATGGGTGCCCTTTGTCATAGCATTTATTTGTGAGTTGAATAATAATCTTTCAAACATGCTCTCTATATGCCTCATATACCTGTCTCAGGATGTCTGTACCACATTCAAGTCCCCCAGAAGTGACTATTTTTGATCAGGCAGTGATCAAAGATTTCAAAACTTCTATCTGAAACCACAAACACACATTTAAAAAATTTTCAGCAGAAGAAATGAAGATGGTCAGATCATTAACCGGTCCAGGCATCATGATAAATCCATCTGACAAAGGGGGAACTATTGTGTTTCTCTGCATCTCTCACTATAGGAATGAATGCTTAAGATTGCTGAATGATGAACAAAAATACCTGTTGATCTTAAGAGAACTTACATACGGATTGAAATTGAGAATCAAACAATTGGCAGAATTGGATTACTAAATATGAGTGCCTAAGCACTAAGGGGCAGATTTACAAGCCCCTTGCGCCACTTTTGCGTCACTTTTCCCATGTTAAAAGTGACGCAAAAAGTGGCGCAAGGGGCTTGTAAATCTGCCCCTAAGTGCCTGCGGACAGACAAACACATCCCGGCATATTTTTATTTTCAAATAAAATGTACAAACAGAAATTTCCACCTCTGGGGAGACCTGTAGTATAGGGTATAGGCTCTATCCTGAAACCTCTTTCCCAATTTACAAAATATTTTCGGACGCCGATATGTTAGATTATGCCTTACTTCTTAAAGGACACAAGGTTTGTACTCAGTCTCTTAGAAGACTTGCCATTTGACCCCTCTGTTAACATTAATATTGCATTAGATGTTGGGGCTCTCTATATAAGCATCTCTCAGAAAGAGATCCTCAAGACCATATGGTCTTCCCTGGTGTAGATAGGTAAACTACACTATATTCTCCTCAACCTCTATATTTCATCATGCAGTGTGCTGCCTTAGCCATCATAAAAAAAAAAGTTTCAGTTTGAAAACCAACTGTATTTACAGTTCACCAGAATTTCCATGGGAGTGCATTTGCCCCGCATATGGCAAATCTTTATACGTTTCAAGGTATGTGATAGAATGCTCACCGTCTTTGTTTTCCCGTTATTCTAAATTGTTCTAAGCACAAGTAGTTTCCTCCTGCATGCAGACCGGGCGGCACGAAAATGTAAATCTAAGGAAAGTGGAGCGCGATTCCACCCCAATAGTCGCACTGCAAACTCCTTCAGTTCTCAAGAGACTTCTTTCTTAACTTAATAGTCCTTTATTATTCGATTTAATTCCATTTTTTGACAAATATTTTTTCTTTCTTTTCTCCAACCACATGTCAGGCTTCATGCTTTCCAATAACTTCTCATGCTTCAGATATGCCTATCCAGGCCTTTTTCTGTAGCACGAGGGAGTACAACGTTCATCCTTGACAGACTAATTCGCATAAACCCAATGCATTTCGGACACATTGTACCACATGGAAGGTGGTTGTTCGTGAGGGGAAGCTGGTTTCGTTTTTTGAACACCATCACAGTTCTCAAGAACACGAACTCTAAACAATTATACACTATTGTGCTATTATTCATATGCTAAACACTGACTTGCAAAAGTATGAAATTGTGTTATACACCACAACGAGAACATTGTTAGCACACACAGTGGCGCAGCAGAGACAGATGGGATTTGTATTTTTTAATCATGGGAGTTTTTTTAATATGGATTGATTGGTTTCATGGGCAGTTAAAATCACGGAGCAGGCAGGAACACACGCAGCTGGGAGGGTTTAAGTTTGTGGAACGTCACATGGTAATTGGTCGCTGAGCACATTAACGATTGAGGCAAGGGAGGCAGCTGAGTCTGTCTCACTGTGAATCACTGAAACTAGATTTCGTAGGTATACAGTGAAGCTGTTTTTCATTGGGTGGTGGGAATGAGAAGTGTGGGAGCAAGAATCTGGGACACATGGAGTCTGAAGAGACCACACAGTGTGATTTGGGACAAGCATAGGATAATATAATTTGGGTTGGGGTATTATGGTGTCACTCAGTGCTTAATTTCTAAAGAAATTAGTGCCAGGGCTCTAGTCAGGAGGCCTCTGCAGCTTGCCGCACCCAGTGCCACTACCAGCGTTGTCAATGACAGTACCTACACAACTACTAACCAGCACACTCTTACAAGCGTGACAATTCAGACTATTCCGGGCCCCCAAAGCTATAAAAACAGCTTGGGAGAAGGTAGTTGTTTTTAATGCATACTGAATTAATAAATAATTGATGGTCTGCTTATCTCTAAATTATACAAACAGCGCCACCATGGGGCAGCTGTCATAAGTGAAGGTGTCAATAATTGAGTGGCTGTGCCGACAATTAAATACCGGTGCGGCACACCGGAAACCACCGGCACAAATTAAGCACTGGTGTCACTTATCAGTGAAGAAAGAGTCGATTATTTTTTTGTTTAAATTGCATGAAGTGAACTTTTACAGTTTACGTTGTATACCTAAAGCAGAATAATTGATAGTGGTTTTTAATTTTAATCTTGTACTTACCCCTGACGAAGGGCTTTTGAGCCCGAAATGCATTAGGTTTATGCAAATCAGTCTGTCAAGGATGAACGTTGTACTCCCTTGTGCTACAGAAAAAGGCCTGGATAGGAATATCTGAAGCATTAGAAGTTATGGGAAAGCATGAGGCCTGACATGTGTTTGGAGAAAAGAAAAAAGAAATATTTGACAAAAAATAGAATTACCAGAGCTATTTTTATGACTGGTCTTGTCATTATTGCTTGATGTGTTGGAATGCTATCCGAGTATTTGCCAGTGGTTAGTCTATTTGCAAGCATTCCTCCCATCACCTTTTCTGTGTCTGATTAAATGCCCTAAGTGGCTAACGGTATGCCCAGACATGGGTCCCATGCCCATACTGCCACTTAAACCAAGCTGCATCTGATCGGAGAGGCCCAAATCGGTCAAAACCAATATTGTATTGCTTGCTTTCCAGTTCAGAAAGGACATGGCTGTTCCTGTTGGAGTAGGACCAAAACTCATTTGCATATTGCTGGGACTAATCTGATGAGGCATGGTAGGCAAAAAAAAACAATGGGCTGGATGCTTCCCCGAACAATTGCCAGCAGGTAGACTATTTGCAAGCCTTCCTCCCCTCATCTTTGTGTTTTTGGTTAAAGCATAGAAACCCATTCACTTGAAAAAATACTGCTACCTATCCAAAGTACCGTCCTTAAAAGAAAGGTCCAGATCAGTAAGAAACATAGGGGCATATTCTCAAGGACCTATCGCCTAATTAGCTGCACTTTATCGCAGCCAAAGCGGCGATAGATTTATCGCACCATTCACAAGCTGGTGCTAACAGCCGATATCGCCAGTTTTCCTGCGATAGCAGCTGCAAAAAACATTGCCACGGATGACACCGGCAACTAACGCAAATGAGATACAGAGTAGGTGTTCCTGTGCAAAAAGCTGCGACAACACCACTTCGCAATATTCTCTACGACCAGCCAGATTGGCGATAAGATCCCAAAACAGGCGATAAGGCGCGTTAACGGCAGGGATTTAACACCTGCTCTTATCTGGTGTTAAGTCGGACGACAACCTGCACCACAAAAGGGAGCCCAGACCGGAGCCACACCTGAAGAACAACAGATGCCATGGAGCTACTGATCATGCAGCTCGGAGCCCCAAGATGGCCACAACACCCACCGCCACCCCCCGCCCCAGTACCCCCCCCTCACCCCCCCGGGGCCCTACCCCGGACAAAGATATTTTACATCAACTTTAAGAATTCATGAACAAAACAATTCACCTGATTTCGCACACGTACAACAATTAACATTCATGTGTGGTCAGAAAAAGGAGAATCATTCATTCATCTTTGAATTTCCAAACAAATATTTTATTCAAATTTAACTCAAAACAACTATTTGGAAGAGTCATGACGTGTCTTCAATGGACAATCTGTAAGACACAGCCTACAACACAAAATTCAAGATAAGAAGGTGTGTCATGCGCTCATCAAAGGACAGAGAGAGAGAGAAAGAGAGAGAGAAAGAAAGGGAGAGAGAGAGAGAGTGAAAGAGAGGGAGAGAGAGAGAAAGAGAGAGAAAGGGGGAGAGAGGGAGAAGGAGAGAGAGAGAGAAACAGAGGAAGAGAGAGAGAGACAGTGAAAGGAAGAGAGGGAGAAGGAGAGAGAATGCCGACACTGCAGACCCAGGCCTCACTGCTCACCTGCTGCCACTGGTGTGTCTCCAACCACGTGCCGGTATACACTGCAGTCCACCAGGTCCCTTATCTGAAACAGAGTCCAGATTCATGAATGGCAGAGTCCATATCATTGCACACGCCATCATCGCTTGGCCGCCCCTGCGCACACAGGCTGCTGCACCACAGCCCCTCCCGCCGCCCAGCGGTGTATGCCCGCCCCAGCGCACTCAGGCCTCACTACTCACCTTCCGCCACCAGCGTGTCTCCAAGAGGGCCCACCACGTGCTGGTGCAAGCTCCAAGCCCTGGGCCCGCAACCTTGGCAGCCTCCACATTATGCATTCCCGCCCCGCGGGCCACCAGGTCACACACGTGATTCTGGGTCTTGATTTCGCAATGGCAGAGATCATATCAGTGCACACGGCATCATCGCAGGCTGCACACCTGCTCAGCCCTATAGGTGCCACTAACCCTGTGAACCGTGAGGCAACGCCACGTGGTGGTAGGCCCGCGCTGCTCGCTGGCTCAGGCCTACACTGCGGTCCAGCAGGGCTCACACAAACCCTTACCGGTCCGGACCGCCAGGATGGCGCATCATCGCAGGCTGCACACCCGCTCAGCACCTAAGGTGCCCCTACCTCAGTGCACCGAAAGTCACCGTCCCGTGGCGGTAGGCCCGTGCCAGCCACAGTGTTTCCGGTGCCACCAACTCTGTGCAACGCAAGTCATGGACCCTTTCTGATTGAGTCTCGTGATATGCCAGGCGTACGCAGTGGGGAAGAACTGGGACACGTAGCGTCGTCGTCCTCCCCTTTATACGTACGCCGAGTGGGCTGGGTTGGCGTACGCCAGGCCAGCGTAGGGGTGTGAATAATTAGCCCTGGGCTCTGGGTGTGGTTCATTTCTGGGCTGGACAGGAATCCAACTGATGCATGTGTCTCTGTTGCAGTGTCTGCGCCACACGGCCCGCAATCGACAATGTTGCAATGTTGCATGCACCCGGAGGGCGGCCGCTCACGAAGGGATTGTACAAGGAGCGCAAGGCCACTCGGGCTCTTGGCTCATGCATGCCAACTGTTGTGTGTGTATCGCTATTGGTGCACCATAAGCCTAAGGCCTAGCCTCAATTTTAGCGCGAAAGCCACATCACATTTCCAGAATGCAAGCAGTAGTCAGACTAACATTAGGGGTGAAAGCTCCTTTGTCTCAATACATAAGGCGGGAGGACATCTGCACCTTCGACCTTGGTCTTGCATGCGGCAGGCACCCCCTGAGAGAGATACCATAGCATATGATGATGACTCCCACACTATGCACAGCGCTAATGTTAGACCAACGTATCCACACCCCACACACAGAAGTCCTTGCTCGGGGTACTCTTGCATGGAATGCTCTTGACACTTACGTACACAACAACCCATACGTCCAAACGTTGCACACACATATGACTCATTGCTCCGAGCAGTGGCATATCATCTACATAACTGCCACAGGTCAGAAGAGTGCAGGTTCTACGAGAGCCACCAACGCAATGGCAGAACATCCCGGGCACATGCACAACCCCTGTCACGTGGAAATGTACCGTGCACGTATGCTGCATTTGATGGGGGCACTGCCACTGGCAGTGTTGCGCATCAGTTACCGTCTGAGCTTCCGTCTTGCGTACGTCACCTGCGTCCAACCCTGGTTCCACCGTCGATCATGCATATTCGAGTGGCCCGTGGATGTCTGCCTATCCAACACAACGGTAGCTGAAATGGATTATGACTTGTGTGTGCGCCCCCTGTTGGCCCACGACCAGGAGTGTAACCGTGAAACCCGTTCATGGGATGCCTTGATATTTTGGCGTATGTGCTGGCAGTTGGGCATGGGAGATTGCACAAGTCCTCGTGTGCAGTGACCACATTGAAGCGCTCCCCTATTGGTCTGTGTTGCGGATTGGTGAAATGGCGTGGACGGATCACATCTGTCCGGACCAGTTAATGGATTGGCTCGCCCTCGTGTTCGTTGAAGTCGACAATGACGTACTCTTGGAACTGATTGCTCAGGAAGCTGCGCTCGCATTCATGGACGAGTAACTACATTCCTGCAGCCACAACTGCTTGTAACCCAGAGCACAGGTCCCAACACCTTGTTGCATCTTGGAGAAATGGTCACATATCCCACCACAACAGTGGACATGGCTGCATTTGCCCGGACTCAGAATGCATGTGCGTGCACCTACGCTTGTTGACACACACCTGTGCAAGGTGAGGAAGTCCCATGGGCGGAGCTGCACAGCGCCGCTTGGCAAGGTTCCTCAATCTGACATACTGCTGGAGGGAGAGTACACACATGGCAATGTAGTACTACATGTGACCTTGTTGGACCCTTTCACCTGCTCACTGTCAGCAGAGAAGACAGTCTGCACAGTCCGGTGGTACAGCACTATGCAGATCCCATGGGCTGTGAGTCGTGTCCCCTGACACGGGGCAATGAGCATAAGCCAAACATCACATCACTCGTCTAGCAAGGCAAGGTGGGCTGAGACCGTTGCCATCCATAATGATTGGTGTTCATTTTTGCCTCCCCATTTCTTGCACCTCTACATGTTCCCATGCTGCCTGTCAGTGTCTGAAGCATTGGTCTGCATGTTGTGGCCCTTGTCTTGCCTGTACTGACACGCACATGCTAATAAAGTCTACGCCACTTCACTAGTGTTCAATTTTGATGAGTGTTGATTAGAATGACAAATCGTGTGCCTCAATGAGCATTGTCCATACACAGGGAGGGACTGACTGACGCATTTCACTTAGGGGTGAGTCCCTATTGCCAGCTCCACCTCTGTGAGCCAGACATTGTGGTTGGGATAGTTGCTGGTAGACCTGTGCTCTTACGTGTCTTCAGCAATGTGAGTATGGTGTCCAACTTCTTGCCATGTGGATCAATGTGATCCATCAAAACAGGCTGTGTCCACACAGTTGAGTGTGAGTAGGTATGCAAAGAGATGTTCTGTTGTCACATGTGATGGGGGACACTACTTTAGGCCTGCTACCAAATTAGACATTTTTACACACAGCCCCATTTAATACATGGACATGGGGCTATGTTGGGGGGTTGCGAGATTGTTGTTCATGAGCAATGAGGCCACAGCTAGTTCACACCTTCACAGTCATCTAATTGGCCATGTGGGTCATGGTCAAACATGCACATTGATGTCATTTTTCAGGGTGTACCTTTTTGTGCAGTCAATGTCCCTACATTCATCCATACTTATATACTTGAATGAACATAGACATGACACATCTGTTTGATTTGGAATGTTTTCTTCACATTCTGTGGAGTGTCGGAGCTGGAGCAGAACATGGCCATGCAAAGCACACATTACATGGTTGCCCAGTGGAGGGCCAACCAGAGTCCTTTGTGGAATGACAATTTAATCGGAAGAGGAAGAGTTCAGTCCGCAGCCTGATTGCTGTGTCATTGCTAACCAGAACAGATTTGGCAGTCCATGTCGGGGTCCAGGTGAATGTCGGAGAGTGTTTCGGGGGACAGTGGAAGGTGTTGTTCCCGGTCATGATGCAGAGGGCTAAACCAAGCAGGAACAGGCCATATGGCAGGGATGAATGCTACAACCTCCTCTCTCACACAGAGTCATTGCCATCCACATCTTAGTCCTCTGATATGTCTTCTGTGTCAGGTGTGTCAGGTGTGTGTGGTGGTGTTATGGCTGCATCACTGTGTGCCACTGACACATCAGGTGGCGGAGGTGGTATGGCTGCCTCACTGTGTGCCACTGACACATCAGGTGGCGGAGGTGGTATGGCTGCATCACTGTGTGCCACTGACACATCAGGGGGTGGAGGTGGTATGGCTGCATCACTGTGTGCCACTGACACTTCAGGGGGCGGAGATGTGTGTGTCGAAGTTCCTGCAACAGTCATCTGGGACAGGCTCTGTGGCAGCAATGGCAAGATGAGGTTCTGCAGGGCATGAAAGATCCCAGCTACATCTCGCTGGTGTACAGCCGTGGCAGCCATCCTTCCAGTTTGCATCCGCTCCATGTTCTCCATTGTCCTCCGCATCTGTGCCAACTCTGTGCTGTCATCACTGGAGCCTGTCTGACTAGACAGTTCTTGTATCCGAGTAATGGCTCCAGCGAGGTCAGCCAAGGATTGTTGTAGAGCATGGAACGGACTGTGGGTGTCCGTTAGGGACTGTAAGTGGTCCCTGATGGGACTCATACACCCACGTATGGCATCAAGTTTGGCTGCCATGAGGTCAAAGCCCACCGCACCTGTTCAGCCAGCCCCCTCTGGCAGTCTGACCCTCGGAGTTGGAATGCCATGTGTCTTTCCGTGAGGTGCTGGGAGCCTGCCGTGGTGGTGGGTGCTTCCTGCTGTGTGGGCTGTGCAGGGGGTGAGGTCACCTCGATGCAGCTGGGCTGCCCTGCTCCTGGTGGTGGGGTGCGGAGGCTGTCCACGAGCCGTTGGAGGGTGTCGGAGCTGATGGCCAGGGGGTCCTTCTCATCATCACTGAAGAGATGTCTGGTCTGCTCTGCAGGAGGTGTTGATTGTCCCTCTGCAATGTAAAGGGGAGTTGCAGGTTAACAGTGTGTTCCATGTATGTTGACGCATTGTACATGTTTACATACAGACTGCATGACAATGTACATTGTGACTGTTTTGGATGAGTTGGCTATTTGATGGGAGACAGTGGACATTTTGACTACATGACGGATGTGAGGTTGTACTCGTACATGATCATCTCACAGTTTCCTGCTATGCCAGATGTGATTGGCCAGTTTCTACGCACAAGCGGCACCAGTTGTGTCCTCTGTTTTGTAGTGAAAGTGTTGCACTTTGTACCACATTGTCATCAATGTTGATGTGCTGTGATTGCTATGCGTGTGTGCTGCATTGTGGGAGAGTTGCCCCGCAGCTCTGATTTAGCGGCCCCTTATCCCTTTGAGGCGGTGTGCCTTTGACTTGTGTGCTGTTAAGGTGCTGAGATGTTGGCGACTTGGGTCATTTGTGCTCTTGGATGGTTTTTGTACTCTTGTGCATTGTTTGTCTGCGGATGTGTTGTTGACGTCAGGGGTTGTATGTGCACGTGGATGTGTCAGAGTGTGACCTGCTCCTTTGAGGATGTGATCCACACTGGGCCACCTCAGTGTTGTGTCGTGCACCATGTCATGTATTTTGACTGCAGCCATGCTATTGGTCATGCAGTGTCACTTGCATTGTCAGTGTGGCTCACAGAACTGCTGCTTTGCTGGATTCAGCACATGTGCATGGGTAGGTTGTGAGATTGGTGATAGGGAGGGGGGCCCCTTTGTGCACATAGTGGACGGGGGCCTACTTGGTGTTTCTATGTGTGCCGCAGTGTGCCAAGGGTATCAGGGACATGTTCCACAATCATTGTGGGTGTGCAGTGTGCTACACATAATTGTGCATCTGTGCCATTGTGCCCATCTTCCCCCATCCCCCCAGTCCCTGGTCATTACTCACCCTGTTGCTGTTGGGTCAGGTCATATCGAGCTGTGTCCGGACCCCCAACTCCTTGCACCGTCTCCACACTGATGGCTGTGGCCACCATTTCCTCCAGCTCATCCAGCTCCTCCTGTGGCGCAGGACTCCCACCTCCAGGCGCCGTTGCTGCCTTCCGGTTGGCAGCGAGTTTCTGCTTGGTTTGGCTATTCACATCATGCCAGCGCCTCTTGACCTCCTCCATTGACCTCCTCAACACTCCGACTGCATTCACGTTGTTCACGATCGACTGCCATATTTCCGTTTGTGTTGCCAATGACACAGTGGAGGTGACGAACAGTTGTTGGTAGTGTTCTATCACCTCCGTGACGATGATCCGGTTTTACTGCGGACTGAACCCCGTCTTCCTCTTCCTCTTCTCCTTGCCCTTCCCCGACCCTGAGGTTCCTTGCTGGTCGTCTGTGGGGCTTGTGGGGTTCACGTTGTCCTCTGCACTCGGTCCGGGTGCATCCATGAGTGCTACGCAGTTTATTGTCTTTTTTATTTTTCTGCTTTTATAGTGCATTTTCCCGCATGACGCATGGGAATTGCAGGCCTGTCGCTGGTCATCGCTGATTTTAGTATCACGATTTGGGCCATCGCAACTTTTTTCGCGTTCGTGTTTTGCATTTTTGGCGCATTGTCGTGAGACTATCGCATGGTGCCGCCGGGTTGAGAATACAACGTTAACACAGTGTTATTTTCCCGCCATGGACTGCGATGTGCAAAGTTGCATTAAGCTAATTTTACGATAATAATCACACGTTCTTGAGAATATCCCCCAAAGATTCTTTACTGGAAACACACAAGTTCAGAACTAACAAAGCATTTAAGCAATCCTTCACAGGGGTACCCAAAAGATTCTGGAATTCTCTAATGCTCCACTTAAGGAATTGGTCTTCCTTTCCATCTTTCAGAATGGGAGCAGTGATCCACCGATTTTAGTTTATTGTGAGATTTTTATTGACTACATTAAGGCAGCACCCTTACAATATCCTTTCAGATCGGTCGCTGTTGCTGTCTTACATCTGTACCTATTAAACAACCTGTATAAGGCTAGCCACTGTCTAAATGTTGAAGTTGTGAACCTAACTCCATTTTTATCTTTGCACCTAAAATGTCCTAAACAGCTACACTATATCGCTCTCTACTGATCCCGCAGTTTGAATGATGACTGTGATTCGTCTCTTACCATTAGTCTCTTAGCGGTCCTCTCAATCTTCCCTGCTCAGGGGTTTCCACTGTTCCTTTTTACTGCTGAATATGAAACTGTACATAGTTGTTGCAGTGTAAATTGTGCTACTACAGCTTGTTACAGCTACACTATAGGAAACACTCTAATACAAATAGTACAATAAAATAATGTAAGCAAATATCATAATTTAATGGCTTGCTTTGCCATCGTGAGAGCATCAGGGATGTATTACAAAAGTGACCTGGAGCACAACGGGTGTGTGCACTGCTTGTGCACCCCCAGGAAACGTTCATATTACAGAAGGGGCCGCAGACGCTTGCTCGACCTCTTCTGTAATACTGATAGCGCTGGCGCATATGTGGCACCAGCGCTATCTTGAGAGGGCATTCCCTTATTTGCATAGGGTTGTGGTCTCATGCAAATGAGGGAACTTGTTTGCCTTTGAGTCTGCGCTCTATTATGGATGTGGAGGCATCAGGAGTCGCACTGACAGAGTGCCACAAAAAGGTGGCAGTTTGCCCCCTAAGGGCTGCCCTATGGAGGGGAAAAAGGTGTGACACCTGCACAGTGAAACACAGAGCAGCTTATTAAAGCAGCCACTCCGTATTTTACTGAATGCGCTGCACCTAGGACAGCCCCGAGTTCATGGCAGTCCTGAGGGCAGCGAATTCATTCTAAAGAATGCACCTGTTTCAAGGTGCACCATGGCAAAAACATGAACAGTGTGCCTAAAATATATAATATGGGCCCAGGTGAATCACTTTCAGGAGCCCACTTGGTGGTCACAAGAACAGAGGTGTGATACAATTTCTGTGCTTCAATTGCAAAAATACTACATTGTGTGTATTACTTTCATTGCAGACTAGTGTCATCAGCCATAATCATTACTAAAGGGCTGAACGACCAGCTTAACTCCCCATGTAGGAAAGTACCGCGAAGAGTGCACAAGGTCCAGTTATACCTACAGGGTAGGACGTCCGCTAACATAAACATTTCTATAGCACAGCATAGTCCCTGTACCTCCTGGCACATTACATTTATGCTCTTGGTAGATGAATTTACAGGACTACGTTACACAAACTACCACCCTCACGACCCAGCTAACTATATCGTTGAGACTTCCAAGTGCATTAACAACATCTTTCCCCGCCTGGGCATTTACTACTCTGAAGCTCTTGCTCTTGTGTTCTGCCATCTTTCTTCCTTGACCTTGCTTTAGCTGTTTTTCTTTCTAGCGTCAATACACCTTCTCGAGATCAGCCTTTCTGAACTGAAAAGGCGTTTGAGATGAGAAACTGCCCTTCAATGAGGAACAGGAGGAGCGCAATGCCACATAATGCACTTTCGTGGTGAAGTCAGTGCAACATTGTCCTATATACCAAAAGCACTGAAAGCAGATCGGCCTAGACTAGATGTCAGTGTCTCAAAGGATCAGTGCCTCAAAGGACAGGATTGACGACTATTTGAGGCTGACAACTCCTCTGCTGAAACAGTGGCATAGAATCAGTAGATTGAGCCTTGAATAACCCATCTACACCACAGAATACACACTAGTAAAAAAAAACATATGAAGTGTTTGGATGACCCAGGCGACCTTCGCACATATGACCATTATGCTTGTTTAAATTACAGCACAACTCTGACGCACCCCAAAATTGCACAATCATGCAAACTGTATGAACTTGTCAAAGTAATAAAGTGCGAAATGCAGTGTAGTACACTATGGATCAGATTAAAGTGGTGATGCAAATTCCAGTTTGGGTGCAAATCACAAATGTTTCCTCACTTGATTTTGCGGCCACATTGTAATGGGCAAAAATGTGCAATGGTATGTTATTTCCTATTCCAAGGCAATAAAATCAGCCCCGGGTCCATACAATGTAATTATCGAGCATTTTCCTGGTCTAGAGTAATTGGGCTTCACGTGTTATGTGTTCAGTGGAAGAAATTAGATTTATGCACGTGCAAATTCAATTTAAATTCAATTTTAAATATCCACAAGACTGTTGTGATTGTAGCCCGTGTACGATATTTGTTTCAGCATCATCATAAAATAGCATTTTTACAATGTTACAAAAATTGTGAGAGTACAAGTTCTTGTCCTTGAGCAATAGGGTGCAACCTAAGCCTTAGCATAAAGAGGCCATAGATGAAGCAATGATGCAAGTTAGCAAGGTGCACTGAAAGTAGTTTACTGGGAGGGTTGAGTTGTCAGAATATGAAACATCCCAGTCTTCAACTACAGCTGTTTTGAGCTCCTCAGAAAGAAAGGCTTCACTGCTTTGGAACCTAGAAAAAATAAAAATGTTCATGATGCCCCCTCATATCACGCTTTGCTTCCTTACCGGAGAAAGATTGAAAGACGTTGAGTTCAGACCCAGAATTCTTTTATCCTCAAATTTTGAAAAATGCTGGAGATAAGACTCTACAGTCCACAGAATTTGGCTGCAGACGGCATTTAACCTCAGAGAGATGTATGACAATATGCTTAGCAATTGTGGGGGGTTTCTCATTTTAATACCCTAACTGTCTGCCAGAGCTCATGTCACCACAACAACAAAAGAGCAAAAATATGTAGAGAGTGGCTTGGGTCAGCACACTATCTTTTTCGGATGAACCCCATTAAGCCATTGTTTGTGAGACGCGTCCATGTAAGTTTTGATAAGCTGATGGCAGACATGTTGCAGTGCATTTACATTTACTGCCACCACATTTTGCACTGGTGATTGGACACACACCCGTCATCTCAGGGCCTCTTGCCTGAAATATCCCAACTACCCAAATGGAGCAGCAGAAAGCTGCACACAAGTTAGTCGCTGCCTTTGGTAACGTGTTCTCTTTGAACATGCGCTCTTCACAGAAGACACAAGTGTGGTGTGCACTTATATTTGACTCGGTGGCAAATGGCACAGCACATTAGATTCTGCACGGAATTCCCTAATCTAAGATGGCTGTGTCATCAATATCATGATGCAATATCTACATTAGATGAGGGGATTCCTCATGTTAAACAAATATGCTTTTTTACACTTTTGGGTTATGGGTGTGAATATATGTCCATGTGTGATGCTTCCCCATCTCCCCATCCACCCTTCTCTTGTTGGAATGTATTGTAACTCTTTTCCATTGCCTTTCCTCATGTTCCTGCTCAATCTGCCTTGGGGTTCAGTTTCCTAGCCCTGGCATCTGTAGCAACCAGGCAGGAACTCAGATCACACCATTGATTGGCACAGTAGTGCTGCCGATGAAGGTTCTGGCTTCGAGGTAGAGGCTGGTCCTGGAAAGAGGTGGACAGATCCACATCCATAACTGATTTTTCCCAGCAGCAACATTACAGAACCCAGAGGTTGTTGGCCATATGCAGTGGCTGGGGGCGGGGGGACTTGCTGCACCAACTGTAAGGTGTGCTGATCATTGTGGCGGCCTCTCCATGTGGAAGGCTAGAGGGGATCTTTTGATGTCAATGAGCTCTCAGAAGGTGACAAAGGCAAAGTCTGACCTCCTCTACTGTCATCAGCTCTACTATGAAAGGCGGGATAAGACAGTTTATTAAATTATTTTGGACCATGCTACTGCTAGAGCACGCCTGCAACATACCAACTTTATTTAATGCTACATGGTAGGAGAGAATATTTAGAGTAAGTGGAGGTGGGAGATTCAAGAAAGAACATCTAGGACTGTGTCCATGGAAAAGGCATCCACCTGTGATTCACCTAATTGTTTAGCTTTTTATCGATGCATGTGTTTTCATTTATTTAAACATTCATCCATGCACTCATCCTTTTGTCCTTGCATCAGTGGACTTAGTCACCAATTAATTACACAAGCACTGTCATTCACTCATTTATCATCAATGCACTCACTCAATAATCAAACCACTGATTCAGTCCCACATTTACTAACTTACCCATTAGCACAACACCACACAAATGTTACCAATCAGTGAATAAACAGTTGCAACATAAACAGCTGGACTTATTTAATTTGCCATTGCTTGTTATCTATTACTTTTTACAGTGAGATCAACCACTGTTCTTATTAACTACATGCTGAGCCTGTCATTAAGATCTCAATTTTTAAATCAGCAAGTAGAAATTATTTCAATATTTCTTTGAAACTCAAAAAGTTTTTAAACACCGTAAGAAATACATGCGTATAACATTGTCTTTTCCTGTCAGTGTTCCATACATTTTCCAACATAGCAGCTTAAGAAATTACATCAGGTGCTATCTCTATACTAAACCAGTAATACTATTGCAGTTAACCTTACATTCCCTCTGCTCCCCTCTTGCGCTGACATCTCACTCAATCATTCTGTCTCCCCCTCTACTTACTGGAATCATAATACTTGTTCCATCATTTGAGTAAAGGGTTTATAATAGTGTTACTTTATCTAATTTCCTCTCTGCTTTCGGGAAGCCTAGCCCTCCAGAGACTTGCAAACTAATAAAAGGGTTTATTTTTTGCAGAGGCTGGCTTGCTAGTTGCTAGAGATGTGGTAACATAGATGCTCAAAAGCCTTATAATCTAATCTTGTGGGATGTACCTGAAAGCTAACATGACTTTCAAAGAAATAGCATATGGACCGCTATGACTACAAATATACAACACTATATTCAAAAACTCTACAAACAGACTCATGCAAAAGTATATAGACAGAGACCAAAATACACATTCTTTCTCATTTTTTCATTCGTGCTCTCTCTTTCTCTCTATTAGACATGGCATCTTTGGAATTGTTTCCACCTAACGTTTTGCCTTCAGACCTCCTGTTTTTGCTGACTTCGTTTTTGCTGGCATTAGGACACTGCGCACATTTACCACTGCTAACCAGTGGTAAAGTGCTTGTGCTCTCTGCTCAAAATAAATATGGTAACATTGGCTTATACCTCAATTGGCATATTTAATTTACTTATAAGTCCCCAGTAAATTGCACTACATGTGCCCAGGGCCTGTAAATTAAATGCTACTAGTGAGCCTTCAGTACTGATTGTGCCATCCACTTAAGTAGCCCTTTGAGCATGTCTCAGGCCTGCCATTGCAGAGCCTGTGTGTGCAGTCTTTAACTTGCCATGTCGACCTGGCAGAATTCACCTTTTGCCAGGCCCAGACCTTCCTTTTTAATACGTATGTCACCCGTGAGGGAGGCCCTAGGCAGCCCCAAGGGCAGGGTGCAGTGCATTTAAAATGTTGGACACATTCTTTTAAGTTGTACATGTCCTGGAAGTAAAAAACTCTTACATTTCTTTCACACTACTGCAAGGCCTATCTCTCCCAGAGAAAAACATTGGAGTTGCCTTATAACATTTTATAAGTGTTTTTTACAATAGATGCTGGTTCATGTTTGGTGTCTCTGGAATCCTAATTTAAAATTCTAACTCATGATTAAGTCAGAATTTAAATTACAATTCTGAAAATGCCACTTTTAGAAAGTTGGCAATTTCTTGTCTTAGCCATTTGGTGCCTGCAACCTGTCTCTGGTCAAATGACTAGGTGTAGTTGGCAGGTGGGATTTGTGTATTCCTCATTGACAGCTGCACACAATAGGAGCTTAGGTATGACTGGATGCACCATCATTGGCAGGATGGGAGGGAGGAGCTGGTCCCAGCCTAACTTACACCTGAATAGGCTGTGTCCTGTCTCCACACAAAGGGCTTCATACCCATTGTAGTTAGTCTGGAGCCAGGGAAGAGCAGGCAGGGCACCTGTGCACTTCAAAGACATGCCTCCAGAAGCTTCTTCCCACTTCAAAGGCACAACTGTTTATAAGAGAAGGACCTCAGACATCTCTACTTGAGTACACTTCGGGACCTATGGATACTCTGCCTGGAAGAAGGACCTCTGTGCTGCTGAAAGACTGTAACTCTGTTGGACTGCACTTCGCTGAACTCCTGCTTTGCAGACCTACTGCCCTCTTGCCTGGGTGAGAAGGACTGGACCTTCATCTCTTGCCCCCAGAACCCAGAGTGACTCTAGGGACTAGTTTTCTGTCCCCCTGATCTGAAGGCTCACGGACATACCAGCCTTCCAACAACCTTGCATCTGCACCTGGACTCTGACATCTGTCAGTCTACCCTGCAGAACATTGCCACTCCGCTCCTGGACCCTTGCAAGAGGACTTAAGGTACCTTGCCAGCCTTTCTGGATCCAGTACAAATTACGCATCTCCACTACTGCATAGCACAATCCTAATCAGATAAGTAAAAAACAGTTCTCCCCTGCAATTATACTGAGGACAAAAAAGGCTCAACTCATCACTGAGTCATACCTTTACATGAATACAATAATACTGTATAGATAATTTCAATCATGTAGACAATGACTCTCCAAAGTTATCACAAATTCTTATTTATTAAAAAACCTTTTTACAATATTTTGTTAAAAATTCATATCACATTTTATATATCACAAGATTCTATATATCACAACATTCATAACAATTTCTTTAAAACCCCACAATATACATTTACTACATTAAAACATAACACAACATAAAAAGAGAGAGAAAGATTCAGACAGTATACTTTGTCTTTTATGGAACATATCCAACGGAACAATTAAATAATCTAGGCCTGATACACTGTTTCTTTTTTGTATCTACAGATCCAATTATTCCAAGGATTATGTCAAATGATGCGTCGACGCGTTTCGATGAGTTATGTTAATTTTCCATCTTTTTCAAGACAAACAGTTAAGCAAGTCTCTCTGTACACCATAATAATAAGTGAAAAACATCAGAAAACTTTCATTATCTCGTGTTTCGTGATCAAATAATGGAGGAGTATGGGCTATACAATAGATAAAGAGGAATTATAACTAGATATGATGAAAATGTTGTGTTATTGAATAGAAGTCTGTTATAATGGTCCCATCTATCTCCTCCATTATTTGATCACGAAACACGAGATAATGAAAGTTTTCTGATGTTTTTTACTTATTATTATGGTGTAATTTACACAATATTCTCCTTTTTTTTCCTTTGTATATATACTTGTCTCATACAGGATTAAAAACAGTTTTTTTACAAGGTGTACAGAGAGACTTGCTAAACTGTTTGTCTTGAAAAAGATGGAAAATTAACATAACCCATCGAAACGCGTCGACGCATCATTTGACATAATCCTTGGAATAATTGGATCTGTAGATACAAAAAAGAAACAGTGTATCCAGGCCTAGTTATTTAATTGTTCCGTTGGATATGTTCCATAAAAGACAAAGTATACTGTCTGAATCTTTCTCTCTCTTTTTATGTTGTTTTATGTTTTAATGTAGTAAATGTACATTGTGGGGTTATAAAGAAATTGTTATGAATTTTGTGATATATATAATCTTGTGATATATAAAATGTGATATGAATTTTTAACAAAATATTGTAAAAAGGTTTTTTAATAAATAAGAATTTGTGATAACTTTGGAGAGTCATTGTATACATGATTGAAATTATCTATACAGTATTATTGTATTCATGTAAAGGTATGACTCAGTGATGAGTTGAGCCTTTTTTGTCCTCAGTATAATTGCAGGGGAGAACTGTTTTTTACTTGTCTAGAGTACCTTACTCCCTTGGTGCAAACAAGGGGTCTCTCTCTCTCTATATACAATCCTAATCAGAACCAGTGCACCTCGACTGCTGCATGGACTGGACCCATTGCAAAGACTCGCCTCACTGTCACAGCCTGCATCATCTTCAGAACCGTAGATGAGCAACGCATTTTTGGCACAGGCCCTTGCATCTCTTGTCGATGGCAGCCTCGATGATAATGGCGTACTCCGCATTGCAGCCTCGCAATGTCTTGGAACTGATACATCGCCACAACTGCATAATGGTCTTCGCATTGCAAGACCTGTCAATGGGATCCTCGACATCGATACAAGAGGACCTCGCACCTCAGCCTAGCTGCATCTCGGGAATGATGCATCGTCTCGGCTGCACACCGCATCTTTGTCAATATTCCCGCAATGCTTGTCAAACCAGGATTTAAAATTCTCTGTCTAGTGGGCCTAACTGGATCATTGTAGCCTGCCCGCACTTCATCGCAGTCGGCTGGAACTTATGACTTTTTCCCGGTCCGGCGCGACCACATATCCACAGTTAAAGTTGGCGGTTCACACCTTTTGGTGCTATTTTCTCTCAAAATTTAAAAATTCAATGTCTCAGGTTTCACTGATGGGATTTCTGTCTTTTTGTCTTGTTTTATTTATTAATTTAAGCTCTATTAATCTAACCTGGTGTGGGATCCTTTTTGTGTGGTGTTTTGACTGTTTTACTGTTTGAAGTGTTGCACAAATACTTTACACAATGCCTCTAAGTTAAGCCTAACTGCTCTCTCTGTGACCAGAGGCTAAGCACCGTGAGGGCTTTAAGTGGGCTGGGTCCTGCCAGTGCTCAGCACCAGCAATTCTAAAATGCAGGTGCTGAGACGGGTCCCTATGGGGCTTTCCATTTTTGCCCTCACCCTGAGGGTTATTAATATAAAAAGCTGGCAGTGCCCGTCTGAAGGTCTGCTGCTGCTCCCAGTATCAACATGAAAAAAGAGAACAGGCAGCGCACCAAAATACGTGTTGATATAGTGACGAGAGGTTTATTTCAGTTGCAACAACCGGGAGCTCATTTGTTTAAATAGAGAAATGACTGTGGTATACATATACTTGTAGAACACGTTTGCATAACTATACACATTTCAATGACATAACAAATTACGGGGCAGATTTACAAGCCCCTTGCAACACTTTTACGCCACCGTTGCGTCACTTTTGTGACGCAGCGGCGTCGTAAAAAATGCGCCACGTTGAGACACATTTACAACGTGACGCATCTAGGGAGAGGTGTCACGTTGTAAAGCCCTGTGTCACATTATACCTGCGTCAGGTATAATGTATGCAGGGTGGGCGTTCCCACGCAAAAAAGCCTCGTAATTGTGACGCAGTGAAATCTACAAGATTTCACTGTCACTTTTACGACGCCACTGCGTCAAAACCTTACGCCTGCTTGAAGCAGGCGTAAGGAGTAACGCAGCACAATAAGTATAGGCCACCACTAGGCATTCCTGAAGTTGTGTCGCTGGCAACACGACTCCAGCAATGCGTTACCTTTATGCCGACAGATGCGTCACGCATCTGTCAATCCTTGCGCCACGGTGCGCCGCATTGTAAATGCAACGCATCCATGGTGGCGCAAGTGTTTTTTTACGTGATGCAAATTAACTGACGCATCTCTGCTGATATGCAGAGATGCGTCAGTTCTTGTAAATCTGCTCCTACGTTTTTACAAATACGCAACAAGGTTACTTCAATTAGAAAGAACATGCCCTACAAAATCGTTTTTTACTCCTGGAAATACTGAAATTCCAGATTAGAGAAGGGAAGTGAACAAGGCTCCGGGCCTGTGCGATACAAATTAATTAAATAATGATTAATAACAGACTGAGAAATATATGTGAATATTTGTGACTATCAATACGGAAGAATAGAATTGACACAAACGTAAATGCATGAAAAAAGATAATGTCTATGTTACATCATGTTCAAGTTGATTTAAAAAAGAAGCATATAGGTAAATAATATTACATCACAAGCCAACTTATCATGACACATCTCCAAGCTGTATATCGGGTACAATCTCCTGATGCATTATGGTATGGTATTAATTTATTTGGACATTTAAAACATATGAATGAAATGAAAAAGCATTTGTTAAGCGTAGCTACCCAGGGGCATCCCGAGCGCTGGACAGCGGCAAAATGATAGACACCACAACCATACTAAGGGAAGAGCCAAGTTTTTAACAATTTACGAAAGACCAGATAGTTGGATTCCTTACGCAGATGAAGTAGAAGAGTATTCCAGAACCTAGCGGCATTATAAGAAAACAGGCGGCCCCCACTTCTAGCCTTCTTAATCCTGGGAACTGCGGCAAGACGCAGTTTGTCTGAACGCAGGCGTCTGTTCGCAAGGTAAGGCCGGACAATGGAGCGATAGATGGAGGGCCCCTTCCCTGCTAGCGTCTTGTGAACAATACACATAGGGGCATTTTCTCAAGGACTTATTGCCGAGTTATCGGCACTTTAGCGCAGCAAAAGTGGCGAAAGAATTATCGCCCCATTCCCAAGCTGGTGCAAACTGCCCACATCACCAGTTTACCAGCGATAGCAGCCGCAAAAAACATCGCCACGGATGAGAGAGACAACTAACGCTAATGATATGCAGAGAAGGCGATCCCGTGGAAAAACACGCAAAAACACCACTTCGCGATATTCTCAACTTCCAGCCAGATCTGCGATGCGGAACCAAAAACAGGCGATAAGGCGCGTTAGTATGCAGGTGATTTAACACCTGCCTTTTACTGCAGTGTTAAGCAGGATGACAAACTGCAGTAGAAAGGGAACCCAGCCCAGAGCCACATCTGAAGACCAACAGATGCCATGGAGACAATGAGCGTGCAGCCTGGAGACCCAAAAGGGCCACAACACCCACCGCAACCACCCCCAGCCCCCCCCCGGACCACACCCCCCTGACTACCACAGAGGCAGCGCAGAACAGGACAGCGGACGTTCCCAAAACCCACCAGCCTCAGAGACTCAATGCCAGAGGAAGTCATTGCCCACTACAGGCACAAAAGGACAACCATCCTCCGCATCCTGACCCACATTGCCCACAGGCTGACGGTACCAACACGGCGGACAACCACCATCCCTCAGCAGACGAAGCTGCTGGCTGTGCTGCACCTGTTGGCCCCTGGTACCTCCCAAACAATAACTGCCAGAGTCGGAGGAGTCTCACGGCCAGCCCTATCATACGTCCTCACCCATGTCATGCATGCATGTCCACAATAGCAATGGCGGGCCCCGGTCACCATACCACACGACAGTTCCAATTCGTAGTGTTACTGCGCAACCAACCCCAACGCCAGCCGTTGACAGACGCCACTGTGCCCCCGATACAAAACTGTAGTAACTGAAATAGGGGTGCACACGGTCATGAAGTCCAGTAGTCAACAGTAGTGTAAAAACAGTCCTTTATTACAAATACAACAATAAACAATACGAAAAGCACAGCCAACACCCAACGGGGAACTTCATTAGGGCAACGTGTGGATTCAAGTAACTGCATAAGCCGCGGGAACTCCCCAATACCATTCCATACTCCGGAGGTCAGTATCCAGAAACCTGTTGGACAAATGGTGACAATGGTCAAGCGTCCGTATAGTCACAAACCTAATCTGGTACAGTGTATAGCACTTGGACAAACCGGAAGGCTCACAGGAAAGACAAATCCTGCACAAAAAGACTGTAACAGAAGTACGTGTGGTCGTAACATTCGTAGGATAGAAAAGGAAGGTTACGGTCACACCAACTTCTGTTACGGTCTCATGATGCAGGATTACCCATACCTGTAGGCATCACGGTTTGTATCAGCTTGATACCCCTGCACCTTCATTCCCCCCACCCAGCCATGAGGGCGCCGCCGTGACCGGTGGTGCCTACGCGATCCTGTACGCCTGCTGCACCCCAGCCCTGGTCCGCAGACCAGTCCGCCAACCAGCGATGAGTGCCCGCCCCTGCGCACCCAGGCCTCAATGCTCACCTGCCGCACTCCAAGAGGGCCCACCACGTGCCAGTGCAACCTCCTCAGCCGATCGCTCGATTCCACGCCACTGGCCCCCAGCGCACCCTGCAGCACCGCACCGTGGAGTCATGTCTGTGCAGCCTGCTGCCCTCGGCGTACATGTGGTCCAGCTGGGATCACAATTCAAATCGAATCTTGATTGGCAGGACGTCGTATCGAGGCCTACGCATCATCGCAGGCTGCACACCCGCTCAGCTCTTCAGATGCCACTAACTCAGTGCACCTCAAGTCATTGCCATGTGGCGGTAGGCCCGTGCCGGCCTAAGTGCCTCGTATGCCACCAACTCTGTGCACCTCAAGTCACCGTCGTGTGGCGGTAGGCCCGTGCCGGCCAAAGTGCCATGGATGCCACCATCTCTGTGCACCTCAAGTCACCGTCGTGTGGCAGTAGGCCCGTGCCGGCCAAAGTGCCTCGGATGCCACCAACTCTGTGCACCTCAAATCATGGGCCCTTTATGATTGAGTCTCGTCGTGCGGACGCCATCATGTCACCTCCAGCAGTGGGGAATGTGATGTGGTAGGGCCCGAGGCCCTCATGCATAAATAATGACCACACGGACACACTCAACTAGATAGTGGAAATGGCCTCGGGCACGTGCGCCCGGCCCCTTTTATTGGCAGGGCCACATGTCCCGTGACGCATGTGCTGGATGGGTGTGGTGTGGAGTGCAACCAGCCATCAGGGAGTGGCTGTGGCATGCTGGACAACCAGACCTGTGATCAGCAGATCACTACAGGGAAGTCATGGGAAATGTAGCATTGTCGTTGGTCCCCTGTAAGCGTAAGCGGGAGTGGGCTGGCCTGGCGTATGCCAGTCCCACGTAGGGGTGTGAACGATGACCCCGGTGCTCTGGGCGTGGTTCTGTTCTGGGCTGGACAAGAAGGTGACTAATGCGTGTGTCTCGATGTGGTGTTGGTGCCACCCAGTCCGCAATCGGTAATGTTGCACCCTGTGACTCATGTCCCACAACATGTGCAACATGGAAGTAAGGGGGAATCACTGACCCAACATCCATCCATACTTCCGTACTCGAATGATCATAGACATGACACATCTGTGTGAATTTGATTGTTTAATGCACATTCAGTGGAGTGTTGTAGCTGGAGCAGTACAGGGCCATGCAAACCCCACTATACATTGTTGGCCAGTGGAGGGCCAGCCAGAGTCCTTCAGGGAATGACAAGTACATCGGAAGAGGAGGAGTTCAGTCCGCAGTCTGATAGCTGAGTCATTGGTGACCAAACAGAATATGGCAGTCCATGTCGAGGTCGAAGGTGAGTGTCGCAGAGTGCATCGGGGGACAGTGGAAGGTGATGATGCAGAGGGCAGAAACCAAGCAGAAACAGGCCGTATGGCAGAGAAGAATGCTACCGCTTCCTTACTACCAGTAAATGTAAAAAAAAAATGTAAAAATGTAAAACCACTAAGGCAGATTCATCCCCATCTTCGTCCTCTGATGTCTCATGTGCCTCACATGCGGGTGGTGGTGTTTTCTCTGCAGCACTGTGTGGCACTGACACATCAGGGGCTGGAGGTGGATTGGCTGCCGCACTGTGAGGCACTGACACATCCAAGGGGCGGAGATGTGTATGCAGAGGCAGCAGATGCACTCATCTGTGCCAGGCCTTGTGGCAGCAATGCCATGACTGAGGATCCACAGGCATGGTAGATCCCAGCTGCATCTCGCTGGTGTGCAGCCGTGGCAGCCATTCTTTCCGCCTCCATCCGCTCCCTGCTTCTCCATGATCCTCCTGCATGTGTCCCAACTCCCGGCTGACATCGCTGGAGCCACTCTGACTAGACAGTTGTTCTTGTCTCAGAGTCAGGACTCCAGTGATGTCAGCCATGGACCGTTGGAGAGCATGGAGCGGACTGTGGGTGTCTGTTAGGACTGTAAGTGGTCCCTGATGGGACTTAGACACCCACGTATGGCATCTAGTTTGGCTGCCATGAGGTCTGAATCCCCACCCGCACCTGATCAGCCATCTTCTCCTGGCACCCTAACACATGGCGTTGGAAGGCCATGCGTGTTGTCGTGCAGGTCCCGGGAGGCAGCCGTGGTGTGGGTGCTTCCTGCTGTGTGGTCTGTGCAGAGGGTGGGGCTTCTCGATGCAGCTGTGCTGCCCTGCTCTTGGAGGTGGGGTGCCAAAGCTGTCCAAGAGCCGTTGGAGGCGTTGGTGTCGATGGAGGGGAGGTCCTCTTCATCATCAGTGAAGAGGTGTACCGTCTGCTCTGCAGGAGTTGTTGATTCACCCTCTGCAATGTAAAGGGAAGATGCAGTTTAACATTGTTTTCACATGCATGTGTGATGCATTGTACAGGCTTACATACAAACTGCATGGACAATGTACATTGTGACTGTTTGGGAGGAGCTGCCTATTTGATGCAGGACAGTGGACATTTCAACAACATCACGTGATGTGTGTTTGTACTTGTGCATGGGTTTGTTGTGAGATTAGTGATGTGTGGAGAGGGCCCCTGTGGGCACATGGTCGACCAGGCCTACTTGCAGTTTCTAGGTGTGCTGCAGTGTGCCAAGGGGATCAGGGACATGCTCCAGAGTAATCGTGGGGTGTGCACTGTGCTATGCTTAATTCAGTGCATGTGTGCCATTGTGCCCATCTCCGCCCATCCCCCAGTCCCTGGTCGTTTCTCACCCTCTTGCTGTTGTGCTCGGCTCCTGTTGAGCAGTGTCCGGTCCCCCAACTTCCTGCCACCGCCTCCACACTGATGACTGTGGAGACCATTTCCACCATCTCGTCCAGCTCCTCCTGTGGCGCTGGACTCCCAACTCCAGTCTGCATTGCTGCCTTCTGGTTGTTGGCGAGTTTCTGCTTGGTGTTGTGCTTCACATCATTCCAGCGCCTCTTGACCTCTTCCATTGTCCTCCTCAGCACTCCGATTGCATTCACCTTGTCCACAATGCACTGCCATATTCCATTTTTTGTCGCCAATGACACATTGGACGTGACAAACAGTTGTTGATGGTATTTCATCACCTCCGTTATCAGGATCCTGTTTTCCTGTGGACTGAACCGCGTCCTCCTCCTTCTTCCTGTCCTTGCTCCTTCCCTGACCCCGAGGTCCCGGCCTGGACCTCCAGGGGGCTTGTGGGGTTCTGCTCATCCTCTGTTCCTGCTCCGGCTGCCTCCATTGTGCTTCGCAGTTGTTTGGTTTTGTTTGTGTTTTTTTTCTGCTTTTGTAGTGATTTTCCCAGCCTGACTTGTGTGAATTGCAGGCCTGGCGCTGCTTGTCACAGATTTTCCTATCGCGGTTGGGCCCATCGCAACTTTTTTCACTTTCGGGTTTCCTTTTTTATCGCCATCGCGTTAGTTGTATCGCGGACATTTGATGCGTTATCGGGAGACTATCGCATGTTACCGCCGTGTTGTGAATACGACGTTAACATGGAGTTATTTTCCTGCGATAGACGACGATATGAAAACGTGCGTTAGCCTTTTTTGGCGATGATTATCGCACGTTCTTGAGTATATCCCCCATAGCCTTAAAATTAACTCTCTCCTTGATGGGGAGCCAATGGAGAGATTTCAAAGCTGGTTTTGCAGATTGACATTTTGGAATCTCCAGAAGGATCCTGGCTGTACAATTTTGTACCGTCCGGAGTTTTGAAATGGTCACGCATGGGGCTCCTAAATAAAGGGCATTCCCGTAGTCCAGGCATGATAGAATAAGCGCCTGGACCATAAGCTTTCTTGCCCGGAAGGGAAGAAGTGGGAGGACTTTGCAAAGCATCTTTAGGATGCCGTAACAGGAGGCCACAATGGAGTTTGAGCTTGCCAACCTAGAGAGCTATACTGTGGCTCAGCACAAGGAATTTTGCCAGGAGATGGGCTGCCCACTAAAAGGAGCATCAGGAACGTGGAGCTGCAAAAAGCCTTTAGAGCATGGGCCGAGGTCCACCAGTTGCCCGTCAAGACGGATGACCAGGAAGAAATGGAGGATGAGGAAGGATGAGATCAGAACCTACAGAAGGGTCTTGAAATGAAGCCTGCAGCAGGGAGCAGTGTGTCCTCTCACAACCTGTCCTCAGAGGAGCTAGTGGAAAGGAAGGCAGAGAGAGAGTTTAAACTACAGATGGCGCAGCTGAAAATGGAAGAGAGGAAACTAGCTATGGAGGAGAGGAAACTGCCCATGGAGGAGAAAATTAACTTGGAGCATTTTCTCATGAGTGGAGACTTAAGGAGCTGAACATCAAGGCCAGACAGGCAGAGTCCAGCAGTGTTGGTGGCAGCATTTCTACAATGCCCTCTGGAGACAAGAGGATCCATGTTCCCAAAAGTCCGGTGCCTGCCTTCGTTGTGGGGGACGATATTGATAAGTGGTTTGAGGCTTATGAGATTTCCTTAAGAATGTACAAGATCCCTGAGGAGGATTGGG
Organism: Calotriton arnoldi; assembly: GCA_963921515.1. Taxonomy (NCBI): domain Eukaryota; kingdom Metazoa; phylum Chordata; class Amphibia; order Caudata; family Salamandridae; genus Calotriton; species Calotriton arnoldi. The sequence continues at coordinate 803,116 of CAWUFW010006373.1, read as the reverse complement.
GGGCTAGTCTGTGCAGCCAAATCCCTAGTGAGGGAAGGGACACCCAAATGACTCTTGAGAAGGGAGGCAGGATTAGGTATTCCCCATGAAGGAATCCCTTGTCAGGAAGTATGGTCTCACCCCTGAGAAGTATAGGCAAAGGTTTGGGGACAGTCAGAAACTGGCCCAACAGACCTGGGTCGAATGTGTGGATTTCTTTTGCAAGGCACTAGATGGTTGGGGGAAGGGCAGTGAAGTAAAGGATTATCAGGGGCTGTACAATTTGATTGCAAGAAGTACATGTTCAGTCTTTGGTTTGCACATCTGAGCCAACAGCTGATTGACAATAAGCTCTCTGACCTCAAAGAGCTTGCTAAGGAGGTGGACCTCTGGGTCAGCACCAGGGACCATAAGAAGGTATCTGGGGATCACCACAAGGGTGGGCCCGGGTCCCCATCAGAAGAGGGAAGGGGACACATACAGAAAAACAAGGAGGTCCCTAAAGGTCACCAAACTAGCTCCACGGGTCAGGACTCCCATCCCCCAGCTGAGAAAAAGAAAAGATTGTTCACTGACAGTTAGTCTTCAGGGAAGGCACCCCCAAGTGCTATGAGTGCCAATAGGAAGGGCACTTCAAGGGAGATGCCAAGTGTTCCATGAGGGCATCGTCCCCAACCGGTGGTTAGTCACTGTAGTTGGCTATTGTACCGCTTGGGGAGGAGATTTTCACAGATATTGTGGGGGACAGAGTAGAGTCTATCCTATTGTCCCAAGGTGACAGAGCTAGTGTAGAGAACTCACATAGTTAGTAATTCAAGGAAGTACAGGCCGTGGAACACCATCAATGGGCAAGGGGTAGAGTCTCAGGTAGACACTGGAGCCAGCATAACAATCGTCAGATGTCTACTGGTGACCTCAGAGCAAGTAATTCCACCAAATTGTTGCAGCTCAGAACAATCAGAGTCACTATCCAGCGGCTCTGGTTCCCTTAGAGTGGGGGGGTCCCAGGTTCCTTGATGGTAGCTGTGAGTCCATCCATGACTGTGGGTTGTCCGCTTGGCAATGACTTGGAGCACACCATCTGGAAGGAGGTGGAGCTCAGGTTACACTTGGAGATGTTAGGGCTGCCTAAGTGTGTTGGCCTGACCACATAGTCCATGGCAGCCTGAGAGGATAGTCAGGAGGACCTGGAGCCTGGAAGAATGGCCCAGGTACCTGCTAAAAAGAGGCAAGGGGTGCGTAAACCCACTCCTGAAACTCCCACAGTCCGGAAGGAGGCAAAACCTGAGGGGGACGCTTGGAGCCCATAGGGGTGGATGTTGCTACTCTAGGGAGACTACCTGAGCTGGCCTAGAGGGAGAAGCAAGGGGGTCATACCAGTGGAGAGGTTTGCAAGGCGGACAGGGAATCCCTACTCATGTGGGCCTACGGGAGCAAGCTGAGGCCCAAGCAGCTGGTGACCCTCTGGTAATCACCTGATTTACTGGGAGAATGGTCTCCAGTATAGTAAGCCTAAGGATCCTGAGCCTGATGCAACCCATGTGTTGGTGGTTCCCCAGTGCTACAGGGCCTTCTTACTAGATCTGGTTCATGGTGTAGCCCGGACAGGCCATTTGGGGCAGAACAAGACTTCTGACACGCTTGTCACCCACTTTTACTGGTTTCAAATGAAGATGCATGCTGCAGGTCCTGTCCTACCTGTCATGTCCTACCTGCCATGCCAGTGACAAGTCAGGAGGGAAGCATTTGAAAGGGTGGCATCAACATATATTGGGCCTCTGGATCCAAGACACCATGGGGAAGAGGTTCATCCTGATCTTGGTGGACCATGCCACCCGGTACTCGGAGGCTATCCCTCGAAGAACAGTAACTGCACCCGCAGTGGCCAGGGCACTGATGGGGGTCTTTACCCATGTGGGGTTCCCCAAGAAGGTGGTGTCAGACCGTGGTACCAACTTCATGTCTGGTTACATGAAGACCAAGTGGAAGGAGTGTGGGGCAACCTACAAGTTCTCCACTCCTTACCATCATCAAACTAATGTACGCATTGAGAGGTTCAACAGGACCCTAAAAGGAATGAAAATGGGTCTATCAGATCCCATGAGGCATAAGTGTGGCATACTCCTGCCATGCCTTTTATTTGCCTACAGGGAGGTACAACTCAAGGGGGTTGGCTTCATCCCCATTGAACTTCTGTATGGGCACCCTGTGAGAGGACCTCTCAGTCTGGTAAAGGAGGTCTGGGAGCAAATTCCCAGAAGGCTCCCATGATGTGGTTATCTTCATGCTGGCACTCCATAACCAGATGAAGCAATACTGGGCACAAGCACAGGAAAATCTAGAAGCCAGCCAGGAGGACATGAAATGGCGGTATGACCAGAATGCATCTCTTGTCGAGTTTTAGCCTGGTAAAAGAATATGTGGGCTGTGGAGTCCATGGAGCCCAGGACGCTACCAGACAGCTTGTCTGGGCCTTATGAGATGAAGGAGTCCAAGAGTGATGCCACCTACTTGGTGGCACTCAAGACTCCCAGGAACCCTCTAAGGTTCCAAGATGTCAATTGTCTCAAGCCCCACTTTGAGAGGTCTGTATTAACCATGCTCCTAGTCATGGGTGATGGGGTGGAAGAGGAGAGTGAACCTCTCCTCGACCTCCTTTCTTTGAAGGAGCATGATGGGTCATTGGAGGGTGTCAGTCTCTTCCCTACACTGATAGTAGAGCAGCAGACGGACTGCCACCTGTTGCTAGGGCAATTTGCCTCTTTATTCTCCCTTACCCCAGGCATCGCTACATGGTGTACCCACGATATTGATACTGGGGACAACACACCTGTGAAGAGCAGAATATACAGATTGTCTGATAAGGTGAGAGCCAACATTAAGGAGGAGATCTGTGAGATGATGGAGTTAGGGGTTATTGAGTCCTAAACCGGCTCATGGTCCAGCCCAGTGGTGCTGGTCCCCAAGGCTGGCCCTCCAAGTGTCACTTCAGAACTCAGATTCTGTGTTTATTACTGGGGGCTCAATGCAGTCACCAAGACTGACACACACTCCATCTCCAGAGCTGATGAGCTTATAGATCGGCTAGGAGCTACAAAGTTTCTCAGCACATTTGATTTGACGCCTGGGTACTGCCAGATTGCCTTAACCGAGGGGGAAAAAGAGAGGTGTGCATTCTCTACCCCAGAACGGCACTTTCAAATTCGGGTCATGCCCTTCGTGTTGAAGAACACCCTGCCACCTTCCAAAGGTTGGTCGACCAGCCTTGGTTGGGTTGGAGAACATCAGTGCCACCTATTTAGATGACATTGCGGTCTTCCGTTCTAGCTGAGAGGACCACCTGTGCCACCTCAGAGATGTGCTTCAGGCTCTACAGAGGGCAGGCCTAACTATTAAGGGCAGTAAATGACAGATAGGGCAGGGTTCAGTTGTCTGCTTGGGCCACAAAGTGGGAGGAGGCATGGTGCAGCCACTCTAGGCCAAGATTGTAACCATTCTGAATTGGGAACCCCCCAAGAGCCAGACAGATGTGAGAACCTTCTTTGGCCTCACCGGCTACTCCACAAGATTTCTCAGGATTTATTACACCATTTTTGCACCCTTGACAGAGGTGACTTCCATGAAGCAGCCATGTCAGGTGAGGTGGACAGAGGCTTGCCAGAAAGCTTTTGACACCCTGAAGGAGGCCATGTGCACCATAGGGTGATCCAAGCCCTCTTCATTTATCTGTGAGATCACAGCCCCATGTCATGCTCTGAGGCATCTGTCTGCACAATGAATTCCTTCCTCAGTACAAGGTTACTTCCCGGGAAACAGAGATGGATTGCAAATGAAAGGGAAGGTTTTGCATTAGTCTGGGCGCAGAAGAAGCTGAGACCATACCTGTTTGGTGCTCACTTCCGGGTTCAGACAGACCACAGACCCCACAGATTGTTAATGCAGATGAGGGGTGAAAATCCCAAACTGTTGAGGTGGTCCATCTCCTTACAGGGAATGGACCTTATGATAGACCAAGGCTGTGGTCTCTCCAGGTTCTTCCCTGTTAGTGAAGAGAACTCCCAAGGGGTTGGGTAGTTCTCCCCTGTTTCAGTTGTGGGACACGTGTTAGACGTGGCATCCTTAGCATGGTTTCCCCCTAACCTTTTGCCTTCAGACTTCCTGTTTTTGGTGACTTCGTTTTTGCTGGCCTTAGGTCTCTGCACACTTTACCACTGCCAACTAGTACTAAAGTGCTGTGCTCTCTACTCAAAACATAACATTGGCTTATACCCAACTGGCATAATTAATTTTCCTATAAGTCCCTAGTAAAGTGCACTACATGTGCCCAGGGTCTGCAAATTAAATGCTACCATTGGGCTTGCAACACTTGTTGTGTCACGCACTTAAGCATCCCTTTAAACATGTCTCATACCTACCATTGCAGAGCCCGTGTGTGCAGTTTTTAACCTGCCTTAACAAACTGGCAAAATACACCTTTTGCCAGGCCTTCTTTCTTAATACATATAAGTTATCCTTAAGGAAGGCCCCAGAAAGCCCCAAGGGTAGGGTGCAGTGTATATAAAAGGTTGGACATGTTCTTTTATGTTTTACATGTCCTGGTAGTGAAAACCTCCTAAATTCATTTTTCACTATTGCAAGTCCTATCTCTCCCATATGATAACATTGGAGTTGACTTATTACATTTTATAAGTGTACTTTTCAGATAGGAAGACATAACTGGTTCATGTTTGGTGTCTCTGGAATCCTAATTTAAAATCCTAACTTTAAATTACAGTCCTGAAAATGCCACTTTTAGAAAGTTAACAAAAGGAGATGATGGACGGAGCGTTGAAACTTTACAGACACTTATCCCCAGTCACAGATCTGGGTTGAATCCATCATCGTTCTTTAGCTCACTTCGCCACCCCAGTTCAGACACAGCTGAAGCCATCCCTTCCCTGCACCGGAAACAAGCATCCTAGGACCGGTTTCGGGCTAACAGCCCTCATCAGTCAGGTTAGCTTGAATCCAGTGGCAATTCGGGCTGGACTGTTCCCATTGGGCACAGGGTCAAGACTGATTTGCATATGGCTGGGTTCAAACTGGAATGGCATGGTGAGCAAAAAAAAGATGGATTTAGGCCCAGTTCTCTGTACTGGGGTGAATGTATGACATTGTTCTGCATTATGTCCATCAATTGTTGTTTTTGCATTTGTCACCCAAGTGGGACGGGTATGCCCAGATGTGGGTCCCGTGCTCTACATGCCACTGGAGTCAAGCTAACCTGGCTGATGAGGGGTGAAACCCCGAAACCGGACCTAGGATGCTTGTTTCCAGTCCAGGGAGGACCTGGCCTGGCAGTTCGGCTGGACTGTTTCCATTGGGCACAGGGTCAAGACTGATTTGCATATGGCTGGGTTCAAACTGGAATGGGCATGGTGAGCAAAATCGATGGACTTAGGCCCAGATCTCTGTACTGGGGTGAATGTATGACATTGTTCTGCATTCTGTCCATCAATTGTTGTTTTTGCATTTGTCACCCCAAGTGGGACGGGTATGCCCAGACGTGGGTCCCGTGGTCTCCATGCTACTGGAGTCAAGCTATCCTGGCTAATGAGGGGTGAAACTCCAAACCGGTCCTAGGATGCTTGTTTCCAGTCCAGGGAGGACCTGGCCTGGCAGTTCAGGCTGGACTGTTCCCATTGGGCACAGGGTCAAGACTGATTTGCATATGGCTGGGTTCAAACTGAATGAGGCATGGTGAGCAAAAAACAATGGATTTAGGCCCAGATCTCTGTACTGGGGTGAATGTATGACATTGTTCTGCATTTTGTCTATCAATTGTTGTTTTTGCATTTGTTACCCCAAGTGGGACGGATATGCCCAGACGTGGGTCCCGTGCTCTCCATGCCACTGGAGTCAAGCTATCCTGGCTGATGAGGGGTGAAACCCTGAAACCGGTCCTAGGATGCTTGTTTACAGTCCAGGGAGGACCTGGCCTGGCAGTTCGGGCTGGACTGTTTCCATTGGGCACAGGTGAAGACTGATTTGCATATGGCTGGGTTCAAACTGGAATGGCATGGTGAGCAAAAAAACGAGGGATTGAGGCCCAGATCTCTGTACTGGGGTGAATGTATGACATTGTTCTGCATTCTGTCCATCAATTGTTGTTTTTGCATTTTTCACCCCAAGTGGGACGGGTATGCGCAGACGTGGGTCCCGTGCTCTCCATGCCACTGGAGTCAAGCTATCCTGGCTGATGAGGGGTGAAACCCCGAAACCGGTCCTAGGATGCTTGTTTAAATAAAACGAATTTCATTGCGCGCGCTGCATCGCATTTGGCAATGCAGCCCGCGCAATGAAATTCGTTTTATTTATTTATTTGTTTACTTACCTCTGTTCGGCCGTATGCCGTATTTTACTACCCACCACCCTGCTCCTCCTCCGCCCCGCCCCACCGCCCCGCAGCACTCCCTCCACGAGCCGCTACTGTCACCCTTGACTTCCTGCAGAACCTCCCCGAGGTCAGAAATATATAAATTAAATAGCATCCATATTTTAGACCATTGTGAGCATAGGTTTTTGGTGATATTCCTTTATCGTGAAATAATAACACTCTCACCCACTTATCCATATGTAAGTCCATTATAAGTTTGAGCAAACTATTCTCGATTCCCCATGCCTCCAGTTTTGCCCATAGTTTGGCTGTATTTACTCGGTCAAAAGCCATTGAAAATTCAAAAAAACATGTAAATAGGTTTTTATCTTTGACTTTTTGTGCTTTCAGGGCAAGAATGGCCAACACTGTGATGTTGTCGATGTGGGAGAAATCTCTTCGGAATACTGCTTGATGGAATGTCAATCTCCTTGCTGCATTAGCCCATTTTTGGAGAAAGATTATAGATTTTTTGCAAAAATGTACCCTTCCACATCGAGCAAGCTGCTCAGCCTATAGCTCTTAGGTATGGCTTTGCACCACACTTGAAGAGTGGGTATAAAATGGAAACCTTCTATGATAGCAGAATTAGCCCTGCATGTAATACTGAATTGATCATAGTGGCTACCAACGAGCCCCAGGCAGCAGACTTTTTCTTCATTATTGCTAAGGATAGTCCGTTTAGCTCTCGAGATGTTACATGTGAATATAAGCTATTTAGCCTCCTGAGACAATATAACATATCTATCTTGACCAGTGAGATTGTTATCCATATAAGTGATCGGTGTAGGCCCCCTGTATAGCTCTTCCAGATGTTCTCTCCATACAAAGTAAAGTATATGGTAGACTTCCCCTGAACGGGTCGACTTAGATCCCATACCGACCAGCTCCCAAAATGTATTTCCATTTTTTATGTGAATTGCGTTATGCAATTCAATCCATAGAAAATCTTGATGTTTTCTCTTGATCTTGTAGATTTCTTGCTTCTGTCATTTTTTTTATTTTGCATTATAGCATGGGAGTTATCGGGCAACAAAACTGTCTTATATAGGACTCTAAGGTATTTCCTTGCCATTTTCTTAACTCTGCGTATTTTGATCAGGGAAGGATTTAGCTAGTTCTTTAGGGAGAAAGAGTTTTGGGAGTTCGATGATAGAAAGCCAAATATATTTCTTATTAAATGCATACATTTTTGAAGATCCCATACCTGGCTATCCATCACCTTAAATGCTTCTTCGATACAATCATTGAGGAACAGTTGACTGCATAATTCTAGCAGATTTTTATCCAGAGCACAGGACCACATGATCTTTGTTCCTGCTTTTACTGCTGTCAGCTCACCCACTACTTGTCTGTCCCTGGTGAACTCTTCTTTAGAATTGCATAATAATATATGCTGAGGTTTATGATTACTTTCCGGTCTCTGCTTACATAAAAGTCCTTCATTTTCCGGAAGTCACCTTAAGATACAAATGTATATTCAATTATTGATTTCAGTAGCACTTTGCCAAAGGTGACCTGTGCTGGTTGGTCCTTCGCTAATCTCTTGTTCAAGTGTCACAGCCCCACATCCGTGTGTGAAGCACAGACTAGGTTTGCCGACTGCTTCTTTTTTCTCTTTTCAAAGATCGCAGCTGGGATTTTAAAGATGGGATTGGAGGTGGACTCTTCTTCTGTAACCTCTTCATGCTGTAGTAATGATTTGTTGAAGTCACCCGTTAATAGCACCATGAAGTTTTTATGCAAGTTGATCATGGTTTAAACTCTGGTGCAACAGTTCATTTAACTCTCACTATTGAAGAAAGGGGGATGTAAACCTTGATCACGCATATCAGAATACTGTGCTGTATATTACTCTGACGGCTACTAGGTTGCTTGCATTTACAATGACTTGAAAGCTACTCAATCCAACTTCTGTTTTTAGAAGTATTGAGAGCCTCTGCTCGGTTCCTCTTAACACTTTTAGTTGCAGGATCATCTATATTGATGACATTTTGGAATGTATGTTCAGACGTTTTCGCCGGTGTCCTGTAGACAGATTATTTATTTAATTTTTAAATATTTTATTGAGCAGAATTATAGCAGAGCAGGAAATCATTCACAGTACATATGATTATTAATTAAATGCTTCTTCTTAACTAATTACTGAAATCATACCTTTCCCACATCTGCATCTCAGACAGGCGCTACTCCCGCGCCTAGCCCATATATAGATAATAAATAATAAAGTGCGGTGCAAAGCAATTTGAACAGGTGTTTAAGCTCGACTTACTAAAGGAAAAAAAAAACGCAAGTCTCCCTCTACAAATTCTAAAGTGCGGTGCATAGCAGCTTTTACAATCAAGTTATTAAAAGACAAATCTCCCTCATGTCCTAAATTTAGAAACTAAAGTGCGGTGCATAGCAGCTTTTACATGATTAAACCATTTTCAAGACAGCACGAATCTCCTACTTATCCTAAATACTAAAGCTAAAGTGCAATTGTATAGCAGCTTTTACATAATTAACCCAATAATTTCATTATTACAGATAAAACTTCTTTAGATAACATTTTAAATCCTTTCTTCATTAAATAATAGATATATCTTATCCACCCAGAGGTAACCATCCTGTCTCAGTCTAAAATGCTATATATTTTACTTTCTTGTTTCATCCATAAATTTCCAAATTCCCCAGAATTTCTTAGTAGCCCCTGCCCTCTTTGCATAGGCTTCCTCGAAGGTTTTAATACGTAACATTTTTGTATGCCAATTTAGGTAGGGTAGAGCTTTAATAGTCCTCCAATTCTGAAGGATCAAGAACCGTGCTACTAAAGCAGAAATCGCTATAAATTCTTTTCCCCTTGGGAGATTGGGGCATTAGAGCTCTGCCTTACAAACCCAAACAATGCTATCTCTGGCTCTGGTTTTAGTTTTCTCTGTAAGCCCTTGTTGAAAGCGGAGAACACTTCCTCCCAGAACTGGGTTAAAAGCGGGCAGGTGAAAAAAATATGTAGCCAACCCACCCAAACCCATTTATTGGCAGCAAAAGTACTTGTCCTCTACTTCTGAATACATCTTATGTAAAACTCTTGGTGTAAAATAAGACATCCAGCATGATAAAAATGCCATTCTTTTGAACTTTGCGGCTCTTAGTACTTTATTGCCGTATATCGCGATCTCCTGCCACTCTAGTTCTGAAAAAGTACACTGTGTTTCTTGGGAAATCTTATCTAAAAAACCTGTTACTAGAGAGCTATCCCTTTGATTCCGTAAAACTCTGTACCAGTTTCCAACTCCCCTTAGTTTAGTTCTATAAAGAGCTGTCAATAAGGGCACCGGGGGATTGCTTAATGGAGAGCAAAATTTTTCACAAATTGAGTCATCTGAGAAAACCCCAAATAATACGGCTTGCAACTAGCTTCACACCTAGCCTGGATCTCCTGCCATTTTAAACATCTCCCGCTTACTATAAAGTGGCCTAATTCCCTAAACCCTTTATTGTCCCAAAATTGTATCTGGCTACTCTGTATATGAAGGCCCTGCGTTTTGCATTCCGCGAGTTTCAAAAACTCATATCCCGCTGTTTGAGCCTTCATATGATAGAATACCCGTATTCTATCCCCAAAGTCCTGTAATGTCTTATATCGAGTCTTTTTTGGGAGTTTTGCCGTTTTGATAAAGACTAATGTCTGAGATTCTGCTTCCTGCGCCATCTTATCCACAAAAAAACTATCCAATGATTCCTTGCCATCTAGTATTCGAGCCAATATATCTACAAAAGTAGCTTCATAATAAGTTCGCACCTGGGTAAGTGCCAACCCCCCTTGCCTTATGTCGAGTTGAAGCCATGGAAGGCTTACTCGTGAGGCCTTTTTCTTCCAAATAAATAGACGAAATATAGTTTCCAACTGCTTAAAGTAAGGCATGTTGATTTTAATCGGCACATATGAAAATAAAAATATTAATAATGGTAAACTGGACATTTTTATAAGGGCTACCCTACCGATTAATGTAAGTGGAAGAAGGGTCCATCTATCTAATAAATTTCTAATCTTTATAATCATCGCTAAGTAATTCAATTAAAAAAGTTCCTCATAGTTGTTAGTAACGTAGATCCCTAAATATCGAATGGGGTCAAAAGATTGGGCTTGCCGTTGCAAAAAACTTGGAAGAATTTGACGATTTGCATTAAGTAACAGGATTTCAGTTTTATTATGATTAATTTTATATCCCCCAATAGCTTCAAACCGGATAAATTCTGTCAATGTTGTCCTGATATTCTGTTCCTCTGGCCTAAGGTAAAGAATAATGTCGTCTGCAAACAATTTCAATTTAGACATACCTGCCAGAGGTGCTTTTATCTGCAGATTATCCCTAATCTTGACAACGGGTGGTTCTATAAAGAACGCAAACAGAGCGGGGGATAAAGGATATCCCTGGCGAGTCCCTCACCTTATGTTCACATTTCCTGCTAACCGCGAGTTAATAAAGACTTGGGCCTGAGCCCCTTGATATAGGTTTCCCAACATTTGTGTTATCTGTATTGGAAATCCCAACTTTGTAAGGACAGCAAAGAGAGCGTCCCAGTTAACTAGATCAAAAGCTTTTTCAGCATCGACCGTTATGATTAAAACAGGCAGTTTGTTAGTGTTAAAAAAATCAATCACTTGAACTAAAAAAACAGTATTAGATGACATGTATCTTTCTGAGACAAACTCTGTCTGATCTTTATGTATTATCTGCTGTGCTATCGGAGAAAATCGATTTGCCCAAATTTTCATTAATAACTTATAATCAACATTCAGCAGACTAATTGGTCTATACGAGTTGACATTTTTAGGGCTCTTGTCCTTTTTTACGAAACTAATTATGGTGGACTCCTTAAAAGTAGAAGGAACTTCCCTCCTATTCTCACAAAGTTAAAGAGCTCTACCAGAAACGGTGCTAGTTCCTCTGAAAATGCCTTATAAAACTCAGTTGGTAGGCCATCATTTCCTGAGGCCTTTCCACCCGGCATTGCGGCGAGAGCACTCTTAATTTCAGTTAAAGAAATTTTTGCACTTATTTCCTCTGCCTGGTCAGCTGTAAGCTGTGGAGATTGATGCCCTCAAAATATTGATTTATCGCCTCCTTTGACACCGTATATTAGGTGTATATAAATTGTAATAATGGTCCACAAAGATTTTAGCAATTTTTGCCTTGTCAGAAGTCAATACCCCTGTCTCTGGTTCTTCCAATTCTGTAATTAATGTAGCTTCCTGCTTCTACTTGCCCAGGCGAGCAATTTCCCCACCATCTGACTCTCCTCATATACACGCTGCTGATACATCCGGGAGCTAGCTATTTCTTCCAAAATAAAAAATTCTCTTAGCTCCTGTTTGGCTTAAGTTAATTGTTCCTCCACTTCCGAGTGCCTCCCCCTGCCGCTATTCCTCTGTATTAAAGCAGTATCAATGGCGCATTGCAGTTTAGTTATTTGTTGCCTCCGCATCTTAGATTGCGCTGCCGTAAATGCCAGCATCTGGCCCCGCAATGATGCCTTAAAGGGCCCCCAGACCGAGAAGAGAGCCGCTGTGCCCATATTCTCCTGGAAGAATGTCTTAATCCAAACTTTCATGTCCTCTACCCATTTAGGGTTTGAAAGAAGGAGCCGGTCCATCGGCCACCTGGATCTCTCACGCCTTTCAGCCTCTACTTTGATCTCAATTATAACTAGTGAGTGATCTGAGAATGAATTGGCCCTGATTTCAGCGCTTATACAATTAACATAGCAAGGAATAAGAAAGAAATCGATATGGGAAGCTGTCTGGAATCGTTGGGAGTAGCAAGTAAATTAGGTATCTCCTTGTGCGCCGCACGCCATGGATCTATGAGTTGATAATCCTGTTTCATGAAGTTTAATATTTTTTTTGTCCTAGGCTTTAGTTGCTTTTTTGCTATATTAGAGGTGTCCCTTTTTAAATCCTGAATGAAATTAAAATCACCTCCTAATATTATAGGTCCTTCTATGCCTCTAACCAACTCATTAATCTTTATGAGAGCTATAGGATCATCAATTATGGCGTAATAGTTTACAAAATTGAAAGGTATCCCGCCTACCCTGGCCATGATCCAAATCCAACTCCCTTGGGGGTCACTCGTAACTTGACCAATCTCACAATTAATCCCTTGCCCAAAATAAATATCTACTCCCCTAACTGCTAGCCCAGCAGAGGCAAAAAAGCCTTTTAATAATATTTAGGAATAAAAAGTTTAGGTGAATTTGTTTTTAAATGGGTCTCCTAGAGATATAAAACCTGAGGAGAAAAATAGGTTAGCCATCGAATCAGCCCACCATATTTCTTCTTATTGGACACACCATTGACATTCATCAATATTATCCTTATTTTAAGATCCATAGTTCTTCAAACATAAATGCAGTAAAAAAAACATACAATTTTTATACCCCTTCAATACGTTCCTACGAACTATTCTGTTCTCGTACTTAATCTCATAATTACTCTTCCTTCTATAATTCTGCACTTTTTCCCCACTTTTACTCCCCTTACCCCTTCCTCCCTACCTCTCCCTCCCTCTTGCCTATCCCCCACCCTACCCTTCACCAAGCCCCCGTGCCTCTCCCCACCCCTGGCAGTTGGGGAATAGCCCACCATACCCGCTGCCTCCCCTCCCTGGAAACCCCCTAAGCTGGGTGCCATGTTATTGCACCCTAATGTGACCTACTACCCTGCCCCCCTTGATATATATAAAAAAACGAAATCATTTTATATTCAAAATTAAAAGAGAAGAGCAAGAGTCACTTAATTGTTTTCTGACTTTCTACTTCTCCGTAGTGATTTTCTGCAATAATTCCTATGCTTCATCGAGATTTGCAAACATGTAGAATTTCCATTTGACCAGGACTCGAAGCTTTGATTGTTGGGCTATGGCCGCCTGGGCTCCCTGGGCCTTGAACAGAAACAGAAGCTTAACAAATTCTTTCCGACGACGAGCTGCTGCAGCAGACATGTGAGAAAAAATACGGCAACTTGGAACTTCCAGAGTAGAAAATTGTTTCTTTTGAATGGCTCTAGTCAGTATCTGTTCTTTCACTCAGTAGTCTGCAAAGTTGACTAGGATAGTTCTAGGTAGCTTTGAATTCGGAAATGGCTGAGCTGGAACTCTATGTGCTCGCGTAATAGTAAGATCACCAGAGAACTCGGGTAGCACATTATCTTTGATAAATGACTCGACCCACTGGGGCATCTGTGTCCCTTCGCAGCCTTCGGGGACCCCAACCAGCCGTAGGTTAGTTCGTCAAGAATGGTTTTCCAACTCTTCCAGTTTACTTTCCCAAAACATTTTCTGTTTCTTATCTAGTGTGGCCTGCTGCTGCATCGAGGTCATCTGATCTTCCAGAAGAGAAATCCTGGATTCAGCTTCTTGTAGTCTTACCGGAAAAGAGCCGACTGCTTCTTCAATTTTAGAGAGGCGCAAATGTAGCACTGCTATTTCATTCGCTTGCGTTACTTTCAGCTCCCGTATCTCGTCGAGGATGAGATTTAACATGGTTTTAATATCGTATTGGAGACTAGTCCCAGGCTCTACTAGCTGGCCTCCAAGAAGATCTTTCGGCCCTTGCCGATCTTGCTGCCCCACTGCCAGTTGGTTGCCTGACCCGGAGGATGAGGGAAGAATATCTAATGGTCTCGAAGATGAAGCCGGACTCTGGGTGGCTAATGGAGCACTCCCTAATGAAGTATCGCGGAGCTCATGTTCTAGAGTTGGGCTTTGTAGAGGCAGGGAGGGCATTTTTGTTTTGAAAAAGAGCGGGTATTCCTTAGTCTTGCTTTGAAGTGCACTGGAGGAATTTTTCCGTGCATTTTCTAGGTCCAAATTAGCTTCTAGATCCTCTAATGTCGGATTGTCCACAACCGATTTCGCCCCGGACATGACTAAGGCGGATTGAACACTATCCGGTCCTTCAACTCCTCTATCAGAAGACGCCCCCTCCCGGTTGATGTTTTCGGGCCTCTCCTGATTTTGATCCTCCAGACCCCTTGCCCCTTGATCATCCTCAGAGCTTAAAGGGCTGGAGATTGGGACTGACCCCCGACGAGCCTTCAGGGAGCATTCAGCTCTTGCGTTGGTGGAAGCGGTCTTCATCTGAGCTAGTCAACATGACCCATTACATTGGCAATCTTTAGCTGCTTCCCCGTCCTGAGAGTGTATCCAGGCCGCTATAATTGAAGTAAGCTTATATATATATATATATATATATATATATATATATATATATATATATATATATATATATATATATATATGTTTTCTTTTATTGAAGGAAGAAAATCCCAAGGACCTCTGGTCCAATGGGAAACCAGGCAAGGCAGCACAAATCTGGGCCGCTAGAGAAGGCCCCAATAGCCCCAATAACCCACTGCAACAGACAGTGAGACCACTGGGCTTTGCAAGCAGGAGACTAGAAGATTGCAGTACTCCACTGCGAAAAAAAAAAGAAAAGTAAAGCCTAAGTACGGTTCAAAAATACAATCTTAATATTCACCTGGGCTGCCAACTGCCACTGCCAACGCAATCCTAAAATTATAATGTCCTCTCCACACTCTCCACTCTCAGTTATGCAAAAAAAATAAAAGCGAGCAGAGAAAAGCAGCATTATAGTCCAGTCATCCCCTTCTTACTTGTACTTCGAAGCCTTGATATTTAGCTGTCTGGGGCTCCTGATATTCCCAGCCTCTCAACAAACAGCTGCCTTCCTCCAGTAGACAGATTATTTGATATCAGTTGAGGAAAGAGACCAGATTCTCATTACTTTACCCACACTGATGATCCCATCCTACAATGTTCAGAAACAAATTGCCAAGGGGATTTCCCTGACTGGCTTGTGGCCCCCTATGTGATTAGGAATATCGTGGTTGATTGACTTTCACGTTTGAGTGGCCTAATAAACAAACCTGTCTTGAGTCCTGCAGATTTTTTCAATCATAACCTTCAGGTTGCAAACTTCACTTGAAGAATCTGGACCAGGTTCTTTGAAGGCTACCAAATGTGTTAGGGTCGTTTGTCTTATATGCCTCTATTGTAGATTTAGGCAGTTTTTTAGGAAATGTGGATATTTCTTTGGCGCTGCCGGCTTCATGATTATCCCCCAATCTTCTAATTTTGTGCCTTTACTTAGAATTTTCTGGTGAATTTCCTCAGTTCCCCATCTTGTTCTGGTATATTCCTTAATAGTATTGGCACCCCATTTAAATTGACCACTTAGGAGATCGCCTGAAGATCTTTGGGCACATGCATCGAAATCAGCATTAGCGATTCCTTATTAGCGAAAAATAAGGAATCGCTAATAAGAATTAAAAAAAACAATGCATCAAAATAATCGCAAAAATTAGCGATTCCGTAAAAATCGCAATTTTGATTACCGATTACTACTTACAGACTCGCAAATAGCGAAATCGCTATTAGAGACTCGCAAATAACGAAATCGCTATTAGCGAGTTCGTTTTTGATGCATCTTGATGACATCACAAACAGGAAGTGATGCATCCCATGCTGAATTTAGTGCACTGAGAGAGTCAGAGGAGGAGGCAGACTGCAGGAGCACAGCTGAAGGAAATAGTTTTGGTTGTGGAAAACTGTTCAGGGACACCAGCATGACATCAGGATCAACTGGGGAGAAGTCTGCAAATCGCAAAAGGAAGCTGAAATTCACCGAAAAGGTAGTTGAAATCCTCATTGAGGAGGTTGTGAGGAAGCATGACAAGGTTTTTGGAAAGCTGTAACTCCAGGTCCCTGAGTCAGAGAAGCGCAAAATCTGGCTCAGAATACAATCCAAAGTAAACGCAGTGGGCGTCACCCACAGCACAATAGAAGCGCAAACGATGGTATGACCTGTTCAGCCATGCAAAAGAGAGGGTTGCTGCCAGGCTTGCGGAGGCCAAGAAGACTGGAGGAGGACCACAAACGGGAATCTGGGAATACACCCCTGGAGGACCTAGTGGAGTCCACACTTCAGCCTGAAGCTGTGGTTGGAGTAATGGAGTTGGACACCTCTGCACCAGCCAGTACTTCACAAGGTAAGATGCATGCAATTGTCCCTTTAATGCCGAATCCTACTAATGTACCCTCAAGTCAGATCAGGTGTAGTGTTCAGAATCATACTCCAGTCCAAATTTTACTTGCTACAACCAAATGCATTATGGGATTAACAGGCAGCAAATCATATAGGAAAGGCATGTAGGGAGGAAAACAGCACTGTTGCTTACAAGCACATCAAGAAAGTGGAACATATAGACACTGTGTGTCAGAAATTAATTTAATGGTACCAAAAAATGCATATTGTGACACACGTTTTAAATAGTGAACTAAAATTGCACTGTTTCACGTCACAGATGCAACTGCACAGGAGACAGAGGAAAGTGAATGTGAAGACACCCAGGAGACTCAGAAACAGTCAGAAGTGGAGACACATCTGGCCCCACATACCCCAAACCCTGCACCCACAAGAGGCAGGACCACAGTCCCACCACTACCTGCCATGGAAGTAGAGGAGGAGACCCAACATGATCCCCAGACATCCCAGCCTGGGCGTACACCCACAACAAGACCCCAATCACAGGTGCGGCGCAGCAATGTCCAAACCCGGAGGAGCAGGTCAAGGGCACAGATCGGAACAGCAGAGGATGATAGTCCAAATGTCTGGGGTGGGCTGGAGAGCCAAATGCTGAGGGTGCAGCGCCTGCAAGCAAAGAACATGAGATTAATGCAGGCACAACTTTGCACAATGTCTAACAACATGGCAGACATGAGGGACTGCTTGAAGGAGTTGACTACAGCGGTAGTGGAAGGACATAGACAGTCAAATGAAGCCATACAGGATCTATGCAGGGTGATGCAGGAGGACCAGGTGTTCCAACGAAGAAGGCATCGCCAACTCTTAGGGCGCTTAGATGGCTACACCAGAGCCATCAACCGGCTGAGCACCACAACAGCTGTGCCGTCCCGTTGTTCTGTGACCATGCAGGTCGAAATGAGCTATTGCTGTGGGGATGTGGCCAGGGGACTCATCCAGGTCACAAATGCAGTTGAGCAATTTCAGACTTCTTCTGGGGCAGCAATGTATCGGTTGGAGGGGAGAGTGAGGAGGCGTTCAGCCTCAGTAGTCTCTTGGTGCCAGTGACTACATGCAGGAGGAGCACCACTAGGAGTACCACTGCATCAGAAGTAGGCCTGGCCGGTGAACTCCGCTCCGCATGCGGAGTTTGCGGAGTTTTCCGCACTCCGCATTACGCAAAGGTCGCGGAGTTCCAAAAAACTCTGCTTCGCGGAGCGGAGTGGAGTTTTTTTCCTCGCTCGCGTTCACCAACGTCAAGTTGTCGAGCGCAAGCGAGGAAAATCAACCTCCCGGTAAGATTTTTCCTCGTTTGCGATCGTCAACATCAAGTTGGCGAGCGCGAGCGTAGAAAATCAACCTCCCGGCAAGATTTCTCAACGCGGGGGGTCAGGTTTCTCATTGCGAGTGGTCGCGTATGCTCGCGACCGCTCGCGTTGAGAAACTGCCTGTTCACGTTGAGAAAGCTGCCGCTCGAGTAAAAATCTACTCGAGCAGCAGAAAAGGAAAGCCTGCGCTGTGCATGGTGCCGTTCGCAATGATTGCACAGTGCGGACAAGCATCCGGCACTGTGCAATCAACGCGAACAGCATTTTTCTATTGAACTCCGCCGCTCGCGGTGCTCCGCGTAGTGCGGCTGAGTTTTTTTACCACTTCGCGGAGTTTCGCGTAGCACAACTCCGCGAACTCCGCCCAGGGTTAATCAGAAGGCTCCACGAGGGACGTGACTGAGCCCACAGAAAGGTGTTTGGGGGTACGTTCACACAAAAAGTAGTGTGGCGTTTGAAGAATAAGTCCAATGCGGTGATGTAACCATAATCATGACAATTGTTGTGACTGACATTCAAGTACAATGATAATGTCATGTAGTATATTTTTTCACTCACTCTGCTAGTTAGCACCTGGTATGTGTGCATTAACACTACCACATTTAATCAGTAAAATCATCCGCTACAGTTAAACCATGCTGTGTCTTGTCTCATCATTACCCACCTTAAAAATAATGCTGTGTTATTTCTGTACGTCTCCGTCTCTTTTCTGCTAAGCTTGCCCCAGCTGCTGCTTGTGGTGTTTGCCCTGGATGGTTGTCTTCCTCAGGCTTGCTGTCAGACAGTTCCAGGGATATGCCTCTCCTAGTTGCGATGTTGTCCAACATGGCACATGTGGCCACAATTCTGCAGCAGGTATCTGGCTGGTACTGCAACGCCCCGCCAGTCTTGTGGAGGCAGCGAACCTACTTTTCAGTAGCCCAAAGGTGCGCTCTATGACGTTCCGTGTGTAGATGTGTGCTGCATTGTAACGCTGCTCACTTGGGGTACTTGGGTTGAGGTATGGCGTCAGGATGTAGGAGCACACGGCGTATGCGCTGTCACCTACAGGGTAGTAAGCAGCAGGTTACTGACTGATATGCATCACCATTTGCACAGAGTATGCAAGACATTGTAAGATATGTTTACCTAGCAGGTATCCTTCGCTAAATTTACCCCCAAGGAGACGAGTGTGTATGCCACTGTGTCGAAATATGTAGGAGTCATGTGTGCTGCCAGGAAATTGTGCACTATGTCTGTTACGATGTTTTTTGAATTGCAGACAACCTGTATATTCAGTGAATGGTAGGATTTTCTATTTCTATATATGTACTCATTCACTGATGGCGGACAAATGGCTACATGCGTTCCATCAATGCAACCTATTACATGGGGAAACTGGGCTATTTGATAGAAGTCTAGTTTTGTTTGATGCAATTCTTGTGGGGTTGAGGGGAAGCTAATGTGGTGGTGTATCCTGCTCAACATTGCGTCAAGGAATGCATTGAAAAAGCGCGATAGGGAACTTTGTGACACCCCTACAGCTACAGCTACTACACCCTGGAAGCTACCTGACGCTAGTAGGTGCAGGGAACATAGAACCTGCACATGGGTGGGTATGGCATGTGTCCTGCGAGTCTGACGCTGCAGTAGGGGATCTAATTCAGCTATGAGATCATGGATCATGTCTGCATTTAATCTATACTTGTCATAGATCTCCTCCTCTGTCTGCCCCAACAATGTAATGCGCACTCTGAAAATGTGCTCCTGTATCCTCCTTCTTCTCTGTGCTTCAGCTCGTAGCCTCATCCTCTTCGCCATGACGTAGAGTGCTGCCACTGTGAAACATTCTGAGGCCTCCTGGGCCTGTTTATATACTTTGCTAATATTTCCCACCTGTTTCAAGTGTTTTCACCTGCTTACCACCTGCCTGAGAAAATCTGTAATTTGGAATAGCAAAATTGCGATTTTCATCAAAATCGCAATTTGCGATTTTTCATGCATTGATTTGCCATTTTCAATTTGTGAATCGCAAATAGAGAATCGCAAATATTGTATTCAGCTAAATTGCGATTCTTTATTTTTTGCGATTTTCTTTCGTTTTCTGAGAATTCTATTGATGCATTGCTAAAGGCTATTTTACGTGCGCAAACGGCCTTTTTTAGCGATTCGCAAATTTTGCGCATGCAAAATAGCTTGATGCATGTGGGCCCTATTTTCCAGCTCGCTGCAGTAATGCAATATTCTCAAGGACTTATCGCCGATTCATCAGCACTTTAGCGCCGCAAAAGTGGCAATAGATTTATCGCCCTAGTCTCAAGCTGGTGCAAACTGCAGACATCGCCAGTTTACCAGCGATAGCTGCAGCAAAAAACATCGCCGCGGATGAGTGCGACAACTAACGCTAATGATATGCAGAGTAGGCGTTCCCGTGCGAAAACACACAAACACACCACTTCGCGATATTCTTAGCGACCAGCCAGATCTGCGATGCGAACCAAGAACAGGCGATAAGGCGTGTTAGCTGCAGGGATTTAACACCTGCCTTTTGCTGGTGTTAAGCAGGACGACTACCTGCAGTATAAAAGGGAGCCCAGCCCAGAGCCACATCTGAAGGCCAACACATGTCATGGAGCTACTGATCATGCTGCTCGGAGACCCAAGAGGGCCACAACCCCCACCGCCACCACTCCCAGGCCCCCCCTGGACCATCCCCCCGGATTACCACCTAGGCAGTGCAGGACAGCGGACGACCCTAAAACGCACCAGCCCAAGAGACTCAATGCCAGAGGAAGCCATTGGCCAACACAGGCTCAAAAGGACAACCATCCTCCGCATCCTGACCCACATTGCCCACAGGCTGATGGCACCAACACAGCGGACAACCTACATTCCCCCGCACACAAAGCTGCTGGCTGTGATGCACCTGTTGGCCCCTGGTACCTTCCAACCAACAACTGCCGGAGTCAGAGGAGTCTCACAGCCAGCCCCATCAAACTCCCTCACACATGTCATGGATGCATGTCCACAAAAGCAACAGCGGGCCCCTGTATCCGCACCACACGATAGTTCCAATTCATGGTGTACCTGCGCAACCAACCCCAACGCCAGCCATGCTAGACGCCTCCGTGCCCCAGACCCAAGATCGTAGTAACCGAAATGTGGGCGCGCCAGGTCATGAAGTCCAGTAGTCAACAGTAGTGTAAAAACAGAACTTTATTACAAATACACAAACAAACAAACGAAAAGCTCAGCCAACGCGTTCCATTCCCAACGGGGAACTTCAACAGGGCAACGTGTCTTCAGAAACCTGTGGGAGAAATGGTGACAATGGTCAAACTTCCGTATAGTCACATGCCTAATCTGGTACAGTGTACTGCACTTGGACAAACCGGAATGCTCACAGGCATGGCAAACCATGCATGAGAAGACCGTAACAGAAGTTTGTGTGGCCGTAACCGTCGTAGGAATGAAGAGGAAGGTAACGACCACACGAACTGCTGTTACGGTCACATCATGCAGGAATCATCATACCTGAAAGCATCACGGTGTGTGTCAGCTCGATACCCCTGCCCCTCACCCCCCCCACACTGCGCATGAACATCTTGAGACCACGCAAGGGAACTACGCCATAGCTGGCATCACGCACATGTTGGCGGCAATTCACAGCACACGTGTATGACTTGTGCCCCCTGCCGACACTGCACACAATCACCGCAACAGCAACCACATGCATGCCATCACTGTGCATACAAAAGTGGACCACCGTGGCCTGTCCACTAATGTCGTCGCAAACTCCCCAGGCAGTGTGCATGATTCCCACATGTCTGCAAGTCCGCCACCAACCAGCGCTTTGAGGATGGCCCCCATTGAAATGCACTGCCCATCAGCAAGTACCAACTGAACACACCACACACCTCAACTCCATGGTATCTCTCAGGGGGTGCCGGGCGCATGCAATTCCAAGGTCGGAGGTGCAGATGTGCTACCGCCTTCTAGTTCAGACAAAGGAGATTTCATCCCTAATGTGAGTTTGTCATCGGCTTGCATTCTGGAAATGTGATGTGGATTTTGGGTGGTGGGGGATGTCACTGCTTCGCCTTCCGGCACGGTTGGACCCTTACCAGCCATATACATGCCCTCAAGGTCAATTTTGCATGCTCTGATGTAGCAGTGGTGTTTTGCTGCAGTCTGACAGTGATGGGTACAGGTAGCTGAGAGGAGGTGCGTGACTCTCACCTTGCACCTATTAGCTGACACTGTTCACTACTATTGATGGATGTCGTCCGTGTACACATGTGATCTGTACATGGCCCATATGTCCAGGGGACACCTTGGTGTGTCCCACGCAAGGTATTCCTGCTTGCTCTTTGGCTGGTGTGCATCTCCCATGTTGCTGAGGTGTTCACTGTGCCCCCATCCCCCTTACGTCCCTGTTGCTCATGTTGTGGGAACTGAGTCACAGGTGGCATCTCTGCATCAGGGTGGTTCATATTTGACCCCAAATGACACCCGCAATTACATTTTTGACCCCAAATGACACCCTGTTGTCTTTTTTTGAACACATATGACAGCCTTCATGTCATGTTTTTGTACACATGTGATACGCTGATGAGTGGGGTTACGTACTGCATTTGACACCCTGAAATGGCATTCCGAATACATGACACCCTGAACAGCCTCTCTGTGCAGAGGTGACATACCCACCATCTATTTGCTATTTGTGAGATTGTTAGCACTTAATGTTGCACTTACACCTGTCAGAGTGATGTGCTAATGCAGAGGACTGACATGCACACAGGGAATGTGTGTTGCAATGAATTTATTAGCACATGCTGTTCATGTGGTCATTTTGTACTGTTCCATGATTGCTAAGGACAGTCACAATGTGACGTGCTCATGCGAAGAAATTGTTAATGATTGTGTTTCTTCGGACTATTCCTGCTTCAGCTGCAGTGGGGTGTGGTCCACCTGCCTCATCTTCCTCATCATCGTCCGGTGCATCTGGCACTCGGATCCATGGGGCATTGGTGCGTACACATATGTTGTGCAATACACAACATGCAATGATCATCTTGCACACTATTTCTGGGCTGTACAGAAGTCTTCCACCTGTGATGTCCAGGCACCTGAAACGTGACTTTAACACGCCAAATGTGCGCTCAACAATGCCCCTGGTGCGTTTGTGGGCCACATTTTACTGCCTCTGGGCCAGGGTGTTCGGGGCTCGGAGGGGTGTCATCATCCACGGGCAGAGTGCATATCCTTGATCACCTGTGAGAGGTAAGTGAGATTAGTGTAAATTGGTGGTTCTGCATGCTGTGTTATCAGACTTACAAGTTTTGTGGTGTGTGATTTGTGTGACTTTGGCATTCATGTTTGCCATGTATTGCTTCTGGCAAATGTGCGGGATCAATGTGTATTACGTAGCCTCACAGCTGCTCCTCCCTCCCCCCGAGCCTATTTACTTGTGTGCGCTGTGCGGTTGCATCACTTGCACTCCTATGGCACACCATTGTCATGCCTGTCTGCGCATGTCCGCAAGCCTGACAACAACACTGTAATGTTGGCCGTTGAAGGTGGGCGGCCACGTGTGTGTAGGCCTATGGTAAGGATAGAGCGGACACAGATGTGGAGTTCAGGCCTGGCTGAACTCGCGCAGCGATTGAGGCTAGGCCTTTGGCTTATGCTGCGGCAATGAAGATACACACACGACAGTTGGCATGTATGAGCCAAGACCCTGAGCGGTCTTGCGCTCCTTTATTTATCCATTCGGGTGAGCCTGCCCTCCGGGTGCATGCTACATTGCAAAATTGACAATTAAGGGCCGGGTGGCGCCGATACTACAGCAGAGATACACGCCATAGTTACTTTTGTGGCCAGCCCGGAACTGAACCACGCCCAGAGCCCGGAACTGAACCACGCCCAGAGCCCAGAACTGAACCACGCCCAGAGCCCCGGGCCATTTCTTCACACTCCTCACACGCCTACGTGTGTGCCGCCGCCGCGGCGCTGGGATGTCGTGCGCTTCGGAGTATGTCTCCAGACGTTCCGCCCAGGCTTTCCAGCGGCCTGCCTGGGACGGGGGTGGCCCCGTGATTGTGAAGGGTTCCAGTGGTGTTACCGAGAACATGCTGTTGGCTGCTGGAGGCGGACTTGTGGGGTGGCCCCATGGAACGATGACTTGCGGTGCACTGAGGTAGGCCCACCTGAGGAGCTGAGCGGGTGTGCAGCCTGCGATGATGCAGTAGGCCTGGAGGCTTTACGGTGACTTGGGGTGCACAGAGGTAGTGGCACCTGAGGCACTGCGTCCGGCACAGGTCTACCACCACGTGGCGATGACTTGCGGTGCACTGAGGTAGGCCCACCTGAAGAGCTGAGCGGGTGTGCAGCCTGTGATGATGCAGTAGGCCTGCAGGTCAGGACTGGATTTGATTTATGTGAGACCTGCTGGACAGCAGTGTATGCCGGAGGGAGCAGTCAGCACACACAGAACTCCGCAGTGTGGTGCTGCAGCGTGCGCTGGGGGCCTGTAGCGCAGAAGCCATCGATTGGCTGAGGAGGCTGCCAAGCTCGCGGGCCTCGGCCTTGAAGATTGCACCGGCACGTGGTGGGCCCTCTTGGAGACACGCTGGTGGCGGCAGGTGAGCAGTGAGGCCTTGGTGCGCAGGGGCAGGCAATCAGCGCTGGGCGCCGGACGGGTCTGGGGCCCAGCGGGCTGGGGTGCAGCAGGCACACAGGATCGCGCAGGCACCACCGGTCACGGCGGCGGCCTTGTGGCCGGGTGAGGGGCGCCGCCCTGGCAGACACGCCCCTGCAGGCGATGACGAGATGTGTGCCGGGTGGCGTGTGACGTAGCCACCTCGTCGCCAGTGTAAATTTGGCCGTGGAAGGTGGTCGGCCACGTGTGTGTAGGCCTATGGTCAGGATTTGGCGGACACAGAGACACACGCAGTAGTTACTTTGGTGGCCATCCCGGAGGTGAACCACGCCCAGGGCCTCGGGCTATTTATTCACACTCCTACGCTGGACTGGCGTACGCCGGCCCAGCCGACTACGCTTACGCTTACAGGGGGTGCGACATGGCTACATGTCCAAGGTCTTCCCCACTGTCTGAGGTAACATGGTTGCGTCCACTGTCCACAACACTACAAACACCAGCAGTATATGTCCACATGGACATGTCTGTGCTCTGCATACTTAAGACTGTCCAGCACATCACCACCACACTTGGCATTGTGTACATTCTTATTCATGGGTCTATTGCCTCCTTCGCACATTCTTGGATCCCACCTCTCCCCACATTCTGCAATTGTGTGGCAGAGGGGCTATGCCTTTGTGGATGGTTTGTCTACATGTCTGGCCCCTGTTACCACAGTTACTTGTGTTGTCATGTCTGGTAGGTGGGCATGTTGGTTGGCATGTTGTATGTGATTTTGTTACGTGTGCATTCCCACATTTGTGAGTTGTATGATTGTGGAGTTGAGGTGTGTGGTGTGTTCCGTTGGTACTTACCAACGAGCAGTGCATTTCCATAGGTGCCATCCTGGATGCGCTGGTTGATGATGGACTGTCGGAAGATGTAGGAATCATGCACACTGCCTGGGAAGTTGGCGACGACATTGGTGAACATTCCCCGGTGGTCCACTATTGCCTGCACATTGATGAAATGCGTGTGCTTTCTGTTGCGGTAATTGTGTGCAGTGTCGGCAGGGGGCACAAGTAGGACATGTGTGCAGTCAATTGCCCACCAACACATGCGGGAAGCCAGCTATGGCGTAGAAGCTTTGCTTGGTCTCCAGCTCTTCCTGCGCAGTGTGGTGGAAGTGAAGGTGCTGAGGTATGAAGCTGATGATGGCATCCAAAACAGGTGTGAGGAACTTTGATAGGGCTGGCTGTGAGACTCCCCCGACTCTGGCAATTGTTGGTTGGAAGGTACCAGAGGCCAACAAGTGCAGCACAGCCAGCAGCTTTGTCTGCGGAGGGATGTTGGTTGTCTGCTGTGTTGGCACCATCAGCCTGTGGGCAATGTGGGTCAGGATGCGGAGGATGGTTGTCCTTTTGAGCCTGTAGTGGGCAATGACATCCTCTGGCTTTAAGTCTCTGAGACTGGTGCATTTTCGGAAGGTCCGCTGTCTTGTTCTGCGCTGCCTTGCTGGCAATCCGGGGGGGGGTGGGGGTGGTCCTGGGGGTGGTGGCGGTGGGTGTTGTGGCCCTCTTGGGTCTCCAAGCTGCATGATTAGTAGCTCCATGGCATCTGTTGGTCTTCAGATGTGGCTCGGGGCTGGGCTTCCTTTCACTGCAGGTTTTCGTCCTACTTAAGACCAGAAAAAAGCAGGTCTTAAGTCCATGCTGCTAATGTGCCTTATCGCCTGTTTTTGATCCGCATCTCCAATCTGGCTGGTCTCTGAGAATATCACAAAGTGGTGTTTTCATGAGTTTTTGCACGGGAATGCCTACTCTGCATATGATTAGCATTAGTTGTCGCTGTCAGCCTTGGTGATGTTTTTAGCGGCAGCTATCACAGGGAAACTGACGATGTCGGCTGTTAGCGCAGGCTTGTGAATAGGGTGATAAATCTATCGCCACTTTTGTGGCGGTAAAGTGCTGCTAATTCGGCGATGAGTCCTTGAGAATATGCCACTGAGTTCTTTAAAAAAGTCTTGGTCATCCATTGAATTGCCTAGACCTAGATGATGGCTTCTAAGAGTACTGGAGACTAGGGCTTGGTCAGATGTCTCAGGTTTACCGTAGATTGAGTCTGTCTCTGACTCTTTATCAGGTAGACCAGGGAGGTCTTTCGACGAGGTACTGTTTATCTGAGCGGCAACCTCTATTAATTTCGGTGGTTGAAATACCTTTAACTCTGCACCATCTGTTGTGGCACTGCGGATGCCTGGTGACTGTGAAATTGTCCCCAAAAAGCAGGCAATAATTGTATGTTGCTTGGTTTTATTTGCTGGGTCCTTCCTGTCAGTTACCGCATTAACCTTTATCGGGGGGTCTTTACCTTTCTCCCTGGAAGTAGATAGAGAGACATCACCCTCTATGCTGTTAACTAGCCTTTACACCCTTGTTTTCATACCGCTTAAATGTAGCAGCCCAATTTCAGAGTTGTTGGACTGTTGTACGCTTCTTTTCTTTTTTTGTGGGGAGATGAAAAGGTTGCTGGCAGACTAAACCCCTAGTGAGTCAGTTTAGGAGATCCTCCAATTCTGACTCCTTCATTTGCAGAAACTCTGACTTCTTCCTTCCACAGCCACCCTCTTCACCCTTATAAAAACTGCATAATAGGGCAGGCATGAACACTACTTCAGGGGTGTACCTCCTGAGTACTCCCTGAGTGATTTGCAGGACTGCAGTGTATTCCCCACTGATAAGTTAAGCTTCCGCTTTTATATTTAAGTTTGAGCTAACATTGGAACATGATCTAACGGCTCAATTGAACCCTTCCATAATCTATATAATGAGCAGGAGCATCCTAAGTCCTGTGCACAGGGTTTCAGCAGACTTCATTGCAGCCTCTGCAGTCTACGTTCTATCTGCCAGTGTTTTCGGGGGAGTAAGCTCATGGCTGTAGCTCATAGATGCAACTTAAAGAGACCTAAAAAACATAAAATCCTTCTGGTGCGTATCATTCTTATTTGTCCTTATTATCGTCTGTCTGCTGCCGCTTACCGACTTTTGGCCACTTAGGGGCCGATTCTGATGCGGGTTGGAAAAGCTTCCCGACCGAATCGGTTGGGAAATGGTGTCCGACCCACTCGGATCGGGAAAGTCCGACCGTCGGAGTAGGATGCATCCGAATGCTTCCAGATACGATTTGGTTGAACTCCCATTGACTTCAATGGGAACATTTGTTCCTAACCGCATCAGAATTGGGCCCTCGGTCGGGAAGACACGTTCCCGATCTGATTTGGAAGGAGCAAATGCCGTTAGGAGGCCTTCCTAACCGCATCAGAATCAGGCCCTCGGTCTGGAAGCTTTTCCAACCCGCATCAGAATCGGGCCCTTAGTCTTATTGTGTTAGCCTTACTATTTATGCGTGGGAACAAAGGCAGAGGGAAGCCTGGGGCGCAAGCCACTCTGAATGCAAAGCTGGCCGCCTCCACGTCTACAGCCTTCAACCATCTTGTCGTCTCACCTACTGCGAGGCAACACACCTCCTTACCTCACTTGCAATCTGCCCAAACAGCTCTGCCCTCTTGAAACACTGCAGTGGGCCAGCAGGGGACTCAAGGAGCCTCAATGAGCCAATCACTATCACCTCGACCCCCCTGAAGCATTGGGGCTTAGGTCTGGGCTGGCAAGGGTCCGTGTGAGTGGGTTCATGCACAGAGGGTGGACAGGGGGGTGGACAAGCGCTGAAGTCGGATGATTTACTGCCACAATGTGATGGTATGCAGTCGGAGTCGGGGGGAGCCCCTCAAGAGCCTCTACGGCATCCCTGGCGAGAGAGCCATGAATCACGGATGGAAGGCAGGTCACGGGGTCGTGGGTCGGGCTGATGCCATTACAATACCAGGGTGGGCTCACTTTTCTCACTGTCTCTCACAGCTTTGGCTCGCTCGCTCAGTGTATGCATCGTATGCGTCGTATGCACCTGTCTTTCCTCTCCAGGTTTTCTGTGGTTAGCCTGGAGCCAGGGCAGGGGAAGGGATGGCACCTGTGCACTTCAAAGACACTTCAAAGGCATGCCTCTAGAAGCTTCTCCCCACTTCAATGTCAGAGCTCTGTATAGGAAAAGGACCTTAGACACCACTTCAGAACACTTCTGGACCTGTTGATTCTCCGCCAGGAAGAAGGACCACTGTGCTGCCGAAGGACTGCCACTCTGCTGGACTCCTGCTTTGCTGTGCTGACCTACTGCCTGCTGTCCTCTTGCCTGAGTGAGAAGGACTGGACCTACATCTCTTGCACCCAGAACCTAGAGTGACTCCAAGGGTTAGTTGGCTGGCCTCCTGATCCAAAGCCTCAGGGACATAACAACATTGCATTTGCATCTGGACTCTTCCATCCCTGAGTCTACCCTGCAGAGCAGTGCCACTCCAGTACTGGACCCTTGGAAGTGAACTTAAGGTGTTTTACCAGCCTCTGTGGATCTAGCAGAAAAGACGCATCTCCTCTGCTGTGCGGCACAACCCCATGCAGAACTGATGCATCTCCGTTGCTGCGTGAATTGAACCTGTCGCAAAGATGCATCACCGCTACAGCCTGCATTGCCTTCGGAACTGTCACTTTGTGATGCATCCTCGGTGCAGGCCCTCACACTTTTCGTTGACGACAGCCTTTACAATGACAACGGACTTTGCCTCTCAGTCTTGCAGATCCTCGGAACCTATGCATCGTCCCAACTAAATGAAGCATCCCCGACTTCAAACTTCGCATCGCAAGCCCCGTCTATGGGACCCTCAATGTCGATGCAACAGCACTTCACTCCACAGCCTCGCCGCATCTCAGGACTGACGAATCGCCTCGGCTGTGCAATGCCACGGATCACAACACGGGTCACAACACGGGTCTCTGCAATGCTCTGCAAGCCAGGATTTAAGGTACTCTGTTCAGGGGGCCTAACTGGGTCACTGTATCCAGCGCGCACTCCATCACAGTTGGCCTCAACTTGTGACTTTGTCTCGGTCCTGCACAACCAGATATCTACAGTTGGCACTTTATGCCTTTTCGTGCTTTTTTCTCTAAAATGTTAAAATTCAATGTCTCTGGATCTACTAATTGGATGTTTGTCATTTTGGTCTTGTTTTATTTATTGAATTAAGCTCTATGTTTCTAACCTGGTTTGTGATTTTTTGGTGTGGTGTTTTCACTGGTTTACTGTTTGAAGTGTTGCACACATACTTTATACATTGCCTCTAAGTTAAGCCTGACTGCTCTGCGCCAAGCTACCCCAGGATGAGCACAGGTTAATTTTGGGTTTGCTTGTGCCTTACCCTGACTAGGACTGTGGTTGCTGCTTCACTACTGCTCACACCCCAGTCAACCAGTAACCCAATTTCTATCTCTATATTTCTCTGCCTCTCTTTCTTTGTCTCACTCCCTTGTCCCTTGTCCCTCTCTTGCTCTTTTGCTCTCTCTCTCCCTGTCTCTCTCTATCTCTCTGTCTCTAATCCATTGATTTGTAAACAAGTGTTCACTCTGGAGTGCTGGACACTGGGCAGATATATCTTAATGTGTCAAGAACATCACCTTTCAGGTACAAGTCTTCCTTGCTATCATTATTTCCCTTTGTTCAGGGCAGTACTGGTGGTTAGTGCACTCTGCAGAGAAACTAGCCACAGTCAACAGCCTGTCTTCAAAAAGAGAACTGCTCTAAAGGCAAAAGTTGATAACAAAGGGAAGATTAATAAACAGCTGGTAACACCTGATAACAAGAAGACATTAAAGCTACTACATCTGTCCCACAATTTCTGTCAGGACCGGTATATAATTATACTGAGTGTCTCTTTCTGCTTCTTGTCCCTGCCACTGAACCCAACTAGATTTAGCGCCAGCATTCTAAACAGTCTGACTGAATAACTGACTCAATGAGCTCAGATCCTACACACCGATCAACTGCATCTTTTAGCAATGATCTAAATATAATGCCTTGAAGTCAGAGAGTGCAAGGGCCTCATTTCAAGAGGTCGACAATCCTAGATAGTTGGGACCTAAGCAAAAAGGCGCGCACTCCATTTGTAATGAGGTTGACTTTAGGCACCTTGAGGCAAATTATGGCCCAGATTTACTATGATTTTGCATTAGGGTTGTGTCACTTTGTGGTACAGCCCCAACGCAAAATCACTTTTGCCATTTACTAAGCCATGCAAAGCCACTTGGTGTAGCTTTGCATGGTTTAGTAAATACAAAGTAACATAATGCAACCCATAGCACTGTCTTGCATTACTTTGCATCAGGTAGGCATTACTTGGGTGGAGCATGGGAGTTCCAATGCATCCAATCATGTATTTTGACACCACCCATATTTACAAAGACGAGTAAATACGGGTTTGCGCCAAAATGGTGCACTTGCCTGGCAGAAGCATAGCGAGGAGAAATATATTTATTACTCCTTGTTACCTCCTATTTCCATTGTGCTGCATTTTGCAGCACACATACAAAAAGGGATAAGCTTTTAAGGATTAGTTTCCCTCCTGCACAAAAACAATCCTGCCTTTAACGCAGGCACCCTGACACTATGGTTTAATTGTGCCTCAATTAGCACAAGGCAGCACACAGTGTTCCAGCCCGAGGAGAGAGCAGAAATGCTCCATTTGTTTGTGATTATGGACCATTTCTGCTCTCTCCTTTTCACGCACTGCAGTGCCATGTTGCACGAAATAATTGTAAATGTGCTCCCACATCTTTATTATCCCTGGTGGTCCAGTGGACCCCTGACTCCTTCTCTTACTCTGCTTTCTGCCCCCTTTTTCCTCTCCTTTCTGCTCCATTTCACCCTTTAGCCTCTTGACCCTTCACTCTTTTCTTCTCTTTTTGTCTGCCTTTTGCTCCGTTTCACCCTTTATTCTTTCTTCACTTTTTCTCTGTATTTCACTTTTTTCTCACTTTTCTCGCTCTTTTGGCCTCCTTTTCCCCCGTTTTCCCGCCACTGCTGGCCCCGCGGCCCCTCCCCCCCAGCGCGACCATACCGTTCCAGTTCCCCTCCCCGCCTCCCAGCTGTCCAGCCCTCCCCGACCTCTACTTAATGGCGGCCGCTGCGGGGACAGGCAAGCAAGACCACTGACTCACTGTCAGTAAGACTGCTCTCCCACCCTCGCAGCTCCACCACTAAGTGAGGCCCTCTGTGAGCCCCTGCACTCCCGTAGTGCTGGTGTTCGAGGCCCTCCTCCACCCGCAGGTTATACCTGTGCCTCATCCCTGGTGGTCCAGTGGACCCCTGACTCCTTCTCTCACTCTGCTTTCTGCCCCCTTCTTCCTCTCCTTTCTGCTCCGTTTCACCCTTTAGCCTCTTGACCCTTCACTCTTTTCTTCTCTTTTTCTCTGCCTTTTGCTCCGTTTCACCCTTTATTCTTTTTTCACTTTTTCTCTGTATTTCACTTTTTTCTCATTTTCCTCGCTCTTTTGGCCTCCTTTTCCCCCATTTTCCTGCCGCTGCTGCCCCCGCGGCCCCTCCCCCCAGCGCGACCAGCCCGTTCCAGTTCCCCTCCCCGCTCCCGCCTCCCAGCTGTCCAGCCCTCCCCGACCCCTACTTAATGGGGGCCGCTGGCACGCCGAAGGCACGCCAAAGGCAAGCCCGTCTGCGCCCGTCCGCGACCAGCGCCAGGAATCCTGGATCTCCGAACCGCCAATGCTACAATCCAGCGGCACTCCACGCTCTCAACCCAGAATGCAACAACTGCATGCTAGCATCACCAGCCAACACCCACGGACCCTTCAGCTGTCACTGCTGCCGGCACACCTGCAGCATCGCCAAGACCACGGACCCAGCGCAACCCGCCCGCAAGAACACAACCGAACCGAGGACCCTGCAGTGCATCCTTCTCAACGTCCGATCCCTCCACAAACACTCCACCGAAATCTGGGACTTCCTCGACAGGACCACCCCGGACATCGAATTCTTCACCGAAACCTGGACCAATGCCACCTCGGGACCGGACATCGCCATCGCCATTCCCCAAGGATACAAAATCTCCCGAAATGACCGCCCTAGTCGCCCTGGAGGAGGAATCGCCATCGTCCACAAATCCACCCTCCGGCTGAGCACCCTCCCCTACAAGCCCACAGACCTGATGGAACACCTACACTTCAAGATACAGGCCAGCCCGACCACCACCCTCCGAGGAACTCTCGTCTACCGCCCCCCCGGACCACGCGGACCCTTCACCAACTCCATCACGGACATCATCTCCCCGCAAGCCATCGCATCCACCAACTATACCTTACTGGGAGACCTCAACTTCCATCTCGACAACCAGCTAGACCCCAACACCACATCCCTCCTGGACAACCTCCACAACATTGGATTCCGCCAGATCGTGACCGAACCCACGCACTCAGCAGGACACACCCTCGACCCCCTCTTCACAACAGGAAACTCCATCACCTTCAGTCACACCGCCGAACTCCCGTGGACAGACCATCGTTGCATCCACTTCACCTTCAGAACACCCACCATCCACAGACATCAGCACTTGCTCCCATGAAGAAACTGGACCAAAATCACCGATGACCAGCTCACCTCCTCACTCTGCAACACCACCCCAACCACCGCGGAAGACGACGACCCCAACACCGCAGCCCAAACTCTGCACAGATGGATCTCCGACACCGCCAACACCATAGCCCCCCTCAAGAAGAACAACAACACACACGCCAAGAAAGCAAGATGGTTCACCACCGAACTTCAAGAGTCCAGACGCACATGCCGCTGCCTCAAAAAGGCCTGGAGGAACTCCAAATCCACAGAAGCCCACAACAACTTCAGAGCTGCCACCAAAGCCCACCACCAACTCATCAGAAATACGAGGAAAACAGCGATCAAAGACAGAATCTCCACACAACAGCAAAGAGCTCTTCAGCATCATCAAAGAGTTCGCCCAACCGATCAGCAAATCTACCGACATCCCTCCATCACAAGACCTCTGCAACAAACTCAGCACCTTCTTCCACCACAAAATCAAGAACATCTACGACAACTTCGATGAAGACAGCCAACACACCGAACCCTCACCAGATGCCCCCGACACCCTGAAGCCAATGATTGACAGCTGGACACCCCTCACCACCGAAGACACACTGAAGACGATGAAGTCAATCCACTCCGGGGCCCCCACGGACCCCTGCCCCCACCACATCTTCAACAGAGCCACCGACACCATCGCACCCATGCTCCGACACACCATCAACCGCTCCCTGGCGAACACCTCCTTCCCTGATGACTGGAAACACGCCGAGATCAACCCCCTCCTGAAGAAGCCCTCGGCGGACCCCACCGACCTAAAAAACTACAGACCCATCTCCCTGCTCCCGTTCCCAGCGAAAGTCATCGAGAAAGCCATCAACAGCAAACTCGCCACCTTCATCGAAGAACAAAACATCCTCGACTCCTCCCAATCCGGTTTCAGAAAAAACCACAGTACAGAAACCGCCCTCCTCGCAGCAACAGACGACATCCGCTCCCTCCTGGACAGAGGAGAGACAGTATCCCTCATCCTCCTCGACCTTTCAGCCACCTTCGACACAGTCTCTCACCGCACCCTAGCACGCAGACTCCACGAAGCAGGGATCCGGGACAAGGCCCTCGACTGGATCCGCTCATTCCTAACTGGCAGAACGCAGCGGGTCAGACTCCCTCCGTTTCTCTCGGACCCTACACCGACCACCTGCGGAGTCCCCCAGGGATCCTCCCTCAGCCCCACGCTCTTCAACGTCTACATGGCTCCACTCACCCCATCGTCAGATCCCACAGACTCAACATGTTTTCCTACGCAGACGACACCCAACTCATCCTCTCCCTATCCAACAAACCCAACGCAGCCAAACACAACTTTCAAGAAAGCATGGAAGCAGTCGCCAAATGGATGAAAAACAGTTGCCTACAACTCAACACAGACAAAAAAGAAGTACTCATCATGGGCCCACACCCCAAAGCCTGGGACGACACCTGGTGGCCCACCGCCCTCGGAAGCCCACCTACCCCCACAGACCACGCACGCAACCTTGGAATCATCCTGGATTCCGAGCTCAAAATGGCCCGCCAGATCAACTCCGTCGCATCCTCCTGCTTCTACACCCTCCGCCGCCTACGTAAGACCTTCAAATGGATCCCCCTCGAGCACAGAAATACCGTCACTCACGCCCTCGTCACCAGCAGACTTGACTATGGCAATGCACTCTACGCCGGAATAAACAAAAACCTCACCCGCAAGCTACAAAACATCCAGAACACCGCCGCAAGACTGGTCCTCAATCTGCCAAGACACTGCCATATCTCCCAGCACCTGCGCACACTCCACTGGCTCCCCATCGAGGCTAGAATCACCTTCAAGATCCTCACCCACGCACACAAAGCCCTCCACAACGCCAGACCAGCGTACCTGAACAGCCGCCTCGCTTTCCACGCACCCCAAAGGACCCTACGATCAGCCCAGCTCTCCTACACCGTGGTCCCCCATGCCAGAAAGACCAGATCAGGAGGCCGCTCCTTCTCCTTCCTTGCGGCCAGAGCCTGGAACGCCCTACCGCCGCTCCACCTCAGACAGACAACATCACTCCCCATCTTCATGAGAAACCTTAAAACTTGGCTCTTCGACAGACCTCCTTGATGGAATGGAACCTGCACCCCCCCTCCCAGAACCTTGAGACCCTTATGGGTGAGTAGTCGCGCTTTATAAATACCTGATTGATTGATTGAAGGCAGATTATGGGCATAAGATAAATGAGACCAAACTGGTACAAGCATGTAAAGAATTGACAGGAAACTTTATTACAACTCTAGTCTTACATGGGGTACCAGTAGTCACAGCTTGCAACGAAGCCATGGTCTCTACTCCTAAAGTCAACCATGCAGCACTCAATTGTACTTTGTGTTCTTTATAGCCGCTGCAGGCAACTCCACATTGGGGGTTTGGCTGCCCATGGTGGGATGGGTGCAGTGGCATGTGGGCATTGAACCATGGCAACCTTTCGAGGTCAGAATTCAGATCCCCCCGCTTGCTGCCTACCAGGGAAATTCCACAGTGGCAAAATGGACTGCATAGCTTGTGTGTCTTTGCTAAAAGAATATGTGTCAGAAAAGACTTGTTATTTTTCAATTTCAATTTCGTTTGTGTATGTTGATGTCACATACATAGAAGCATAGATTTATGTAGGAAATGTCACCTTTAAATTCCTTAATGGTGACAGACAGAAACCTAGTTATTAGTGCATGCTGGTTGATGGGTGAGGTTTCTACAGCTAGTTTATGGACAGGTAATGTTGGAATATTAAAAGTAGTTATTGTTTTTTATAGTGAATGAATGAAAAGATGTCTAAAGCTCACAGCTACTACGGAGAGTGGCATGGCTCTATATCTGTACAGGCAAATGTGCATGACTAAGAGAGAAGAGGTGAGTTTTGTGCTTTTCTATATAGCTATTCTCGTGAAATGGCATGGAGTGATAGCGAAAGCTGATTCCATGCTTTGCTGGCGATACCTAGGAATAGCGTCAACTGTACCTCCCATGATAGAATCAGGGTACTTCTATAAGCAGTGACGCAGTTGAGCAGAGGGTTTCTGAAAGACTGTAGTGCACCATCCTGAATCAAATACAGAGGTAAATGTTTATAAA
The DNA here is from genome assembly GCA_963921515.1 of Calotriton arnoldi. Taxonomy (NCBI): domain Eukaryota; kingdom Metazoa; phylum Chordata; class Amphibia; order Caudata; family Salamandridae; genus Calotriton; species Calotriton arnoldi. The sequence continues at coordinate 767,042 of CAWUFW010006373.1, read as the reverse complement.
AGGCCAGATGTATGAAAGTCAGCACCTAGAACAAAATTCTTTTCTTAATGGGGAGCCAATGTAAATGCCTGAGGTGACCAAAAACTGATTAGTTAAGGTGGGCTGCTACATTTTGCACTGTAGTCTTCTAATCCTTCACTTCAGCAGGCCAATAAATTGGCAATTTGAATAGTCCAGCCTGGATGTTCTCAATTTATGGACTACTGTCTTGCGCGCTTCTAAAGGTAAGATGTCAAGAAAGGTCCTAATTAACCAGATCAAGCCAAACCAGGTGCTTGTCACTGACAGAATTCGAGAGTTCAGGAAGAACTTATCATCTATCTTAATTTTCAAGAGTAGTGGGGGCGGGGCGTCCACTGGCCAACTGTTGTTTGTCCAATGATCTCTGACCTTTCCAAACAGCAAGATATTCATTTAATCAGCATTGCACTGTAGATAACTCTCATGCAGCCAATGCAGAACATATTTTAGGCAAGCAACAAAGAACAAAGCTTTATCTATGGCAGAACGGTGAAAGGTGAGAAGCAGCTGAGTGTCATCAGCATATGAAATGGTCACATAACCATGCAATTCAAAAGGTTTAGTTTGAGGTGCCATATATAATCAGGGCCACTGGAATTATGTGATTGTGCGGCCATGGCGTTTTTCTCATAATTATAGATTTGCCGCATTTGCCAGATAATCCATCATTGGCTGCAGAATCTACAGATGTTAACAAAAATAATTGTTTCTAGCTCAAATGGTTCAAAAGTTACAAAAAATGCAGTGACACATGTTCACACACAGTGGAAGGACCTTTGCAATGGCTGAGTGGTCACCTTTCTGTTGTTTATTGCTACATTTTGGTGTTAAACTAGTACTAATAAGGTGCAAACAATACCCAGACAGTGTTAACAAGTGTAAAAATGTCAAAATAATGAAGTAATACTACCACAAAATGTGCCACATTATAGTGCATAATTTTTCTTATCTTGCCGCATAATTTTCTGAACCCTGCAGCATCATTTGGCCCTCTCCTGCTGCATAATTCCAGTCACCCTCTATATAACAAAGTGAGGCTCAGAGAAGAGCCCTGTGACAAAAGTAAGCCTCTTACTGTACAAAGAATGGGGTGCGAGCCAGATGCCAGCTCCCCTATCCGATGCAATAGGACAGAGTGGGATACAATATCGGAAGACACATACAGATCGAGCAAAATCAAGATGCCACTTTTACCTTCATCCAAAGCAAATGTAATAAAATTCCTCACCTCAAGAAGAGCAGTTTCAGGGCTGTGCTGTGGGTGATATCTGGATTGAGTATGGTGAAGGAGATTGTTTGCCTTCGAATAGTTGGAAAGCTTAATATTGACAAACTTTTCCATCATTTTAGTAACAGCAAACAGAGAGATAGGACAATAATAGGATAGAATTGATGTATCATATGACTTTTGTTTAAGCGAGAAGGATATCTTTAGCCCTGCTTCCAGCAAGCAGGAACCTCAGCTAATCAATCTGTGTGTGAAAGTGTGTCAATGTAGCTGAGATGTGAGTAGTTTATTGTGTAAGATTTGTTTTAAACCTGATTTAAAGTGAACAGATCATAAAGGCTACGTGCAAATCTAACAAAAATGTTTTTGGAAAGAAGGCTTTTGGTCAGTTGTTATATAAATAGTTCCTTATATTACTAAAACTTTGTGATAGTACAATTCCAATGTGCCATCAGATGAGCATAACATAGCAAACATGTAATTTAAAAACAAATAAATAAATACATTCATTCACCAACACATTTAACAGGACAAAATATGGTACAGTTAACATGGAGATATACAAAGTGCAGTAAAGGAGAGATGCTACTAGACAACATTTTCAAAACATATATGAGCTTTCACACACAGCCTTCCTGTTGCTCATGTGCTTCCAGCCGAGCATGCAGGGTTAGCCAGGGTATCCTCAGGATCCTCCTGTGCATTACTGTCAGTCCGGAGTGCCACCGATGATGCTGGGAGGATACCATAGCATGACATTTGCCTTCAATCATGCCCAGTGCCAGAAATAATTGTTCCTCAAAATGAAGGTCAAAACTACAAAGATTTTCACTGACATGGTAAACCGATTTTTATTTTTGTGTGTGTTGATTTCTTGTGTTGGTAGCCTGTGTATGATTGATTGATGTTGGCATGACTTTCAGCTACTGATTGGTGTGGCGGAGCCCTGACAGTTCACTCCCTCCTCCCCACTTGCAGTAGCATGTGTTGCAAATGTTTGAAGTCTTATTGGAATATGTACAGTTTATAATACTGTTACCAAAGAAGAAATGTTGATCAAAATTTTAGAGTTAAATTAAAATAATTGAAAAATTTCCTAAGAATAGTTTTTTCACTTCAAAAATATTTTCCTTTTATGTATTTTTCCCTATCTTTTGTTAGTGTTATTGCTGGCTTCCAGTGATGTCTATGAATGTGTGTCCAAGGTTAGGCAGGAGTAGATGTGACCCTAATTGGCCGGAGGTTTAACTGAACTGCAGTAGATTTCGTTTTAACATTTGAGAATAGCCTTAACGTAATCGAAACCAAATTCCAACTGACTGGCATGGGTAGATGATGGAATGGGTGAATTGACTTGGGACGTTGTGCTCTTCTGAGTCTGATGATGCCTTGATCACCTGATGCGAATTGTGACTCTGCACCCACAAATACATGCACTGCTGCCTCTGATTCAGCTGACTAATTCTTCCCTGGCACCTCACCATATCATCTCTGCACTTTCACGCTGTACTTTCTTCGCACAGGCATACAATGAAGATCTGCGTTGCCTCTTATTCCAAACTATGACCATTGGAAGTGAACTAATGATGTTGCTTCAATGACATGTCTACGTCATCTGACTAATCGACCAAACTCTTGTTTGGCTCCTTAGTCTGTTTATAGTTACTTGTTGTTGCTGGGCGCATCTTACTTTACAACTTGTACTGAATTCTCAACACATGCATTATCAGTCTTTCCAGTAATACATTGTCCAGAATTTCGCCTTCTTCCCTTACCATTTCACATTTGGCCATTGAGAACAAGTTAATTAGTGTGTTTTGCCTCACTCGTCTCAGACACTCAGATTCCTGGTTGGGGTGCTTAAAAAAAGAAGTAGTGCTGTATGTTCAGGACACCGATTGCAAAGCTCAAGTAAGCTGCATTTTATCAGCATGTTGATGCGTAGTCAGTTAAGTACATGGTGCAAAATTTAGAAGTAGGTGGCGTTTTGGAACAGCAAACATTCTGTCTACATCAACCCTCCTCCTACCAGTGCTTTGCGTTCAAGGTGGAATCTATTGTTTGCTAAATATGTTAAATCTGTGTAATGAGTAGGCAATTAAACACTTGGCACAAAATCAAGAAACATACGGGGCTACAATACACACCACACAAATATTAAAAAATAGACACTAAGCAAGCTGACTACAGCCATTCTCATGCTTTCACTCCAATGCTCCGCCTAACAAATGGAGAAATCAAATTCACGCAAATCATAGCACACTTTGTGAAATGAATAAAGCATCTGGTGCAATGTCTTGAAAGCCAGTAGGTAGGGGCAGGCCACTCAAAAATCAACTGGTCTACACTCACTATACAACCACGCTAACTTCAAAAGGATACCTCAGATAACACTAAGGTGATGATTGGAAGTAGGGTGGGTCTTTGACTGCACGCCTACTACCCTCACAAGATGGGATGGGTTCCAATTTCATCTCTGTGTCTTTAGTGCATAATTTAGGAACCATTTTTAATTCAATGACATCAGGGAGTCCACTAAATGTGGCCTTTGTCTCTAGGTGCACCTTCCTTCTTCATAGTCTTCAGAAAATTATTCATTTTTTTAATTGACAATGGCAAGTATCTAGCAGTTGCAAACGTTATAGTCTCACTGCTAGATCATGCTTATTCCTAATATTTGGGTCTTCTTGCATACTTTTATCAGAGGCTCCATGTGGAGCAGACTCTTACTGCCTGCTTTCGAGCTGGTGCTCCTAAGTTTATCCATTACCCACCACCTTGTTTCGGCTTGACACTGGCTCTCCATTAAATCTCAGATTGATTTCAAATTCTTTGTTATCATCCATTGAGTCATTCACGGCCATACTCCTGCATTTAGTTACAAAAGTATTTGCTTCTTTACCCCTGCTTGACTGCTTAGTTCTTCCACAAACAACACTCTGGCTGGTCCAAAACTCAACAGAGCTAGTTTGATGGCCATCACCTTTTTGCTCTGGCCCAATCTCTCTCCCTTTGTCCTTGTGTATTATCTCTTTCAGTTCCAGAAATCCCCCAAGACCTGTTTGTTCTCCATTACATAAAAGTAGTTCAGCTGGTTCTCACCCTCTCATCAATACACTTTTAAATGAGACAAAGAGCTCAAAAGACAATAACAAAACATACAAATCGCCCCAACTCAGAAAGAACATTTGAAAGTGTTTTACATCACAGTCCTGCATTCCGCCTGAGCATGAGGCCCCTATTACTTCCCCATTATCAGCCAGGGGTTTTGACAATACAAACCCGATCACTAAGGTCAGATTTAATAAAAAAGAAACATTGGATACTTGGACTGTTCCACAATAACGCTTAGGCCAATGTATAAACATGAATCAGAGATTGTCATAAGCCCTTTCCTCACTGAGCTTGACAGAAGACATGGGTAGGGATGCCCACTTCCAGGAGCCATATACATTAACAGATCAATGCAAACTGTTCCGAATATATGCATCACAACCTCTAGGGGCTAAAGCCACATAGATGTCTAAGAATTTGAGTTGACAGTGTTCTGTTTTGTTGCATGAGCAAATGAAAATGTTGAGATTTTAGATAAAGAAAAGTGACCAAACTTTTTTTTGTTTGTTTTTGCTACGTCTCCTTTGTTTAATCAGTTGCAAGCCTTGTTATGATCCTTTATGTTTCCAAACTTTGTTCTACCTTCTACCTAGATTATAGGAGCCGCAAGCGCGCTAAATCCCGGAAGGACCACACCAGCTTGCTCAGACGCTGAAGTTGACATATCCCTCCTTTAACTAGTTTACTTGCTGGATTTGCAAACTCCTGCTGATAGAGTTCATGATCTCCTAATTCTCCTTTAGCACAGCCGCAGATGCTTTTCATTTGCTTTGCTAACTCTGAAATTGTGCTTGGTCTTTTGTACTTTGATCTGTATCTCAGTCAAAAGCACCGAGAGATTGTTCAGATGTGGCATTGAGGCTTTGTATACAATGCCAGTCCTGTTGCCATAGAAACTCACTTCACTGAAGTAGTGATTACTACTTATGATTTCTGGATAACATTTCCTTTTCAATGCCCCGAATTAATCACTTCAAATGGATTAGCTATAGTCAGAGAACGGAAAATGTAGGAAAGCAAGGTATTGTCCGTTCCTACCTACTCTGAGTCACGCCAGATTCAAGGTTTATGAGATGCTTTCTTCCTACAAACAGCAAATTCACTGCAAATGCCTCTTAGTATAACTCTAGTTATTATTTCGAATAGAGCCCTCTCCTTTTGCTCCTTAGCAAATATATTATTGATTTTCTCTGTGGTGCTTTTTCGAACAAAAAATAGCCCTTCATAAAAATTATAACATTTACCACAGATGTTGAATTCTGCGCTATTCTGATTTGCTTATTTACAAGTAGCAATATATAATTTGCAATAATGTTTTAGATCAAGAAAGGATGGACAGGCTGCCAATCTGACCTATCCTCACCATGTCTGCATTTTCTTGGAGGTAAGGCGGAGGCCAGCATGGGGAGCTAATATTCATTACTTAGTGGATGAAATTTGAGCATCTTTCACACAGCCCTATGCTTTGGGGTTAGTAAAATGTCCTCTCCCAACCTTAAGAGACGAAGCCCAATCATAGCTTGAACAGGGATTTGGGAAAAAATTGCAGGCAGTGCCTCACACCTTCTCCAGAAGCCGCACTTCCCATTATTTGCACTATAGATACACCACGGGGCACAAGAGACGGTGTTCACCAGATGCTATGACGTGCCCAGGTGTGTCAAGCTAAAATATACAGCTAAAACTTGGATTTGCATTTTGCACAACTACACATAATTTCAAGTAATATTCCCCAAATCTTCTTAGCTATACGAAAGTAAATTTCTCTAATTTTGCACCCCCTACCTGTTACCATTTCCTAATGAAATCTTTTTAACAGTATGAGATCGAGCAATATGTCGCATGGTTTGATTTTACATAAATTGCCCCATAAGAAAATGTCATGTTAAAACAAGCAATGCTAGAGCCAAGAAATCTGCCTTTCGCAAGCTGATGGTTAAATTGGACTTTAATGTTTTTATTCCACTCATGCCTCAACAATAAAAAATAAATATGCCACTGTCTTATAGTTGTGACCATTGCCTCTCAAGAAAATGCTTACATATAATAGAAAATTAATAATTGAATATAATTTATAATATAACAATGCCAGTGCATCATAGCAGGCAGGTACAGATCACAAATAAATATCATTTTAATCAGCACAAAGAAAAGATATTGTTTTGTTATTTTTTTTAATATATCTGAATACATACTTTAAACACATCAAGATGATTTCAAAAATAAAACAAAACCTGGCATCCTTGGTGTAGTTTCCCCTGACTTTTTGCCTACTGACCTCCTGTTTTGCTGGCCTTGTTTTTTCTGGCTTTAAGATTCTGGGTACTGTAACGCTGCTAACCAGTGCTAGAGTGCATAAGCTATGTGTTAGAAATGGGGGTCTCTAGTTGCAGAGGTAGGTACCTTTGTCCAAATAGGGACCCTTGCTTCTAGTCAGGGTAAGGGGGATACACTTCTAAAATAACCCCTGTTCACCCCCTTGGTAGCTTTTTACGAGCAGACAGGCTCATCTCAGAGGCAGTGTGGAAAGCATTTGTGAACACATACAGTAATACAGTGAAAACACTACAAATGGACACCACACCAGTTTAGAAAAATAAGTAATCTTTATCTAAACCAAACAAGACCAAAATGACAAAAATCCACAATACAGTAATAAATGTTAGAGTTGCGCACACAAACAAAAAGGGTCGCAGGGAAGGTGATGCGTCGGTTCCTTACACTCACGGAAGGTGATGCGTCGGTTCCTTGCTCCGGGGAAGGTGCTGCGTCGGTTCCTTACTGCTGTGCAGGGGAGGTGATGAATCGGTTCCTTGCTGGAGAGGAGGTGATGCGTCGGTTTCTTACTGCGTGGGGAGGTGATGCGTCGGTTTCTTACTGCGTCCCCCAACGATGCGACAGACTTGGCGCCGCGATGCGATGATCCGTGACGGAGCGTGGGTTCTTGCAGCCGCACAGCAGGCCTTGAGTCAGAATCGGTGCGGTGATCTCGGACTTCAGTGCACTCGATGCAGCGTGCAGCGACTTCTTGAGCTGCGGGCAGGCGCTGCGTCGTTTTCTTCGGTGATGCGTCGGAAACAGGTGTAGATGAGTTGCGCTTCTCAAAGTTGTGTTACTTTTCCCAGCTCCCAGCGGCAAACAGCCTCCAGAGGTCCAAAACAACAGCAGGCACCTCGTAGCAGGTCAGAACTCCCAGCACGGATGTTCAGGGGAGCTGGTGTTGTGTCCCTGAGACTTCAGAACAGATCTTCCTCAAGCAGGGGACACAGCAAACAGCAAAGTCCTTTCTCCTTTCCTTGGCAGCAAGTAGCCACTCCAGGCCAACCCCAGACATCAAATAGAACAGGGGCAGTATTCCTCCTCAGCTTGTCCGTCTCTTCTCCTTGGCAAAGGTTCCTCTTGATTCCCAGAAGTAATCTATAGTTCTGGGGTTGGGCCCCAATATTTATACAGCAAAATCCTTTGTTCTCTAGTGGCAGAGAAGCCCTGTGCTCAGTCCAAACCAGTTCTGTCCTCTCTGGTGCAGCTTTCTGGCAGGAGGTGGAGACAGCATTGTGGAAGGCAGACCAGGCCCAATCATATGAAAGGAAATCTCCTTCCCCTACTCTAAATGCAGCCCAGGTCTATTCAGTCCAGCCCTGACTCATGCAGACTCTCTGAAGCCACTACACATCCCCAGTCCCTGTCACTCCAAAGCCAGACAGTCAATACACATCATATCAGAGGCACACTGGATAGCTAAGCAAGAAAATACCTACTTTCTAAAAGTGGTATTTTCAAACACAGAATGTAAAAATCACCCTCACTAAAAGATGCATTTTAACATTCTGAGTTCAAGCATACTAAACTTTATTTTCCTACCTTGTTCCCAGGGGTAGTTATGTTTATAAGATATTATAAGCAAACTCCCCATTACTGAAAAACTAAATTGGCAGTATTTCACTATCAGGACATGCCACACACATCAGGGCATGTCCTACCTTTCACATACACTGCACCCTGCCCACAGGGGTATCTTGGGCCCACCTTACGGGTGGCTAACATGTAAGAAAAGGCAAGGTTGGGGCCTGGCAAGTGGGTGCACTTGCCAAGTCGACATGGCAGTACCAAACTGCGCACAGATACTGCAGTGGCAGATCTGTGTTACATTTACAGGCTGCTTATGTGGGTGGCACAATCAGTGCTGCAGGCCCACTAGCAGCATTGGATTTACAGGCTCTGGGCACACACAGTGCACTGTACTAGGGAATGACTAGTAAATCAAACATGCAATCATGGAATCACTAATCCATAAACACAATTTACAGGGAGAGCATGTGCACTTTAGCACTGATCAGCAGTGGTAAAGTGCCCAGAGTCATAAATCCACCAACAGCAGGTCAGAAAAAATACAGGAGGAAGGCAAAAAGTTCCGGGATGACCCTACAAAAAGGGCCAAGTACTACACTATGTACTCTAAACATGGTAGCATTGGCTTATCCACAATTGGCATTGTTAGAAATGGGGATCTCTAGTTGGCAGAGGTAGGTACCTTTGACCAAGTAGGGGACCTTGCTTCTAGTCAGGGTAAGGGGGCTACACTCCTAAAATAACCCCTGCCTACCCCCTTGGTAGCTTGGCACGAGCAGGCAGGCTTATCTCAGAGGCAGTGTGTAAAGCATTTGTGAACACATACAGTAGTACAGTGAAAACACTACAAATGGACACCACACCAGTTTAGAAAAATAAGTAATCTTTATCTAGACTTAACACAAGACCAAACGACAAAAATCCACAATACAGTAATAAAAATATGACTTTCAAATGGTAGAAATAGCTTAGTTCAATGTAGATGGTAAATGCAACACTTTACTCTCAAAGTACCTTGGATGCGTAACGCAAAACAAAGAAAAGGGTCGCAGGGAAGGTGATGCGTCGGTTCCTTGCTTCGGGGGAGGTGATGCGTCGGTTCCTTACTGCAGCGCAGGGGAGGTGATGCGTCGGTTCCTTACCAGAGAGGAGGTGATGCGTCGGTTTCATACTGTGTTCCGGTTACGATGCGACAAGATGGCGCCTCAATGCAATGCGATGATCCGGTGCGATGCGAAAAAATGGCGGTCTTTGATGCAATGCGACAACTTGGATGCGATGCGTGCACGCCCGACGGCCGCGCGGCGAGATCGATGAACTCTGGAGCCGCGACAGGCCCTGCGACACGCTTCTCCGGTGATGCGACAGCAACCTCTGTGGCGGCGGCACGCTTCTCCAGTGATGCGACACGCTTCCTCAGCGATGCGACGGCGAACAGCTGCGGCGGCAACACGCTTCTTCTGCGATGCGACGGCAACTGCTGCGGCAGCGACACGCTTCTTCCTCGTTGCGTCGCGCTTCCAGCTCCCAACGACACGCAGTCTCCAGAGGGCCCAAAACAACATCAGGCACCTCTCTGCAGGTAGAACTCCCAGCAAGGGAATTCAGGGGGAGCTGGTGGTGAAGTATTTGGGTCCCTGAGACTTCAGAACAGGAGGCAAGCTCAACTTTAAGCCCTTGGAGATCTTCCTCAAGATAGTAAAAGTACATACAAAGTTCCTTTTCTCCTTTCCTTGGCAATGAGTAACCACTGCAGGCCAACCACAAACAGCAAACAGCACAGGGGCAGTCTCCTCCTTCAGCTTCCTTGGTTTCTCTCCTTGGCAAAGGGTTCGTCTTGATTCCCAGAAGTGATCTAAAGTTCTGGGGTCTGGGCCCCAATATTTATACTGCAAAATCCTTTGTTCTCTGAAGGCAGAGAGTGTCTGTTTCCAGCCAAAACCAGTTCTGTCCTCCCTGGTGCAGCTTCCTGGCATGAGGTGGAGACAGCATTGTTGAAAGCAGACCTGGCTCAGGTAGCTGAAAGGAAATCTCCTCCCCTACTCTCTATTCTATGAAGGCTCAGACAAGTGAAAGGAAATCTCCTCCCCCTACTCTCTATTCTATGAAGGTCCTATTCAGCCCAGCCCTGACCCATCAGACTGCTGGAGCCAAAGCCCTCTCCAGCCCCCTGTCATTCACAAACTAGACATGGAATACACAAACCTAGCAGAGGCATTCTGGATGGTTAGGCAAGAAAATACCTACTTTCTAAAAGTGGTATTTTCAAACACAGAATGTAAAAATCATCCACACTAAAAGATGTATTTTAACAGTCTGAGTTCAGGCATACTAAATTTTATTTTCCTATCTTGTTGCTAGGGTCAGTTAGGATTATAGGATGTTATAATCAAACTGCCCATTCTGGCCTATGGGAACAGATAGCCTTGCAATAGTGAAAAACGAAATTGGCTGTAATTCACTAGCAGGACATGCCACACACATCAGGGCATGTCCTTCCTTTCACATACAATGCACCCTGCCCATAGGGGTACCTTGGGCCTACCTTAGGGGTGACTAACATGCAGAAAAGGGAAGGTTTAGGGACTGGCAAGTGGGTGCACTTGCCAAGTCGACATGGCAGTCCCAGACTGCACACAGGCTCTGCAATGGGAGGCCTGAGCCATACTTTACAAGCTGCTTCTGTGGGTGGCTCAACCATTGCTGCAAGCCCACCAGCAGCATTTGATTTACAGGCCCTGGGCACACATGGTGCACTGTACTAGGGTCTGACAAGTAAATCAAATAAGCCAATCATGGAGTCACTAATCCATTACAACAATTTACAATAGGGAGCACTTGCACTTTGGCACTGAACAGCAGTGGCAAAGTGCCCAAAGCATCTAGACCAGCAAAAACATAGCAAAAATACAGGAGGCAACAGCAAAAAATGGAAAGGAGACCCACGCCAATGGTGCCAGGTCTAACAGGCATATTTAAAGTGCTTGTAAGTCCCTAGTAAAGTGCACTATATATGACCTGGGCCTGAAAATTAGATGTTACTGGTGGGCCTGCAGCACTGATTGTGCCACCCACTAAGTAGCTCAACATGGCTTAGGCCTGCCATTCCAGAGCCTGTGTGTGCAGTTTTAAACTGCCATTTCGACCTGGCAAGTTAAACTACTTGCCAGGCCCAAACCTTCCTTGTTCTTACACATAAGTCACTCCTAAGGTAAGCCCTAGGTAGCCCCAAGGGCAGGGTGCAGTGTTTTCAAAAGGTAGGACATGTACTTTTGAGTTTTACTTGACCTGTAGTGAAAAACGGCTTAGTTTTTCATTATTGCAAGGCCTATCTTAACATGGGCATTGCCTTAAAACATCTTTCAAGTGTATTTTACCATTGGGAGCATATAGAACATTGGAGTTTGGTGTCTCTGTACACACAACTTAAAAACACATCTTTTAGTAAAGTTGTTTTTTTAATTGCAGGTCTGAAATGCCACTTTTGGAAAGTTGGCATTTTCTTACTTTGACTATTCTGTGCCTCTGCCTGTCTCTGAATACATGTCTGAGTTATGGTGACAGCTGGGCGTTGTGCATTCCTTCTAGACAGTCACACAACAGGAGCTGGGGTGTGACATTTTGCATCATGATGATGGCCCATCACCAGGCTGATGAGCCTTACTGGGGTAGATCGGGAGGGAGGAGCTGACACTTGCACCTGCATAGGGCTGTGTCTGTCCACACACAAAAGACTGCATACCCCCCTGCAGTGTGTCTGGAGCCAGGTCAGGAAAGGCAGCGACCTTGTGATCTTCAAAGGCCTCTTTAATGTCTCCCCCACTTCAAAGGCACAGTTGGGTATGAGTACCAGACCCTGACACCACCAAATCAAAATTCTACTGAAACCGAAGACATTCTGCCTGGAAGAAGAGCTGCTGTTCTGTCAGAGGGACTGCTACTTTGCTACTCACCTTGCTGTATTGGCCAGCTGCCTGCTAATTTCTGTGATACAGGAGGGACTGCCACTTTGCAACTTGCACTGCTGTGTTGGCCTGCTGTCTGCTGCTTCTTGCCTGACAATGGGAGAGAATTGACCTGGTCCCTACATTCTTGAACCCAAAATTCTCCAAGGGCTTGCTGACATGCCTCCTGTTTTTCTGAAGTTTCAGGGACCCAAAATACTTTGTGCAACTCTCCTGGTGCTGCTGGACTCTGCAGTCTGTGAGTAGTACCCTTGCCTGAGGTGCCCACCTCCAGTCCTAGGCCTCAGAAGTGGGTTTTGCAGCTGTTTTAACCCTCAACGTTAATGCAGCAGTGACTTTGCACCAACCGGCTGCGACAAATTGTCCTTCTACACCGACACAGCGGGCACTTGACAACAGCGTTTCCAGCACTGATGCGGCTCAACGATGACAGTGATCCAGCTGCCGAAAACACTCGATGATGACAGCATGGCTCGACAGCGACACAATGCCTTCATCAGAAAAAAAAAGTTTTGACACCAAAGCTTCCATCAATGGCGTAGATTGGCGCCAACATTCGCCTCCATCCACAGATCAAGAACGATGCAGCGCCTCCTCGACTCCTCACCTCGAGTCTTCAACATCAACAAAAGTTCCATCGGAGGTACTTTGTTAACAGGACTTGTCTGGGTCTGGTACCTGGCCTGCCATTGATTGCAGTTGGCCTGAACTTTCGATTTGCACCAGTCCCTCGCAAGTAACCTTTTGACAGCTGGTGACGTCTAAGCACTGTTTTCATGTTTAGTCTTTAAAAAATCATATCTTGAGTTCTACTAATTGGATGTTTGTGGTTTTGGTCTTGTTTAATCAGATAGATATTCTCTAAGCCTGTAAGCTGGTGTGAAGCCTTTTGTGGTGTTTTCATTGAGTTACTGTAATTAAAGTGTGCACAAATACTTTACACATTGCCTCTTAAGTTAAGTCTGACTGCTCTGTGCCAAGCTACCAAAGGGTGAACAGAGGTTAATTTAGGGTGTGTATCTGACTTACTCTGACTAAGGTGGTGGTCCCTACTTGCACAGGGTGCAAACCTCTGCCAACTGGAGACCCAATTCCTAACAAATAGGCATAAAGAATAGAAAGAAAAAATGGCAATTGCAAAGTAATTTATTTGCCAACCAGCTCTGACAGTGAAATGCACTTCTTTTCAAGAGGATGTGCAGATGTGACCAGACTAAAAGCCATTACTTGCTGTGCAAGATAGCCAATGACCGAAGTGAGCTCACCTGCTGCAAGATGTTTTGTGCTGTGGTGTGCAGAAGAAAAATGTGAATGGCAGCAAAACAGACCACTAGATGAAGAGGACTGTGAGAACTTGGGTTACTGGTTGGGGTGGTGAAACCTGATTAAAGCAGGAACCACAATCCTTGTCAGGGTGAGGCACAAGCAAACCCCAAATTAACCTATGCTCAACCCTCTGGTAGCTTGGCACACAGCTGTCAGGCTTAACTTAGAAGCAATGTGTTAAGTATTTATGCAACACTTCACACTAAAGTGAAAACAAAACAAAAGGAAAATGCCACACCAAAAGAAAATAGAGTAAAATATAATAAATAAAACAAGACCAAAATGGCATAAATACAATCAGTAGAACTGGAGATATGCAGGTTTAAAGATTTCCGTAAACATAGCACCAAAAAGAACAAAGGCCAACTGGGGATATCAGGTTGCACTGAACTGGAAAAATGTCAGAAAATCAGGCCAACCATGATGGAGTATCTGCTGGTGACATGCACCCTGCTAGGTGAGCTGAACAAGAGTACCTTAAATCTTGGTTGAGGATCGGTGCGAAGTCTCGCGTCCAGAATGCGCTTCACAGCCAAGGCTATGCATCGGTTTTGAGGGTCTGCAAAGCTGCAATGTGAGGTCTTGCGTCATCTTCAAAGATCCCATTGGTGAGGACTTGCGATGTGATGGCCACCATCAAGGATGCGTCACACAGTCAGAGCAATGCGTTAGTTCAGAAAAGCTGCGAGGCTGTGATGAGAGAACCTGCGTCATCATAGGAGCAGCCATCACTAGAGATTTGCAATGCGAGAGCATGTGTCAGTGAACCTTTGCACAGCAGGGGTTCTGATGCGGGCTACGAGGTCAATGTGTAGTCCTTGTGCTTTAAGAATCCTTGCAGCAGAGGTGATGCATCAGTTCTGTTTGGGTTTGCGCCCCACAGCATAGGAGATGCATTGGTTCTGCTGGATCCACAGATGGGCTGGCTAAGCACCTTCAGGCCCACTTCCAAGGGTCCAAGACTAGGGTGGCACCACTTGGCTGGGTTGGACTCAAAGATGGAGAGTCTAGGAGCTAGGTTCAAGTTAGTTGGAACCTTCTGTCCATGAGGATCTACTCAAGAGGCCAACCAACGAGCCCTTGGAGTCACTTTAGTGTTCTGGGTTCAACAGATGCAGGTCCAGTCCTTCTCACCCGGGCGAGAAGGCAGCAGACAGCAGGTCAGCACACAAAAGGCAGCAGTCCTTCAGAGCAGCACTTCTGCACAGTAGCAGTCATTACAGCAGCACAGCAGTCCTTCCTCCTGTCAGAGTATCCACAGGTCCAGAAGTTCACTGAAGAGTTGGTGTCTGGGGTTCAGTATTTATACCTAGGCCTTTCTTTGAAGTGGGAGAAGCTTCTAAAGGTTTCCCTTTGAAGGCCACAGGCATCATGCCTTCCCTGTCCTGGCTCCAGACTAAATATGGAGGGTATGTTGCCCTTTGTGTGGATGCAGGACACAGCCTATTCAAGAGTAAGTAGGGATGTTCCCAGCTCCACCCTCCCATCTTGCCAGTTATGGCCCATCCAGGAACACCTAAGCTCTCTATTGTGTGTGGTTGTCTAGGAGGGATGTACAAAGCCCAACTGTCATATACACCCAGTCATGTGACCCAGAGGCAGGCTGCAAGCACTAAATGGCTAAGGCAAGAAAATGCCAACTTTCTGAAAGTTCCATTCTCAAAATTGTAATTTAAAATCTGACCTCACCATGGAAGAGGATTTTTCATTACAATTCCAAAGACACCAGACATGAACAGGTTACCTGCTCCTATTTGGAAATGATCACTTATTAGATGTAATAAGGTAACTCCAATGTTAATTTATGTGAGAGGTAGGCTTTGCAGTAGTGAAAAATGAATGTAGGAGTTTTCACTACCAGGACATGTAAAACTAGAAGGTTAATGTCCAGCCTTTTAAATGCACTGCACCTTGCCCATGGGGCTGCCCACGGCCTACACTATGGGTGACTTACATGTATTAAAAGAGAAGATTTGGGCCTGGCAAAAGGTTTATTTTGCTAGGTCGAAATGACACTTCAAAACCGCACACACAGCTTGAAATGGCAGACCTGAAGCATGTTAAAAGTGCTATGTGAGTAGATGGCACAATCAGTGCTGCAGGTGCACTCATGGCATTTAATTCACAGGCTCCGGGCACAGGCAGTGCCACTTTATTAATTTCTTACAAGTAAATTTAATATGCCTATTGGGTATAAGCCAATTCTACCATGTTTTAAGGAGAGAGCACAAACACATTAGCAGTGGTAAAGTGTGAAGTGTCCTAAAGCGAGCAAAGATGAAGTAAGCAAAACAGGAGAGTTGAAGACAAAAAGTTAGGGCCAAGGATGCCAGGTCTAACAAGGACTAATCCAAAGCCCTTTTTTGTATGTTTATTATTTATAATTTTTAATTGCATGAGGCTATACCTAAAAAGCAGACCTGAAGTAGTCAGACCTTAAATAATTTTATGTAATATATAAGTCAATGTCAATTTACTGTTTAGTTAATAAAAACCATAAGAATTTACATACAAAAAACAAAGCCATCCATCCAGATACAACAAATGCTAAGAAAAACCATATTTGCTCTGCAATTACTAATATTTCTAAAACTCAGAGTCCACTCCGTGACAAAAGAAGGAGTAGGATTTGTTTTGGTAAAGCCTCTTACGTTAAAAGAGCTGGAACGACAGAAGGGGTTAAAAACCAAGTGCTGATTGGTTAAAGTGCGTGGTGCAAGATGTTAACATAGTGTACAGAGAAGGGTACCAAGTTAGGTCTGAGTGCCCTTGGGTTATGGCATTGTTGGGCTATCTAAGTCAGGGTGAAACCTTCATCTCCCCCTTACCCATGCCGAAAAGGACCCCCTGTGCAAAATTGCTTGGATAGGGTTGGGGCAAGGGAGGAGTGCTTCGCTTGGTGCATACGGTTGCTTTGATCCAGCGCGATATTAGCAAACAGCATTCATACACAAATCACTCACTTGGGCCCATACATTCATACTACGCTAATACTTACGCTGGGTTTTATCAGTTGTCACTCTTTATCAAAATCCCTGCTACCAATTACCTTCTGAATGAAGAGTAATGACTTACCAATGAATCCTTTGTTAATTGGGAAGTTTAAAATGAGTGACATTCATTATAGTACATAATCCTGAAATAACCACTGAGTCAGGAAGTTTTAAAATGTTTATCTAAAGATTTAGCAGAGTAAAATACAGAACCACACGGTACTTAATCGCAATACCCAAGATGAAGCATAGAATAATTATTGCTAATTAATGACGGTTCCTCAGGAAAGGAGAGGATAGAGACAGCAGCGCAACTAAAGGTTGCATTATATTTACCTAAGTGCGAGAACCAAACCCCTTGGCCAAGGAGTTGGAAAGAATAGGACCCAGGAAGGATGAAGAGCAAAAGACCTCCTCCAGGATCAGGACAGGACCGGTGACTTCTCTACAACGACGCCTGCGCCGTTCCCCTCTCTGATACTCGGCTTCTCCTCGATTCTCCTGTGTCTCCCTTCTAATGGACTCCGCCGCCCCCTCCTCAGGACCTCTTCTGCACAGGGATTCGGTCTGCAATCGGTCAGCTTGGCGGTCTGGAGCTCTTCTGTCTGTCAGCATGAACGCCTGTTCCCTGCAGCATCTCCTTCTCTTAATTAACTAATGCTATAATCTATTATACCCTTCTACACCCATGTACCTCCCCTTAATGTTGCCAAAATATGGGGCCACTACTTCTGATTGGACAGGGACAGGGGGTGGATTCTCGTACCATATTGATTTGGCTTAAATTGTAAAGCCTATTGTCTCTAAATTCCCACCCATTCAATTTAATACATTTGCTTTATTTCCCACCCGTCTCACGACAAAATTGACAATTTATTCATATAAAATGTTGCGTTTTGACAAGAACATTTTGGTATGTAGTGGTGTCGGCCAGCAGGTTATGGCCTTGGGTGATGTCCAAGTTGACTTCATCTTTTTCTATCTGGTCTGCCACTGCAGGGCGCATGTGCGGAATCTTTGTCACATGAGCTTTCATTGTACCAAACCCAGGCCCAAGTTTGCAAACTAATAAAAGTCAAAGAAGAAAATATTAAAATCACAAATAAAAATGTTTCACTGTATGCCCACCTTTTCTACTCTATTCCCATTTAATTATAATACTGTCCCGCATTAGTAGCATTAAGAAAACAACAAATTAATAATAACATGAGAGCAAGCTGAAGCATGTGAAAACATCAAGCAAGCAATTTTAATACACACTGCGCAGAAGCAGAAATTTCCCACCAAGTAAAGAGAGAAGTCACACCATGTGATATGGTTGTGACATGCGCAGTGATATTCCCGCGCTTTAGCGGCCATTTTAGATTACAGACAAGCGTTATTCATTAGTAAAACACATAGGCAAGCATCCTTTCTATTTGTGTCATGTATGCAAAGGTTAGTAAAACAATACAAGTTTAATAAATTAATACTATGAGGAGGATTGTATACAAGCAAGTTTCGTTTATGAAACCTTGCTCCATCAATCCCCTCTCTGATGGCGTTTCTGAGCCATCAAAATACTACCCACAATCAGATGCCAACTTCTAGCAAATTACTTCATTCTCATTCTTACACTTTCCACTTTTGCCATCCCCTTTCAATTTCTTGTATAATTCACTTCTCCATTCTTCAAGTTCTATTTCTTCAAATTTTCGCTTCTTTCCTCTACCTGTTAACTTATATGTTCCACTCTTTCTACAACATTTGCACCATATTGTTATTGCCAAGATTATTATTGCTATCCCTGCTAAGGCTACTAATATTTGAACTATAAGTCCTTTTCCTACATTAGCAAACCAGGTACCAATTGACGCAATACTATTTGTCAATCTTTCCCATACACTATCAACTTCCAGTGGTTTAAGTTCCTTCTCAAGTTTAGTTATATTCTGTATATACGTTCCAATTTCTGCACTCTTATCAGGAATATAAGTGCAACAATGTTTCGTCTTCAATAATTTACAGACTCCGCCCTCTTTTGCCAATATTATATCAAGAGCAAGTCTATTTTGCATAACCATAGATCTAATCGCAACCATTTCCGCATTAATCATTAGAAAACCTACAGCAGTATCCGTTGACAAACGATCAACCACTGTAGACAATTTACATATTTTCCTTTGAGTTCAGAATTATTCCCACTGAAGGTATCAATGCACCAAATATATCACCTACAATTTCTGAAAACTAGCTCTTTTACTACGTATTAATTCGCTATTGTTTTCATTGTTCCCAGTGTTTCTTTTTACGTGGTATATCTTTGGAAATACTATTCCAAAATAACAACTACCATACCACCGTGCAGGAAGCCTAAAGTAAGCCTTATTCCCACACACATAATAGATTCCAGGAAAAACTGAATCTGTTCCTCCTTTGAGTCCCCAACCTCCAAGAATTAAAAAATTGTGTTCACATTCACTGGTACCGATGAAAACATTGTTATATTCCGTCTTTAACCTATGAAGACAAATTTTTCCTGTCTTTACAAAATCCAGAGCCATAGCAGCTTGAGCCTTGCCAGGTGTGTCACTCCCTTCTTTCTCCGCCCAAGGTGGCAAATGAGCCTTATGCTCAGAAGCTTTCTTTTGGAAATCTTGTCTTCTATCTTCTACTAAATTAAAAAATATCTTTTCTTCTTCAAGTAAAGAACATGTTAGATTGTGTCTATGTGCATGTGTTATGTCTATTGATTTCATTGTTAAGAAAAATTCTCCCATAAACTGTGCGTCTTGACTACTAAGCACTGGGTTCATACTCTTGCGAATCGGAACCTCAGAAAATATCACATCTAAGTTTGAATAATAATACTGAAGTCTCCCTGTTCTATAAAATAAACTAGACAAAACACTACATGATATGCCATATGTCAGTGGTAGATGATGGTATGTTAATCCTTCTGCTACTGATTCAGGTAACTTCATACAGACATAACAGTTACTAACTTCCATTGTGTCTACATATTGAAACAATAACTTTGTGAAAACGTTTAAACTAGTGTCGTTGTCAGCTATTTCATGATGAATTTCTGGTTCATTCTCTGCCATTAGTTCTACTCTATTGCCCTTCATGTTTGCTGTCCTCTCCTTAGTTTCATTATTAATTTTTTATCCATTATCATAAGGTAAGGAACTGCTACAATCAGGACTAACCATACTATAAGCACCATTACTAGACTACATATGCATATTGCACAGCATCTTCTACAACATCTCTGTTTTGGTCTCCCAGCAACTCTATCGTCAGGCATTTTCGACAAGGAAGATCGCTCTTCTTATCTATTTCCTCTTTTTCTTTATATGATTCTTTTGCTTAGTCAAGGTGGTCTTGTTTCTTTTTCGTACGTCAGTTCTGTACTTGTTCCTTCGTCACCACTTTCACTTGACTCTGAGCTTTCGAAATCTTCAAGAATGATGTAAGTCCAGTCAGGACCCTTGAATTTGTTATTCACAAGTTTCAGTCTTTTACTTCTTCTTTTCTGAGTTTTATTTTCTTGTTCAGTTTGACTTGTTACTTCATTCACTTGATCTGGATCTTCACTTCTGGTTGTTATGTGGTATTTTACTCTTTTAATGACCCTCGGCCAATGATCTCCTTTTCTTGTTTTCTCTTTTTGCACTGTTTCTTTATCTTTGTCTTCAGAAATCTTTTTAATTTCACTGCTTAGTACTGTTTCGTGTTCTGCAATTACTGTGTTTCTTGTTTGCTCTTTTTCAGGTCTGATTGGTTTCTCCGTAACAGCTCCACTGTGAGTTTCCAATAACTGACCTTGTTCTTTAATTAATTCTTCAAGTTCATGTTTTTCAAGGTTTTCTTCTTCTGTACACTCTTCTTGATCTAACTTGTTCTGATCAGGGCTTATTGCACTGTGAACTTCTGCAGCCTGACCGGATTCTTCTAAACCTGTCTGTCCCTGCTCAAAATCTATCAGATCTTCGTTGCTTTGAGCCCAGTTTCGTTTCCCTATCTGCTCTTGTTCAGGTTCTCTTATTGTCTCTTCTTCTTGTCCCTGAACTTCTTCTTCTTCACCTATCTGATCTTCTTCAATTTCTTCCAAATTTGTTTGACTTCTTGTTCTGTGGTAAACTTCGGAAACTTCTACCACCGGTATCCAGTCCTGACTTGTGCTCGGTTGTTCTTCTTCAGCTTCTCTTGAATCTCGAGCCTGAGATTCCTCGGCTGGGCAACCTTCAGCTTCCTCAGTGATTGATGCTGTCTGAGGATTTTCTTCTTCAGGATCTGGTACTCTTTTGGTGTGGCTTATGTAAATACAGTTAGGAAATCTTGCACACTTCACTGCTGTGTTGGTGGTTAGTATGACTTGACAAGGACTGCTCCATCTGGGTGATAGACACGTTTCTCTGGTGTGATTCTTCACTACCACCCAGTCACCAGGATTCAGATCATGTTCTTGTTCGGGCTGCCTGGAAACTGCGTCTTCTCCAACCTGGTGAGAGACAGAACGCACTAGGTCAGCCAGTCCTTTACAATAGTCCAGGACCATATCATCAGATATATTCAGTAGTTTGTTTGTGGGAACATGTGTTTGTCTCATTGCTCTTCCCATCATTATTTTGTGGGGGCTCAATCCTGTGTTTCTGTCAGGTATGCTTCTGAGTCCCATTAAAACAAGTGGAAATGCATCTGGCCATTCTAATGATGTTGAGGCACACATCTTTCCCAATCTTGACTTTATAGTGCCATTCAATTGTTCAACCACTCCAGAAGCTTCTGGACGATATGCACAGTGCAGTATCTGTTGGATTTGGAATGCTTCACAGATTATTTGGATCACTTCACTGTTAAAATGTTTTCCTCTATCTGATTCCAAAGTTACTGGGAAACCAAACCTAGGAATAAGCTCTCGTAGCAACAGTTTTGTGACTGTAATGCTATCATTTCTTCTGGTAGGGTAAGCCTCCACCCACTTTGAAAACAGACATACTATGACTAGTACATATTTCAGCCCTCTGCTTGGTGGTAACTGTATAAAGTCGAACTGGAGTCTTATAAAAGGACCCTCTGCCTTTCCAATTTTTCCAAACCCAATTATTGTTTTCCTTCTGGGATTGTGCATCTGGCAAGTTAAACACCTTTGGCAAAGACTCTCTGCAACCGCCCTGAACTTAGGATTATACCAGTTTTGTCTGAAGAGCCTAATCATTGCATCTCTCCCTATGTGTGTGTCTCCATGATACATTCTGGCCATTTGTGAGAGTAGACAATCTGGCATGACTGGTCTGCCATCAGCACTGATCCACACTTCATCATCTCGTCTCTGGGAACAACCTACTGTGATCCAAAAATTCTTTTCACTTTCATCCACTTCATCTTGCAGTCTTTTAACATCATTCCATGTTTCAGGCGGCATGTACAGCATAAGTTGGCAGCTGATTCCCATTCTTTCCACCCTCTTATTGACTGACAATCTATTTTTGGCACAATGTTGAGCCACCAGATCTGCGTATCTGTTGCCGACTACCACCCAGTCATCTCCTGACTGATGTGCGGCACATTTCACCACAGCCAATTCTTTTGGTGATTGTATTGCTTCCAGCAATTCCTTTACAAACTGTCCATTTTTAATGGGGGATCCTGAAGAAGTCAGGAAATCCCTCTGCATCCATAGTTGGCCAAAATCATGCACAATCCCGTAACCATATTGACTATCGGTAAATATAGTTACTTTTTGATTCCTCCCAATTTTGCAGGCTTTTATCAACGCAATCAATTCAGCTACTTGTGCAGATTTTACTCCTGGTAAATAGGATGCTTCAACTATTCCAGTTAATTCACATACCGCATAGGCAGCAGTTAGTTTACCGTCTTCATGTCTTTGACATGAACCATCAACAAATAGCTCCCTGTCTGGCTTTTTAAGAGGCTGTTCCTCAATATCTGGGCGTGGTTTTGTGCATAATTCTGTAATCTGTAAACAATCATGTTCATCTTTTTCGTCATCTTAAATTCTCTCATGATATGGGTCTGGTAGTAAGGTTGCTGGATTTATTATAGTACACCTTACCATGGTCACATTTTCAGCACCCATTATGATTCTTTCGTATTTAGTCAGCCGACTAGGAGTAAGATGCTGAGTTCGGGTTCTTGTCAACAGAATCACAACCGCATGTGGAACATACACCTTTACAGGATGTCCCATCACAATTGACTCACTTTGTTCAATGCTCAAACAAGTAGCCGCCACTGCTTCTAAGCATCCTGGCAACGCGGCTGCTACTGGGTCCAATGTAGCAGAAAAATATGCTATAGGACGTCTGTCTAATCCGTGCCTTTGAGCTAGGACAGAAAGTGCACAATTTTCTCTTTCATGACAGAATAATGCGAATTCTCTTTATAATCTGGCATGCCTAGGGCTGGTGCTGAGCACAGAGCATTTCTCAATTTTACAAAAGCTCCTACACTTTCATCATCCCATTCAACAGGATCCTTTGCTTTCTTTTTCGTCATGTTAATTAAAGATTTCGCTAGTAGGGAAAATCCTGGTATCCATTGCCTACAGTAACCTACTATTCCTAGGAACATTCTTACTTGTCTTTGGGTTACAGGCATTTGCATTTTCTTAATTAATTTTACTCTTTCAGAGGTTACTCTTCTTTTTCCCCTCTCAATTTGGTGTCCAAGATACTTAACAGCTGTTGTACAAAACTGCAACTTTTCAGGTGAGACTTTATGCCCTTCTTCTGCCAAAAGATTTAATAATGCTATGGAATCAACAACACAGTCCTCTCTGGTGTTCGATGCCACCAATAAGTCGTCGATATATTGCACTAGGACTGAACTTCCTGGCATCACTAGTTTCTCAAGGCACTTTTTCAATATTTGATTGAAAATGGAAGGACTTTCTGTGTACCCCTGAGGAACACGATTCCATACATAGACCTTGTTCTCAAATTTAAATGAGAAAAGATATTGGCTGTCTGGATGCAATGGTATTGAAAAGAATGCTTGACACAAATCAATTACTGTGAACCATCCTGCACTCCACGGAATCTGGTATAGGATTACTGCAGGATTTGGTACTATGGGACAACATGGTTCTACAATCTTATTTATTTTCCTCAGGTCTTGAACAATCCTATATTTTCCACTAGGTTTCTTTAATCCCATTATTGGTGAATTACATGGGCTACTCATTACTTCTTTTAGTATGTTTTGTTCAACCATTCGATCGATTTCTTAAATGACTCCTGCTTTTACTTCTGCACTCAATCTGTATTGTCTGGTATTTGGGAAAATTGCACCTTCCTTTACAGTAATTTTAACTGGGTCTATTTTAGCCATAAGTCCTACTTCTTTTCCTGTGAAATCCCAAACTATGGGGTTTACTGTGCCTTTTAATTCTTCTGGCAACTCGTCTTTTGTTATTAATGAAAACATCTCATCTACTTCTGTACCCTGTTTTGCAATCATAATTTTATATACATGGTCTTCATCTGGTGTCTGAACTGCCACACCATCCGGTGTGCAGAAAATTGTACAATTCATCTTGCACAACAAATCCCTACCTAATAAGTTTACTGGACTAGAATCACACACTACAAATTGATGCATTTCTCTGAAATTTCCGATTTTAACTTCCATGGGTTCGGTAAGAGGTGTTCTAATCCGCTGATTAGCTACCCCCACTACTTGAATATTTTCACCAGAGAGAGGAAGGTCGGGAATGTCTGCTGTTCTTACAGTAGACCTGGTAGCACCAGTGTCCAAAAGAAAAGTAATATCATTACCTTTCACATTTCCTTCAACATATGGACCTGACTGGTCTACCGGTAGGGATGCGCCAAGTACGCACTCCTTCTCCCCCTCTCCTAGGCACCGTCATGAACTGTTTTGAAATCGTCCTGAAAAAGAAACTGTGATGTTATATAATCATTCTTACCACTTCCTCCTTGATATCCGATGTCTGTACCATGCTTTGCTCTGCTTACATTACCCTGAATAGGTGCAGGTGGCAATTGACTCTGAGGATTTACACCCTGCTGTGAGTCATTCTGCGTCTGTGAATTTAAATTTTGATTTGGACCATTATTATTCCGAATCTTTTTACATTCATCCTTCCAATGCCCCAATTTTCCGCATCCATGACAAGGAAATTTCTTTTTAGCTTCTTCTCTACTCATTCGTCCTCTAGATTTTCCACCATTCCCAGTATCACCATTCGTTCCAGAATCTTTTCCTGGATTTTCACTTGGATTTTCCAAATTAATTCCCTGTTTCTCAGCCATTTTCACCTGAGCCCACATCACTTTTTCCTGCAATTTCTTGTGTCTATCCTCAATATCGTCTCCACAATATTTTGCATACTTCAAAATCTCATCAATGGGCTTTCCCTGCCAACACAGCATGTGTTGTTTAATCATCTGACAAATCTCTGGCTTCAAACCGTAAACAAATTGATACACAAACTGACTCATGTTTTTGTCTCCAATGTCCTCAAATCCACTATACTGTTTAAATACCTGCAATAAATGCTCATAGTAGGAATGCACCGATTCATTAGCTTCTTGGGTAGTTCGATCTATTTTTACCCAATCTGTTTCTTTCGGGGGTATTTTCCCTTTCAGGTAAGTTATCACCTGCTGATACTTTTTCATCACTTCATTTGACGGGGCACCTGTTTTTGGATCTCTAGGATATTCGTCACTTGGCCAATCCACTGTGATTTTGCAATCTGTCCATAAATCGGCAGGTACCACTATGTCAAACAAACCATCCAAATCCTTCAACAATACCTTCGACACCTTCACAAACCTGTCAACCTGCTTGTACCATTCAATTGGTTTTTCTCTCAACTTTGGAAAATCATTCGTAAATGACAAAATATCCTGTCTGCTCCATGGGACATGTACATATCCTCCTCCCGCAACTTCTCGCATTGGATACATTTGATCTGCTTTCCCTGTTTCCTTCATCACATATTCAGATGCTGTTCTACTTGTTCGTGCTTCTTCCTTTTTCTTGGCCCACCTAGTTCTCCATTTATCTAGGTCTCCCCATTTTTGCAAAAACTAACATTAATTCTCTTATTTGCAATCTTCTTCCAGAGGCATTCATATTTTCTAAATCTTTGTCTGAAAATTCTGCTCTATAGGGTTTCTGTAGTACTTTTGATCTCCCTATTTCTATTCCCATCTGTAGTGCTAAATTGGATAATTTTTCATGAAATAACCTTACATTTCTGGTGATACTCCTGCACAGGAACAATAATTCTTCATCATCGTAGGTATTTAAGCATTCTAGTCCTACATTTCCTGCTATTATTTCTTCTAATTCGACTTTCAATTTATGAATGTCTATTATTTTCCGGAGGTGTGCACTGTTTAACTGACCCTTGTACCCATTTTTCAAAATCTTCAGGTGTTACTATGGTGGCACTTTTGCTCCCGATGAAGTTATTAAACTTACATCTTTTGAACATCCAGGTACATCTTTTCTGGGAGTGCTATTTACAGTACCTCGAATAGGCAAGTCCATGAGTGATATTGTGGATTCACAGTCACTAAATTGATCCTCAATTATAACTGGAGCTTCAGGTTTGGGATTATTCACAGGAGTAGGTGCAAGTATCGGTGGAGGACAGCTTCCCTGAGTACCATATAATGGAACTACTGGACCAATTGTTACAGGTATGGTCAATGAATCATGATGTACTTTTATCTGTGTTATTTTCTGTATTAATTCTGCTCTGGTCTTCTCTAGGGATTCCCTTTCTTTGTCATGAAGTATTCTACTAGGGGTAAATTCATGCACTACCTGTGGCACTAATGGAGTTTTTATCGGTGGTGCACTTGGGGTGCATCCACTTGTTCCTTCCTGATATGGTGGAGGGTTTCTTAACATTTCCTCCATAAATTCATCTTCAGAGTCATCATTTCTCATTAAATGTTTTGTCTTTTCTGTGCATTTACTTCCTAATTTCTCCTCTGCTGTTAACAATGGATATAATCCTTCTGTAATCATTGCCCTTCTCCATTGTTTCATCTGACCTTCTCTAGACTCATGTAGGTATCTGGGGGAAAATCCTGGATAACCCCTTTTACTCCTAGATCGGTCCCGCTCAAATGCCTCGGTTTCCCATTCCTCTAGAGCTTCGTACTGAGTTAATCTAGGTCTGGGTTCTAAGTAATTCATCCTCAATCTCAAGTTTTGCAGAATTCGCCCATTGAACGTGCCATTCTCGGGAAATGCTAGTATTCCATCTTTTTTGGTATATTCTATCCAATTCTCCATCCATACACAAGTATGATAACCTCTCTCCATCATCATAAATGAAGCGGGCGTTTTAGCTGGTGGAATAATAATTCCTTCTCTAGTTTTGATTGGTTTGTCCTTTTTAAAATAATTCTTGATCTTTTGTAAGTACCGATGTACTTGGGTAAGTACCGATGTATAAAATTATATTCTGCAAAGCCTAAATATCTCCTATCCTGACGAATTCCTGTTAAAGTCGGATCGCGTTTTAACATGCAATCCTTATCCACTAAGAATTTCGCTTCTATAATTTTGACCAATCAAATGTCTGCTATCTTTTATTTCTGAACCAATCCTAGCGCGGCCTTTCTGTGACGTTAGCATGTCAACCCCTCCTTTACAATCTGCGCTTTTCTGTCCCTCGCTGTTTCAACCAATACCAGCGCGGCACCTTGGACGTCAGTACTACTCCTGACTACTGACCCCTCCTTTACAAGGGTTTTTCCACACCCGCTGATTCAACCAATCCCAGCGCGGTGTTTTGTGACGTCAGCTCCCTCTCCGGCAACTGACCCTCCCTTTACAAAAATGTACGCAAACTTATTTTCTCTATAATTCTTAATTTCAGTAACAACATAAAACATTCGCTATCGTGCCAGTTTCTTCTAAATTCGAAAAGATAGTTTTCTCTCACACTTAGGGGCCGATTCCGATTCGGGCGGGAAATCTCTCCGACCGAGCCGGACTCGGAGAGATTTCCGACCGAATCGGACCCTACAAGTCCGACCGAACGAGTACGATGCGCACGCATGCTATCGGACTCGATTCGGTTGGACTCCCATTGAAGTCAATGGGAGCCGGTCGTACAACACGTACGCGGGCTCCCATTGACTCAATGGGTGCGAGGCGAACAAGGGCGCCTCTACAGCGGGTACGCGTCGAAGCGGGTCGCGCCGTACATGCACAGGTAGGGGGACCCATGGGTCCCCCTGTGTGCGACTCGCGCGGCTACGCGTACAGGGGGTCCGACACGGACCCCCAAAGTGCGGCTCCGACTGCTCTTTTGAGCCGGACGGCGCGAGTCGGTCGGACTGCTCGAGGCGCGCATCGTACTTACCCGGCCGGGGAGCGTCTCCATTGCGCGGTGCGAGTCGTGTCCATGCGAGTCGGTCGGAGAGGTCGGCTTTCGCGAACGAGTCGGTCGGTGCGGTTGGGTCTCGCGAACGAGTCGGTCGGAGATTTTGCATCGTACTCGCTCGCCCGGACGCACGTACGAATCGGTCGGGAAACAGGGCTCCGAATCGGATCCGGTAAAGCCGAATCCGATTCGGAGCCCTACCGGCCGAGATCGGAATCGGCCCCTCTGTAAAACCTTTCCGTTTAGTAACATATACTACGAGTAAAACCCTTCCGTTTACTCTTAACACAAGCTCCAGAAGTACCTGTTACTTCTTCAATGTTACCCTTTCTAGGTGATATAACATCAAATTTTCACCAGCGTACACTTTTGCTATTACTCACACGCATAGAGTCCCTAACGAGTACTGAAAGTCCTGCTTAACTTTTCAGTACTATTTCTGCCTGGCAGATAACCTCACTGCAGTATGGCTTCCACTTACCATCCGCTATTCCTTTTACCCGGGATTCTAGACAACATAAAACAAACTTCGAATATACGGATGTTAGTTCATAAAAATAAAATTCTCATTACCCAACTAACAAAGAGTAACCATCATCTGATTACCAGAAAACTGATCCAGCGCGATATTAGCAAACAGCATTCATACAAAAAAAACACTCACTTGGGCCCATACATTCATACTACGCTAATACTTACGCTGGGTTTTATCAGTTGTTACTCTTTATCAAAATCCCTGCTACCAATTACCTTCTGAATGAAGAGTAATGACTTACCAATGAATCCTTTGTTAATTGGGAAGTTTAAAATGAGTGACATTCATTATAGTACATAATCCTGAAATAACCACTGAGTCAGGAAGTTTTAAAATGTTTATCTAAAGATTTAGCAGAGTAAAATACAGAACCACACGGTACTTAATCGCAATACCCAAGATGAAGCATAGAATAATTATTGCTAATTAATGACGGTTCCTCAGGAAAGGAGAGGATAGAGACAGCAGCGCAACTAAAGGTTGCATTATATTTACCTAAGTGCGAGAACCAAACCCCTTGGCCAAGGATTTGGAAAGAATAGGACCCAGGAAGGATGAAGAGCAAAAGACCTCCTCCAGGATCAGGACAGGACCGGTGACTTCTCTACAACGACGCCTGCGCCGTTCCCCTTCTCTGATACTCGGCTTCTCCTCGATTCTCCAGTGTCTCCCTTCTAATGGACTCCGCCGCCCCCTCCTCAGGACCTCTTCTGGACAGGGATTCGGTCTGCAATCGGTCAGCTTGGCGGTCTGGAGCTCTTCTGTCTGTCAGCATGAACGCCTGTTCCCTACAGCATCTCCTTCTCTTAATTAACTAATGCTATATTCAATTATACCCTTCTACACCCATGTACCTCCCCTTAATGTTGCCAAAATATGGGGCCACTACTTCTGATTGGACAGGGACAGGGGGTGGATTCTCGTACCATATTGATTTGGCTTAAATTGTAAAGCCTATTGTCTCTAAATTCCCACCCATTCAATTTAATACATTTGCTTTATTTCCCACCCGTCTCACGACAAAATTGACAATTTATTCATATAAAATGTTGCGTTTTGACAAGAACATTTTGGTATGTAGTGGTGTCGGCCAGCAGGTTATGGCCTTGGGTGATGTCCAAGTTGACTTCATCTTTTTCTATCTGGTCTGCCACTGCAGGGCGCATGTGCGGAATCTTTGTCAC
Organism: Calotriton arnoldi; assembly: GCA_963921515.1. NCBI lineage: Eukaryota > Metazoa > Chordata > Amphibia > Caudata > Salamandridae > Calotriton > Calotriton arnoldi. Next base: position 737,438 of record CAWUFW010006373.1, on the reverse strand, counting down.
ACGAGCTTTCATTGTACCAAACCCAGGCCCAAGTTTGCGAACTAATAAAAGTCAAAGAAGAAAATATTAAAATCACAAATAAAAATGTTTCACTGTATGCCCACCTTTTCTACTCTATTCCCATTTAATTATAATACTGTCCCGCATTAGTAGCGTTAAGAAAACGACAAATTAATAATAACATGAGAGCAAGCTGAAGCATGTGAAAACATCAAGCAGCCATTTTAATACACACTGCGCAGAAGCAGAAATTTCCCACCAAGCAAAGAGAGAAGTCACACCATGTGATATGGTTGTGACATGCGCAGTGATATTCCCGCGCTTTAGCAGCCATTTTAGATTACAGGCAAGCGTTATTCATTAGTAAAACACATAGGCAAGCATCCTTTCTATTCGTGTCGTGTATGCAAAGGTTAGTAAAACAATACAAGTTTAATAAATGAATACTATGAGGAGGATTGTATACAAGCAAGTTTCGTTTATGAAACCTTGCTCCATCAGCTTCATATAAGTCAGTGCAAATTTTAAAAGGGCTTTTGCTAGAAAGTAATACATTAAAACCGTGTTTGTCTCAGCTGCGGCTCCTCTGCTGTGGTGGAGGGGCGTTGCCCCACAGGGAAAAGAAAATGATAATAACACTATGTTATTATCATTTTATTTTTATCTGGTTGCTCTGGAGGTGCAGGGCAGCTGGGCTGTCCAGAGAGCAAGGGGATGAGTGGTGGGCGCTTTCTAAGTGTGCTTGGCGGTATGGCTGGCCGTCTTGGGCCGGCCAAACAATCGTGCTCACTTAGCATGTTCTCCACCGGGTTGTATTGCACAGCTTGAATGGAGAACATGCACAGCTTCTCAGCCCCTGTCTGAGCGCTGAACTATGGTGCTCAAACCAATCATGACGCTGCTGTCATGCTGGTGACAGCAGCGCCGTGATTGGCTAGGGGGGTCTGGGCACCTGGGTGCTTCCTGTTTCCTGCGTCGTGGACAGAAGGATGGAGGAGAGGTGGCCGCTTGGAAGGTAGGTAAAATTTTATTTCTTTTTTCTTTTTTTAACCCCCCCACCCCACCACTACTGCCCCTTAGCAGCCGCTACTGGTTTGCCATTTTGTCCTTTCTATTTCACGAGTGTGAGCTCCATGTAATTCTTACTTACCTTCTCATATGTCAGTATCGCCCCCATCTCTTTCCTTTGTTATATTTGCAGGGAAACATCCACACTTCATTTTAAGTCTCCTCGGACTAACCTTTTTTCAGATACAGGGGCTTAGCCTTATTTACAAGCCAGCGTTAAGCCACTTAATGTGGCTTAATGCTGCCTTGTAAATAAGGCCCCATTTCACGCAATGATTAGCGTGAAAGGGGTGGGCAGTGGGTGTTGCGGTGGGCGTTTCACCGCAACACCGATTGATTTTGACATTGCCCCCTATATACAAGGGCAGCATACATAGGAGGCAGCACCACAATTAAGACCAGGGAAAACCTGGTCTTAACTTGGCGAAATGAGGAGAAATGCATTATTTCTCCCCGTTTTTGCTTTTTCCATGTGTGCTGCCTTGTGCAGCACACATGGAAAAAGCAAACTGCCATGGATTGTTTATGTACAGGAAGGTCCCCCTTCCTGTACATAAAAAATCTTTTTTTTTTAAATGCCATTTTGTGACTTTCATGTGTGCTGCAGGACAAAATGGCATTTTAGGATTATTTATGTGCAGGAAGGGACACCTACACATAACCAATCCTCCCCTGCATGCAGATACCCTTGCACTATGGTGCAAGGGTGCCTGCGTTGGCACTACACGGCTAAGTGTAGCGCCAGCGCAGGGGGAAACACAAGGCTGCACCATATCCTTGGAAATATGGTGCAGCCTTGCGTTTCTGAAGTGGCGGAGTGAGGCGTTAAGCCATAACAGCTAATGCCTCACTCTGCCACTTCCTCATACATATGCCCCACAGACTCTTTTGACCCTCCATTCCAGAAAGCTCCTCCTCCCCTTTTGTTAGCCTTACATATACCCTATATTTTCTCTGTTTTTGTGTGGGTGTGGGTGATGTTAGCTCTTGGTTGATTTTTTATGGATGGCAAGTTTTCCTTGTCACCTTCCAATTTGTTTGTGTAAGTAGTAAGCCTCTTCTGCACTTTCTGTTTCACTGAAAACCCACCATTGTTAAACTATTTAAATGTCGATGCATCCCTTAGCTGAATTGCGAGAAAAAAAATTAAACATGTAGATAGGTATGAAATATGGTTCCTGTTTCTATCTACAGTGTTTGTTATTTGCAAACTATTTATATTTTTTCTACATGCTATATACCCCCGCTTCAATAAAAATGTAAATAGGATTGCCACTATTTTTGTCCCAATAAAACTCTTGCAAAAGTGAAGAAGGTGTTAAATTTAAAAACAGTAGCGGCTCCTGGAGGGAGTGCTGCGGGGCGGTGGGGCGGGGCGAGGGAGGAGCAGGGTGGGGGGTAGTAAACTCCAGCATACGACCGAACGGAGGTAAGTACATAAATAAATAAATAAAAAGAATTACATTGCGCACGCTGCAACGCCAAATGGCTGAACTGTTGAAAAACTAGGTCCGCTACTTCAAGACGCTTTACTTTCGCTGTGTTTTGTACTGCTGGGAAAATAGGAAAAGTTCTGAATGCAAAGGAAAGAATGTATGCATACATGTTTTTTATTGCATATTAAAAAAGCAAAAGTGTTATGTTATCATTCAAACCCGTAGGTAGGAAGTAATCAACAGCCGGAAGGTTGTTGCTGCCCACAGTTCTCATTACATCCTGTGCTGGCTTGTCTTGATTTGCCCTTCTAACCCTCTCTTGTCACGCTGTCCTCCATCACAGTCTGTGTGTGTCAAACTAATTATTTCTTGTGCTGTTGGCTTTCTCTTAATACTAACAGTGTAACAATCGTGGCAGTTCTGTCAGGGTCATTATTCTCTGGGGTCAATAGCAGAACCATAGCTTCCTTTTTTGTTCACAACTTCACCTTGTTAAGTAAGGGTTTAATCCAAGGTCTTGGAACTGTCAGAGCCCAGGGACGGATCTATGTGTTCCTTTGTTAGATTCACATTCGTTTTGTTACAAAGGATTCAAGCCAAAGTTTCCGAAGCAGCAGCAGCCGTTTAAGCAATGGAAGAAAGAAGGTACACCGTTGCACACTATAAAATTGACCGTTTGATAGTTAACGGAATGGAATCTAGATATGGCACCTCCCACTTCCCCTTACCCCTATCCTCTACACCCCCAATATCTTGAGAAAAGACATACCAACAGTATGTAAACAAAGAGCTTAATTTGTAAAAAAACAAAAAATAATATGGAGCAGGGTCAAATATTTTTTTTTACAAGCCCACTATGTGATTTTGAATACTGGGGGTTCTGAATACCAAGACTGCCTCATCTTGATTGCCCCTCTTGCTCCTTTCTTCTACCATCCTAACACTGGTGGTGCCTGGTGCGACAGTCTTTTTTGAAGCCTTCAATAGCGGCTCGTGGAGGAACTGCCGCGGGGCGGGGGAGGAGCAGGGTGGGGAGTAGTAAACTACGGCATACGGCCGAACAGAGGTAAGTAAACAAATAAATACATAAAACAAATTTCGTTGCGAGCGCTGCATCGCATTTGGCAATGCAGCGCCCGCAATTACATTTGTTTTATTTATTTATTTGTTTACTTACCTCTGTTTGGCTGTATGCCGTAGTTTACTACCCCCCACCCTGCTCCTCCCCCGCCCCACCCCACCCCGCCCCATGGCACTCCGCCCCACGGCACTCCCTCCACGAGCCACTACTGGAAACCTCCCCCCATGACCTCCTTCTCCATGAATTCCCTCACTACCACTCTCCAACAGTGCCCCTCATATCTCTACAGCCTCTCTCCAACTTTAATTTCATTTTTTATAGTGCTACTCATAGGTCAACCACACTCAGTTCTGTGCAATGCACGGTACACGTTCTTAGCAGCAGGCACATTAACCCTCCGCGCTACTTTATGATGAGTCAAACCTTCACCAGAAAAAATTATGATCTCTCACCAGAGGGAACATTAATCAACAGCATTATCTTGACATTTTTATTGCTGCCTAAAAACTGCTGGACTCACAAGAAAGTTCACAAGCTTTTTAGCCAATAGTTATTTTTAAACACAGCGCCCACAACCAAAATCAGAGCCCGGTGCGGCTGCACCAGTCGCACCACCCTAAAGCTGGTCCTGCATATATCCTTGTCTGTGACCTTGGAGAAGACATACTAGGTTACAGTATGAACATGTTCAGAGACCATGGCAAAATCACTACTTAATAGGCGATATTCTAAGGATGGTTATGATGAGAAATCGTTCTTTGGTGCTCAGATGTGCAATCATGAGATGAGGTATTGCCAGGTTAGGTGTTGAGCCAATTCAAAAGCAATGTCGCCCAATCAAAGGTGGCTAAAAGAAGCAGAATAAGCTGCTGGGATATGCACCCATGCAGATAAGCAGTAAACAAGGCATCTATAGAGCTACGCGTTCTAGTTCCATATCTGTAGGTATACATTAATTTATACTAAATTGCTTCAAGATCTTATGGTTGCCATGTGCCAAGATAGCCTTATGGTAAAACATTCGGCAACATATATTGGACTGAGTCTCAGAGATGTAGTCTATGAGTAGGTGCAACTTATTCTTGGAACTCAGAAGTAAGTCACGAGTAAGGGAACCCTACTTGCAGAAAAGTCTTTGAGAAACGGATCCTTACAATTGCTGCATACCTAATAACCATGGTTATTGTTGTTACAAGATACTCAGCAGAATGCATGCACTTGCTGCATTGGTAACAAAGTAAAAGGGATTGCTAGAACACCAATGCCAAATCCTTTCTATTGTTCCAAACCGTAACAGTTCCTGTCATTGAATCTCAACATACAAATGTATCGAATTAAGGTAATACTGAATCGCCTAGCAAAATGGTTCACTTTATTTCATTGGAAAAATACCTTTAAAAGTGATTTAAGTAATTTCTGAATGTCTGATTAAATAAACAGTCCACACTAAATAAATGGGCCACAGTATATTTAAAATGTTGTACAATCTGCCAAAAACATTTGATATTACTGATTAGCTCAATCGGCAAGTGCTCAAGTTGTGTCAATCCACATTACAGACATGATCACTTTTGACTTTTGTAGAAATGTGTTTGACTTACATATTAAAAAGGAAGGTCATGGCATTGCCATTGTTTTAAACGGCAAAGTTGAGTTACCAGTTTAAAAACCACCCTGTCAACCTGCAGTGATGGGCTGGGAGTCATGGTCTGCTTTTCCACACTCATGGTGGCACAATACGTGCTGCAGTCCATGAGGGATACTTACCTTACAGGCCCTGGGTACCTCAGGTCTCATAAAGTAGGAACTTATAAATACGTTAGCATACCAATTGGGGTAAACCAATTAAGCATATGCTTTTAAGGGTTAGACCACATGCAATGAGACCTGGTGAGCAGGACCCAGGACACTACAGGGTCATTACACCAGTACCTGATAGTCATAAAGCGGCATAAAAAGTGGGTGTGAACCCTGCAAATAACCACTGTCTCACACTACCACTGTCTTCTTCTTACTTAAAAAATATGCTATGTAAAATTGTTATAGTTAGTGTTCTATTTTAAGATGTGGTACTTCAAACCCTGACCTTAAATATCTCCTGGTTCTTGCCAAGTTCAAATGCTTTGATAATATTAGCAAGTAAACGTTATAGTTTAGTTTTACAATATACACCATTACAGAGGTAGCAATGGTACTAAATAACCGCACAACCTATATAACTGTTTCACTACTACAGACCACACCTTTGCTACTAAAAGGAGTGTTGCGAGAAGCATATATGGCTTACATTGAACTGTTTGTCTGGAGCACAACATAAGTGTTTAGAATATAATACATGATGCATGTTTAAGTTGATCCCACAGATGATCTGTTTTATTATGAACAGCACCAATAACCATTAATCGTGTTAACCAGAATTTCACAATATATTAATCAGACATCTACATATAAAAGTCAATAATGTCCTTGTCTAACAATACTTGGTGCAATAGTAAGTGACAACAGTTTATAAAATCCCCTTCACTTTTATCGTCATCTGAAAGCAATAATGTCCTTGTCTAACAACAGTTGTAACAATAGTAAGTGAGGACAGGTTATAAATCCCCTTCCTTAATATTGCTTTTTCAATGCTCTTTTGGTGAATAATTCAGATAGGTAGTCATTGAATTGTTCAAAAAAAGAATTGGGCAGGAAACCCCATGAGGAGCAAGGATCAAAATTCATTCACTATTTGGTTAAAAAGATTAAAAGTTGAGTACAATGAGTATAAGCAATTCTTCTGGGGTATAAAAAGTAATTGAATCTAAGTGGTCACCATGTATACGCTTACAGTACCTGTGGGCAGACACAGGCGTGATTGCCTCACAATCTTAAAGTATCAAATTGACACTGTTGATACTTAATGACCACTTAAATTCATCAACTTCATATACCCAATAAAGATTGCGTATACTGCACTCATACTACTTAAGTCCTGCAATATAGGATTGAAAATGTATTGTGCTTTTCCACCAAGCTTAAACATTCCTGGTTTTCATGTTGGATTCAACTCTAAATGTGCTGGCACTTCTACCTACAAATGAGCATGATGGTTGTTCCTGTAAAGATACAGAGATCACCAATAGGGAGTGGTGATCTCTAAGTTTGGCAGACGGTAGCCAGCAAACTGAGGGAGCACTGTGTCTGCCAAACTCCGAATTTGACCCAAACTATCAGGGTAAAAGCTTTTGATAAGGACGATCTGCTTGATGCATCTGACCTCTGCTCATTGCGGTCGACCTGAAATTGTACATAAGTCCTAGACAACTGCAAACTGCTGTTTTTCATTCTCACATTACCATTGCTGGGTTCATTTTGCCTTAGCATTTTAAAAAATCATATCTCTGGTTCCACTATCAAATTGTAGTGATCTTGGTGTCTTTTTCCTCATGAAATGTTTCTCTATGTTCTAAGTTGATTGTGCAATTTTATTACATTGTTTTCTCCACTTTAAAATTGTTGATACTGCTTGAGCTTAATATGCACTTCTCCAGGGATCACCTGCAGCTTGTGCCTTGGCTACCATGTGTTATTTTGCCAAAGAGAAGCCACCTCCCAAAGGTGATACTTTAAAACTGATAAATATGACTCTGAATTCTTCTTTACTTCCAATAAAGGCATCAGACAGGGCTGTATCCTGGCTCCTTTTCTTTTTTCTTTTACATCAATGCCCTAGAGAAAACATTGATTTTAAAAGGTAAAGATCTCCCTCGGGTTGGGGACCGCATCGTCCCAGTGCTTCTTTATGCCGACGGCGCGGTCCTCTTAGCCTGTACTGCGAACGGGCTACAGCTTTTATTGGATATTTTTTTCGATTTTATGAAGGACTTAAATTTGAAAATCAATCATACCAAATCTTACACTATGATTTGTGGGTCCAAAAAGATGCTTTCTCGTCTACATACTGTTGCTGGGACTCTCATTACCAGTGTGTAAAATTTTTATTATCTTGGTATTTTGTTTTCCTCTGATTTAAAATGGGAGAAATTACTCACAGTCAGAGTAGGCAAGATCGAGGGGGCAATTGAGGGTCTATTCGGTTTTTCAAAGAAATTTGGTCATAAACCGATCCAGGAGTTGATTGCCTTGTACAAGGCAAAGTGCATTCCTCTGGGAACCTACGGGGCAGGAGTATGGGGCTACATTCTTCCAGGTTCCCTACATACAATTGACAATAAGTTTCTTTGTAGGTTGTTAGACACACCCAGGAGCACTGCCAGGTTAATAACCCATCTAGAATCTGGCCTCTCCTTTCTTGAAGATGCAGTCCTAGCTGCCCCTTTGCCCTTGTGGATTAAAGTTTAGACTTCCCCATTTTGTTCCTTCACCAAAGAGATTTTGAAGGACTGCCTAAAATTAGAACAAGTTAAAACCATTCCTTGGTTGTCATATGTAAGGAAAAACTAGGGGGCATATTAGCAAGAAGAGGCGATAATCATCGCTAACCCTGCTTAGCGTGATTTATTTTATCGCCGGCTATCGCTGGAATATATCGCCACGCTAACGCTGTATTAGCGACATTTAGCGCTATGGCGATAAATATTCCAGCGGGAGGGAAGGGCCAACATCGCGACAAAACCAGCGATGTTGCATGGGGGAGGTGGAAATCTTGCTGATACGACCCTGTGGTCGTATCAGCATAATCCACCCCCATGTAATGTATGGCTAAGTCAGGAAAATAGCAGGTGATAAAAAATGGCGATGGCCGCGGTTAGCGCGACTTTTCACGTCGCTAACCGGGGTCAGGGACTCCTTGCTAATAGGTGATAGGCCTGTTAGCGTCTGTTTACAGGGTATGTTGGTCGGGAACGCCTACTTTGCATGTCATTAGCGATAAACATCGCTGACATGCAAAGCGGCACCCAAACCGATCGCTTTCGTCAGAAAGTTGTCGCTAACTGCTGTTAGCAACAGCTTGCTGATGGGGCGATAGATTTATCGCCGCTTTCGCGGCAAAAAGTGCCTCTAAAGCGGCGATAAATCGCTTGCTAATATGCCCCCAGATCTTCCCCATTTCTTTCTTTCTCCAAATGAACTTCCTGGAAGCGCAAAAGTTGATACACAATATCAGCACAGAACCAAGTTGAGATTTCACAACCAACACTTCAGCTTCACTTTCGCACTATTTAGGTTTCAAACAAAAGGCAGGGGCTGAACGTTATCTCCTTTGGGTCACTAACATAGAACATAGGTATTTATCTTACCCGTTTCCGATTAGGCACGGTCCACTTTTTGGTAGCCTACCCCCAACAGGGTTCATGGTTTCATAGCTTACCCCTTTGTCCCTGTGATGGCAACGCAAAAAAATCTTTTGTCCATTTTATGTTTTTCTGCAGGTTTTATTCCCAACCTAGAAGGTCTTTTCTATGACCTATCCTGCTGTTATTTGGGGTTAGAAGTCATAACGCAAATTTATCCCATCTTTTACGATTAGAATCAAAGTTTTATTGTTTTGCCATTACCAGCTTTATCTGTGGGGCTTTCAAAATTAGAAACTCACAGAAACAAAATTAGCTCAACACAACTGCACCTTTCTTAACATTAGGTATCCTTGCTCTGGTTTTTAAATATTCACCCTTTTTAATCTCATTATAAATTATTATGAGTTCAAAATATTTTATTGAATTTTCATAATAAACAAGTAACAGACAATACAGAAAATAATATTCTAAATCGAAAATACCTAGTTATAGTAAAGAAGATTAACAGGCATATCAATTGAATTACATTAGGTAAGATAAAATAAGTATTCTTGGAGAACATAAAAAGGAAAGGAGGGAAAAGGATCAATAATGATTCGAATTACATTGTCTATAAATAGAGCTACAATATGAATCAGTAAATATACTATATTATCAATAAAAAGCTAAGGGGCCCATTACGATACCCGGCGTAAAAAAATCCGCCAGGCATAGAAGCGGCAAAAATCCGCCCGCACACACCGTCTGAACACCGACCACGCCATTACGATTACACAAACCGAAAACCGCCATCGGCGGAAAAATCACACAAGATACCGCCCGCCATCGTCCGAGTCGGAGTCAAACCGCCCGCCACGGACGGAAACACGCACGACAACACAAAACCGCCCGCCCTCACGGCCGACACACCGCACGTGATATTACGATCGCACCGCCATGAGCGCGGGAAAACTACAAATATACCGCCCGCCAGCGCAAACAACGGCGATGAGAATCGACACGGCAGAAGCCATGGCACCCACGTCCCTGCACAGAAACCATCCGCTGACAAAACCAATCGCACACAACATGGCCAACAAGTCCACACAGCAAGGCACGCACAAATACACAAGCACAGTACACATCCCGAAAACACCCCCTGGACAAACAAAAACTACAAAGGCCAGAACCCCAGACACAACACACCTGAAAACAACAGACCATGAGGACACACCCACATAGGTAAGTACAAAAGCAGCACTCCCACAGACCACAACCCCTTGCAACATTGCAAACTAGAGAGGAGAGGAGAGGACACAGTAACATAGCAAGGACAGCAGCACACCACAGAAACGCACACATCACAACCACCACCACCACCACCACCACCAAACACCGGCACCACAAACCCCCTGCACATTACACAACACACACCGCACCAGCACCACAAACACCATGGCACCACAAAGAATGCCCAAGTTCACGCCCATTGAGCTGACGGTCATGGTCGACGAGATCATCAAGGTGCACCCACAAATCTATGGGAACCTGGTCCAGCACACACCACTAGCCACCAGAAAGAGAATGTGGAACCGGATCATAGACCAGGTCAATGCAGTCGGGACCCTGCCCAGGAACAGAGTTGAAATCAACAAACGGTGGAATGACGTCAAGAGCCTGGTCAAGAAGAAGGAGAGCAAGAACAGAGAGCTGGCAGCCGTCACTGGCGGAGGGAATCCCGCGCTCTTTAAGACCTTCAAAGCGTGGGAGGAGAAGGTGCGAGTCATCATACATCCGGAGATCCTCGCCGGATTAGCAGGGGGAGTGGAGGCTGGTAAGTACAAACTAATGTATACCAGCACACCGCTATGTACTCACATGCACTACCACCATGCCACAGCTCCCAGGGACAAACACCCCCATGTCCAGCACACAATACACAACACATCACACACACATGCAACAGACACCACCACACACAGCCCAAACCGAACAACTGTAAGATACGTGGGGACATGTGTACACTCAGCCAGCCACGTAACCACCAACAGGTCCCCGAGTATGCCAGAAGCGCCACAACGAGCACCCACCACACCCATGTGTCCGCCATAGCTGCACTAACCGACAAGTAACAGGTAAGTGGCAGGAACACAAAATGCAGTGGGTGGGAGGGTGGACAGCCCAAGTACAACACACACCAGGCCCCTAGTCCCACAGCACAGCAAGGAGGAGCATCCCCCACACCCCACAGCCACGTGTCAGCCACCGCAGTGCACACCGACAGCCGAAAGGTAGACATCACGGTCCACAACAATCAGTGTCAGTGGGTGTCCAGCCACCACCACGACCCACAACACCCCCCACCCCCACAGACCTGCAACATGGAGCACCCCCGCTTAGAACCATGTGGCATCCAGTACAGTGCACGCCCGAACAACCTGCAGGTGGGAAACTGGACAGGGCTGGATTACTGGAGGCATGAGGACCGTAACACGACCAACACATGGGACATGTCACGTAGCAGACGAACACGCAACACCGCCCACCGTCACGAACAAGTGAACAATGTGCACACGGACATGAACCACAGACTCACACCTCACATGACCCATCACAGACACAGCAACACCCAAGGAGCCACGTCTGCATGCACAAGCCACACTGAATATAGTACCACACGGCAGCCACTGTGCAACCCATCACACACAACCGAAACACCATTGAAGTCCTGTTCATGTAGCCCCTACTGCCTGTCAACCACACACCCCACAACTACGCCTATGTAAGACAAACAACACTAGACGCAACAGAGCGGAACAACATAAATGCACACGAACACCACTGAACCCATCAAACACACAGACACACCATGCACATACAACATACCATCCATCCCATCCGTCAGCCCCAGTCTCATGAAAGGCATGTCATCCGCACAGCTGCCACACATACAGCAGTCACGCTAAGATACATGCCCATGACCAACCATGTGCCAGAAGTAAATGAAGCGCACGCCACACTGTGAGCAACAACACACAACATGGGCCACACCCCCCGAGCACTGCAGTGATGCACATGGCACAGGGCAGCACGCACACCAAGGAGATGGGACAACTGCAATACGTTGGCTGGCACACAACCATCACTCACTCATAACGATGCGTCCAATGCCATGTCCAGTAATCACAACAGACAGCAAATATGCAGGCCATGTCAGACATGCACACACCTCAGACCATGCACTGTCATGCTGCCACAACACATGTCACGTTCGGCACCCATGGCTCACAGCATGTACCCCAAAAGCATATTCCCTCCCAAATGCGAATCTGGGGCATGGCCCCCATGTTGCCATATGCGTTCCTAAGCGTCCCATTTGAACACCAAAAGCAAAGTACAAACCAGACCCAGGATGGGCCAGGAGCCCGCATACACCAGAGTCACAATAAGTAGGGGCACAGCAACACACCCATCGGCATGGCCAATCCGTCCCATGCCACATGTGCACAGCACACAGTCCCATTGCCAAGCACACACAACTACAAATGGTACAGCCACACACACGCCTCCGGGAAACCCATGTACGAGATTGCACGAACTGTTAATGTCAGACGACAAATCCATACTTCGCCAGGTGCAACACAATAACAAATCTCATTCTCTCCACAGGTGACGAACTGCTGGATGCTGGGGATGGAGACAGCAGCCAGCACAGCCAGCCTACAAGCCCCCAACGAGGACACACGGATGTGGAGGATCTGTCCTCCTCTTCGGACACGGACCACCAAGCAGGCCCATCTGGTGTGGCAGGGCCCAGCCGCTCCCCAGGACCCCTCCTACCCACCAACCCATCATCCTGGGCTGCTGAACATTCCCAGCCCCCTGCTGCCACTGTCGTTGCGGCCACACCCACGGACATTGCGGCCACACCCACGGTCATTGCGGCCACACCCACGGTCATTGCGGCCACTACCACTGCCGCAACCGCCACCATCGCCGCACCGACCACCACCGCCGCCACCACCACCACGTCTTTGCTGGCACCAGCCCCAGCGCAGGTGGTGGCCCGGCCGACTGGATCCACCCTGGGAGCCACAGCGAGGACCGTGGTGAGCAATGTGGCTAGTGGGCAGGCCGGTGGCAGCAGTACCGGTAGGAGGAGCAGGGTCAGGGAAACGCAAGTCTCCCCTGGGAGTCATGCCCTGCCTCAAATGGCCAGAGTCCTTGGGGCCTATGAAGAGGCCCAAGGACAATGGGCCAGGTCTGCTTCAGACACGCGGGAGGTGCTGGGGGTGCTGAGGTCCATGGACGCCCGTATGGGCCAACTCGTGGACCTCATGGGCCAGCTGGTGGTGAGGTCACAGCCAGGGACAGCAGCTCCACCACCGCCACCACCTGCCGGGGCGCAGGGTCGTGCAGCTGTGTCCAGTTCCCCTGCGTCCACAGCCAGTGAGCACACCTCAACCACCAGCAGGTCGCAAGCAGGCACCCCCCCTCGCAAACGTGGAAGGGGCCGTCCGAAGTGGAAACAGATCTCACGGGAGGACTTCGCATGCTCCAGACGCAAGTGAGGCAGCCAGCCAGCCTTCCTTGACCACCCACTGCATTGACTTGGACTACGATCCCACTCCACACAGCCATCTGGATGGCATGTGTCTGTTGGACCATGGACATAGAACCAGTGGGTACACCCTGAACATCACGCAGCCATGACCGACAGCTCATTGTCACTGCACGCACCACTTTTGTCATCACCTTACACACAATCACATGTCACAGTTTGAAATAAATGCACCTCTTACACAAACTGCTGTTTGTGCCCTGTGTTTTATTTGTACGGAATACAACGGCCACCTTGGGCGGAAAGGCACCTGATGCGTGGCATGGCAATGGAACCGGAGGGCCTGTAGGGACCTAGGGGTGGGAGACAGAACAGGAGCACATTCAATGAGTGTGTCACACACCCATCACACAGTACATGTCAACAACTACAAGCAATGTACACACATCGCACAGAGCAATAGGGCACAATGCCACAGCCACCAACAGTGGCATTCTACCCTGGCCATGGAGCGTTGACACACAGCACGCAGTGAACAAACGGCCACCCTGACACAGCACACACACACCTGCACAGATACAGCCACATCAGCCGTCGTACATGGACACTCACCGTCAAGTGAAGTAGCGGGCGATGAGCTGCTGCCGCACATTACCAGCTTCCTCCTCTCCGCTGTCCTCCTCACTCGAGCTGTCCTGGTCTGCGGGCTGGGGCCCTGGTTGATCTCCGTCATCCACGATGAGGGGGATCTGCTTCCGAATGGCCAGATTGTGCAGCATGCAGCACGCCACCACTATCTGGCACACCTTCTGTGGGGAGTACGCCAGCGCACCCTCGGTGCGGTCCAGGCACCTGAACCTGGACTTGAGGAGGCCAAAGGTACGCTCGACCACACGTCTGGTCCTCCCATGTGCCTCATTGTAGCGATCGTCTGCTGGGGTGCGAGGATTCCTCAATGGACTGAGCAGCCATGCCCCATTCGGGTACGCAGAGTCACCTGGGTGTGAGGGACACAGAGAACCGTTGCTATTCCAACTGGACAGGGGACAGCATCGCACAACCAGCACGCTACACCACTCCACATACTCACCGACAATACAGCCACGATCCTGTTGCAGATTGGACATCAGTCGTGGCAAGATGCTGTTGCGCATTATGTGTGCGTCATGGGCCGAGCCTGGGAACTTTGCACACACGTGGGTGATCACCATGTCCGCAAGGCACACCACTTGCACATTCAGGGAGTGCGTGTGCTTCCTGTTGCGGTACAGGTGCTCAGTGGCCTGTGGTGGAACAAGGCCAACATGTGTGCAGTCAATGGCTCCAACGACGTGTGGGATTCTGCCAAGGGCATAGAATGCACCCTTCACTGCCGCCAATTCACGAGCCCTGGGGAAGCGGATGTACCTGTTTCGGTACAGCATCATGGCTGCCAGTACATCCCTCAGCACCTTGCTGAACATGGGCTGGGACATCCCTCCTCCACTGCCCACTGTGTGCTGGAATGACCCAGTGGCGAAGAAATGCATGGCGGCCATCACCTTAGCCGTGGGGGTGACAGCTGTCGGATACACCCTGCGGGGACGGAGATGGGGTTCCAACATGGCACACAGTCGATGCAGGGTTGGCCTGTCCAGCCGAAACTTCCTAATGACCTCTGTATCGTCCATGTCCGCCAGCAATTGGTATGGGCGGTCAATGTTCGGTCTCCGCCTAGGGAAAATGGCAGTGGACACATGTCAAAGCAACACAACACATAGCAATTTCGCATACACATCACTGACATGACTGAGCAAGCACATGAGCCACAGCCCAGCTGTCAAGCTGGGACGGCACGGCCACAATACACTTACACAGGTCTCCCAACAATGGCAATGGCTAGTGATACAAACCACTGCCATGTGCATGCACATGGGGATCTAGGCCCCAATGACTTGCGGGGCGTGCTGATGGGGACTGACTGCATATTCGTCAAGCGGCAACGCCACGGCAACATGAATGTCTGCTGAGCATGGAACTGCTTCCGAGGCTGGATGAGTATGGCACACGACGACGACGATGTGGGCACAGGCTGAGCGGCCAAAACAAGTGGGACCTGTGGCACGAGGGGATATGAGACAGTAGTAGGTGTCAGCACTGCACCCTATGTACAGCACTGTACGGATCACACCTCCCGAAACATTGACAGGTGTCCACATTGACAGCCCCATGCCAAGACGGCTGTGTGCTTGCAGTCACACGTCACAGGTGAGAGGTTACATTGCACGTGCCAGGTGGCAGACGTACATAGTGGGAGCTGGCATGTGTGTGCATGTGTCTCCTGTTCAGGATCCACCAGATGGGCGCTGACTCTGTACTGACCATTGGACACAGCATGTTCCGTGGAAGGCTTGTGTGTGTGGGATGGTGGCACTGGATGTGCCTCCGTTGGGTGGGGGGCCATGCACAGGGCGGGTACGTCGATGATTGCGCATTGTTGGTCACGGTGGGTGCACCCACTAAGATGTGTTGCCCTGTGTTCAATTCCTATGTCCGCATGATGATGGACTGTAGATGTGGGCAGACTACACATTGGTCGATGTGCTGTCTATATGCATGTGCCTTCACACCAGGCACAGCTGCCCCTGCACATGTGACCCCTGCTGGACTCGCTGCTGGGTCTGTGGAGCTGATGCACCTTCTGTGCGTGGGGCGGACAGCTCTCCTCACTTCCCTCATTGCGCATGTCATGACTTTGCCGCAGGTGACATGGATCATGGAGGGCCCACATGTACGCGTGGGTAGGCTACACATGATTGTTCACTGGTCGCCACCCCCAGTCAGTGTTTCGAATGGGAAGGTTGTCGTGCTGGTGGTATATTCGATGTGGCGGATGGGCGGGCCTAGGTGCGGGCTTACATTCCGGACATGGGGGTAGTTGGATTGGCGACTAGTTGCAGTACACACGGGACACGTCTCTTCCTTTCCACATCTGGGTCATCCCTTGTACTCACTGACAGTGATACAGTCATCTTCGCCCCAGCCCTCATGTCCTCCCCTCGCTCCCCCAATATGCATGTGCACCTGCGAGGCTAGCGCTTGCACAGGCAGCCCCAAGCTCGCACCAGAGAGGGCAAGGAGTGTATGTGTGGGTCCAGTTGCACGAGTGGGCTGTCTCAGGGTATGATGTGTTACGGGACGCCGTCCACCTGCGTGGTGCCCCAAATGGAGACCCGGCCTGCATGGACTATGCATCACAGTCTTCGCCTTCCGGATCCACCACCTGCGACACCCAGTGGCTGTGGCTGCCCTTGCGGCCAGGCCGCGTCCGTCTGTGACTGATGGCCCACACATTCACTCTTTGGCCTCTCTGGGGAGGGCTCGGGGGTGGTGGCGCACGCGCTTGCACTTAGTCGCAATGGCATGTGGCGTGGTTGGTATGATGGGCAATGGATGGGATGGTGCGAGCAACCTCCCGTGACGTCAGTGCTGCTCGTGCTGTGGTGCGTCCCCTACACTTCCATCTGACTTGTGCCATGCTAGACGTTGAGGTTCTATTGCCTGCGTGATATGACCAGGAGGAGCGCGAGGAGACCTCTCACACACCATGCTCCACTGCCATCCCGTGCCCTGTATCGCCTGTGCGGATTGACTATGTTGGGGTTACACCTGGTCGACTGGGGCTGTGTGTGCCTTGTCAAGGGGCATGGCGGGCGCATAACAGGATCCAGCTTGTCCACAGAGGGTGGGCTGAGGTGCGCCTGGTACCGCTTTGTACGTGTGCCCGGCTGCTGTGCACACACGTGTTCACTCCCCCCGACAGGTGTCCTCTCACAATGCCCAGGGAAGCGGTGGTGTACTGTTCATGACCCCTCCCAACACGGCGTGCTCCAACTTGGCATGTGCGCATCTACCCGTCACACCCACCCACCTGAGCACTGCGTCCATACGACTTCACACGACACATGTGTGTCTTCCACAGTTGTGCTACTCATTTGCGTTGACATCCAATACCAGTGGACTACATGGTCATGTCACGACTGCCGTGTACTTCACATACTCTCATCCTCTCTCATTCGTACTTGTGAAATGAGTCAGCGGAGACAGTTATGGTTTCAAACATTATATTGAGTCTTCTGTCCTCTGTGATGCAGTATAGTGGACACTACTGGCAGCGGAATACATGTTGAGGATATACTGAGCATGATTGCAAATGGGATAGGGTGTGGGGTTACATGTGATTGGCTGTTGCATGTGGGATGTGGGCTTCAGAGTTACATCTGCTTGGCCAAGGCTGTGCTAATGTACATTTACGTATAGCTGCGGAGCTGCGGACTTTGACACAGACGGTATACATGTAGCCTACCAGACCGCTTGGCATCATGGGCACAGTCCATCTCAGTTCCATGTGACAGGTTTGCTGCGGTTGTTCCTCATGCACGCGTGCATGTGAGATGACATCAGGGCATGTGCTTGCGTGCATGCAGCGGCGTGCCACTTGTTGTTGCAATGTGGTGGTTACTGGACATGTCACAGTCACTGGGGTCGTGTTGTTTTTGTCTGCACTTGTCGTCCATGCAAAGGTCCTGGTATGGGATTCCCGGGGCGGGGGTGGGAGGGGTGCAGCACCCACAGACTCCAGGCGACCTATTCATGTCCACTGAGCGGTGTGTGTGTCCATGGGCGCTGGATCCATGTCGTGTCCTGGTTGTTCGTGCAGTTCCGTCCATGTGGGTGCGATACACAGACCCCATGCCACTGCCTCCCACGATGCATGCGGTGTTCCTGGATGTGATGGGGAACAGTGTGCATGTCCCGGTCATATCCGATGTCATGGCGATGTCGTTGATGGTGTGGTTACAGTTGCCGGTCGTTTGGTATGGCTGTTGTGGTGGTGACTGGCCAGTCCGTGCGGAAGCTAAGCATGGGTGCGGGGTTGGACATCATAGGTCAATCGGGGAACCTGCGTTGTGGTCCGACGAATTTACAGGTTGTCAGGTATGCGATGCCGTCCAGCAGGGCTTCCATGTCATTGGTGGTGTACATGTTTGCCAGCCAATGTAGCGGATGGTGGCTGTCAAGGTGTTGTTCGTAAGTTGTCCCTTGGAGGACCATGATGGGGCATGCTGGGTGACATTCGATGTAGCTGTTCTCGATGATCCGTCGTGTGGAGGCACAGTGGTCCCATTTCAGTGCGGGTGCGATGTTGGCCACATACGCCATGCCCCCATAGGCAGAGCAGGCCCTGTCGTGTGCGTCCAGAGGGAGGAGTAGTGGTAGCAGGTCCGCCTTTAGACATGCCGGGTTGGAGAGGCACATCTCCACGGGATGCTGGTAGGGACACCTCCGACAGTAGAAGACGGGCATGACGTAGCTGAACAATGTGATGCGGTAAGTCAGTCGGTAACTTACGTTCAGCAGGGACAGGAGATCGCATCCCAATATATGTATCAGGTTGGTTTTGTACAGCTTGACCTGTCCGGCGTAGTTGGGTAGGTGTGTTGCGGTTGCCATTTCGCAGCGGTGCGTTGTGGTGGCGTGCTCCGGCTGTGTGTGCAGTCTGCAATGTGCACGCTCCGAGGTTGCTGTGAGCTCTGTGTAGTCGTAGGGAGACAGGACTTGTGTTCTGTTGGCTTGTGCGGAGGACACGGGCCCTCATCCCACATGCTTATCAGACAGTTCAAGGTCAGTGATGTGTGACTCCTTCCAATTAACTTGCATGTGGCCGACATGGGGGAGTGTTTTCTTTTTTCTTCCCCGTCCGTTGTGTGCTTCTGTGATATGCGCTATCTGCCCTGTGGTCGGTCTCCTCGGCATGCCTGTGTTGGTCTTTTCTTGGACAATGGCTGTATTCACCGGCTTCTTTCGTAGGGCTGTGGTTTCGGAGTTGGAATGGAAGGTCATTCAGTGCTGTCTGCTCTCCCTTGTGTGGGCGGCAGGCTGCCTTTCCGCTCTGCGTTGGGCCTTGTGTGTGAATGTTATTCTTGGGCCACCTGTTGTCGGTCCCCGGGCTCTTTGGTGTTCCGTTTTATATGTCTTGTTCATATGTGCAGGGTGGTATGGGTGTTTCAGTGTGGTACTGGCGTTCCTCTTCCCGAAGGGGCCCTGCTTCTCCTAGTTGGTGTTGCCGCCGCTGTGTGCTACGCCATGTTTGTTACACTGGGGTGTGTCCTGCTGTTGCGTGACTTCACTGACATGTGTGCGTCGGTTGTGTGGCGTTGGGTGTTGTCCGTGAATTGGGCGTTGGGGACATGTCTGTGGCAGGCCTGTCACGTGTCATGTGCGTTCGGGGTGGGGCTGATGTGTGTGCTGCTTGGTTGTGTCCCTGTGTCTGTGTGCGACGCATGCATGGCGCTGCGGTTGGCCTCTGCGTTGTGCGCATGTGTGGCGGCGTCATCGCCGCTTTGGGGCCGTGACGGGGTCGTTGGTTCCTAGTCCCAGGTGGTGTGTACACATGTGTTACGCGATGTTACGATTTGGCCTGTGTGTCATATGTGGATGCAATGGTGGATGTGTAGTGTACACGCGGGGGTGGGGGTTGTCCGCTTTTTCCGCCCTTGCACTGTGTGCGCTGTTTGCGTGCACTTGTTGTGTGTGTGCCTACCTGCGTCTCCGCGGTACGTTGCGTCCTTGGTGGTGCATCAGCAAGAGCATGGGGAGGGCCTGCAGTGCTGGATTCATGCTCGGGGGAGCCGCTTCTTCGTTGTCCGTGCTCGGCGTCCGTGTTACCGCTTCAGTTTGTCATACGGTGTCTCTTAGCCGTGGGAGCCGTTTGTTTGCGGCATCGTAATTTATACGCCGGGCGGGACGTGATTTCGTCGGACGGTGTGTGTCAATTGTGCTGCGCCGCTACGTGTACGGACGCACTTTGATGGCGGACGGTGTTGCTGGCTTGCCGGCGGTGTTTGGCCTACTTTTCGCATCGTAATTGGGCGGGCGTGTGGACTGCTGCGTGCCGGCGGTAACTGGTGGTTTTTGCATCCGCCAGCACGGCGGTTGTGCTTCCGCCCGCCATCGTAATGACCCCCTAAATTAGTTATACATATACCGTTTAAGAAGATATATATACAACAACAGGAATCCAAAAAGCATGAAAAGAATTGGAGTTATGATTGAGCCCAGTTAAGGACAATTGAGCTCCTTTTCTTGTAAAAATAACCCATGACCACCAAGCATGTACTGATAATAGCGAGACATCTTTCCAGCAAAATGTAATAGATTTTAAAGCAGCTGATATTAGGAAATTAAAAAGTTTACCTTCTAAGTCATTTAAACTATGTGAAAGAAGAGCAGATTTGCAAATTAACATATTGTAAGAAACATCATCATGGATATTTAATATCTTTTTTATAATATCCCAAACATCAGTCCAAAATTTTAAAATTAAAGAGCATTTAAAAAGCATATGCTGTAATGTACCAGGGTGTGATTTACAGTGCCAACAAGAAGCAGATTGAAGAAGTTTAGCTTGGAAGAGACGTAATGGAGTCCATAAACAATTAAATAAAATATATGAGTTGGTTTGATAAAGCGAAACAGGCAGCCAACCAGAAATACTATTAAGCCAAATATCCTTCCATATATCAATGGATAGTGAAAGTGAAAGTTCATTATTCCAAAATACTGAAAGCATATTAATGTTGCTACCTAGAGAATTAGATAATTTTTTTATATAAAATAGAAACACAATGTGATGAAGTAGAGACAGTTTGAATGTAAATTGATAAATCAGCTTTAACATTAGAAGGAATATTTTGAGGAAAAGAATCTAAAATGGAATTACATAAATGTTCATATTTAGAAAAATCAGCTTGAGGTAAATTAAATCTTGTTCGTAAAATCTCAAATGATAAAAAAGCATTGTTTGAATATATATCTTTAAGATAAAAAATACCAGCATTAATCCATGAATACCAGTAACTAACATTCCTATTCAATTTGATAACATTGCTATACCATAGTGACATGTCTTCAGTAATAGACATAGGAGATAGAAAAATTGAATCTATATCATTAAAAATCATTTTAGTGGACTTTAGTATAACGGATTTATGCAAAAATTATGACCTATTAGACATAGTTAACAAAGTGGGGAGTGGAAATGGATTTACCAATGATTTCTCAATATCAAGCCAAATAGGAGAATTGTTTAAATAGGACTGATTAAACCATATGGAACTTTGTTTTAAAATAAAGGCTTTGTGGTAGAGGAAAAAGTCTGGTAATCCAAACCCAGCATTACATTTAGGCATTTTTAATTTTTTATAACTGATACGAGGCGGTTTACAGTTCCAAAGAAATCTGGATAAAATTCTATCAACATCTTTGTAAAACTTTAATGAAAATTGAGTAGGAATCATGGCGAGGGTGTAGAAAACTTTTGGAGCAATTGTCATTTTAATGGAATCCATTCTACCCCACCATGAAAGATGTAATGAAGACCATTTAGACAATTTATCTTTTATATAATTTAAAATAAAGTTACAGTTCAATGTTATTGTTGATTTTATAGAGGATGAGAATAAAATCCCAAGATATTTCAATTTATCCTTTTGCCAAATAATATCAGTCATAGGTATCATATCAGGGGTACAGTAAATGTTTAAGGGGAAAAATTCAGTTTTGTTAGTATTTAATTTATATCCAGAGACTGTAGAATAGTTTTTGATAATCTCTAATAGGGAAGGGAATGAGATTATAGGGTCACTAATAAATAGGAGTACATCATCTGCATAAGCTAAAGTTTTTACAGTAACATCTTTAATATTAATTCCTTTAATATCATCACATTTTCGTATAGCATTGAGAAATGGTTCAATACCAATAAGGAATAAAAGTGGGGAAAGAGGGCAACCTTGTCTTGTACCTCTAAAAAGTGAAAATTGATTCGAGATTTGGCCATTGATAAATAAACGAGCAGTAGGGGCATAATACAGAGCAGAAATCATGCGAATAAATGCCTCACCAAAATTAAATGACAATAAGGTATTAAATAAGAATTGCCAATGAATTTTATCAAAAGCTTTCTCAGCGTCTAAGGCCAGTATTCCTGAAGGTAAAGTTAAATTGGGAGCTTGTTCGATAACATGTAGCAAGGCTCTTGTATTGTTTGCAGAGTACCTATTTTTCATAAAGCCAGATTGATCTGAGTGTATAATAGAATGCATTACAGGAGCTAATCTAGATGCCAATATTTTAGCATATAATTTACAATCTTGATTAATTAGAGATATAGGCCGGTAATTTGACACAATGGTGGGGTCTTTATCTGGTTTGGGAAGCACGACAATTAAAGCCTCAGTAAAAGAGCCTGAAGTAATTCCTGAAGAACCAAAAGAGGTAAAAAGTTGAAATAAAAAGGGCAAAAGTTGTACTTGAAATTCTTTATAAAACTCAGCCGAAATACCATCTGGACCAGGAGACTTATTTTTTTTAAGAGATTTTTGGCTAATAAAATTTCATCTGTAGTAATGGGAGAATCTAACCCTATTTTATCTGATTGAGAGATGTTGGGTAAACCACATGTAGTTAAAAAGGAATCAATTAAAGAGGCATCCTGAAAATCAGGCTTGTTATATAGATTAGAGTAAAAATCCAAAAATTCATTAACAATATCATTGTGAGATAAAGCAATTTTGCCACTAGGTCCATGAATAGAGTTTATTTGAGATTTGCTCTTTTTTATACGTAAATAATTGGGTAGAAGTTTCCCAGATCTGTTGGCATTAAAACGAAATTTGGATTTAGAGTTAGAAATCTGAATGCCAGCTCTTCTGCTAAGTATTGAATTAAATTCATACCGAAGCTTTTGCAGTTTAAGTCTATATTGAGGATCATTAGACGTAATGAAAAGTCTCTCAAATTTCACAATTTGTTTTTCTATATCTTTAATATTATTATTGAAGGATTTATTTTCATAAGCCATAATGGAAATAGTTACACCTCTAAGGTATGCTTTAAAAGCATCCCATCTATTAACCATAGAAGTGGTACCTTCATGATTAAGTAGGAAATAATCTTGAATTGCAATTAAGAGTTTTGGTTTATTATGTTCATTAAGAACAATATCAGTATTCATTCGCCATCTGGATTTATTTGTAAAAGATGAATTCAAATTCAAAACAAAAGAAATTAAAGCATGATCAGAAATATCAATGTTGCCAATGTTAGGAGAACTCACGGATTGAATTAATTGTCTAGAGACCAATAAATAATCAATTCTAGAATGAGAATTATGTGGGTTTGAAAAAAATGTAAAACTTTTTTCTGTAGGAAAATGTCGGCGCCATATATCAACTAATTTAGTGGTTTGAATAAATAATCTGAAAGCATGAAAAACCTTAGGAGGGTGAAATTTAGTACAGGATAATCTATCTAATAGAGGATCAGCTATGACATTAAAATCACCTCCTACAATTAACGGAACTGTACCCAATTTCAGGACCTCAGTAGTAAGGTTAGACCAAAAAAGAGGGTCGTCCGCCGTAGGACCGTAAACATTGAGTAAAAAGATGACTGAATCATGTATTTTAATTTTAACTATAATATATCTCCCATCAGCATCTGAAGTTTTATTCAGAATTTGGCAGTGTAATTTTTTTGCAAAAAAGATAGCAACCCCATTTTTTTTCCATTAGCAGGAGATGAAACAATAGTATCAACCCATTTTTTTCTTCATATAATCTAAGATTTTATCATCTATATGAGTCTCTTGAATAAAACAAATATCTGCCTTGCAACTACCTAGATAATCTAAAATTTTTGTGCGCTTAACTGGATGGCGCAAACCTTTAACATTTAATGAAACTACTTTAATATTATGTAAGCTAGCCATAATGAAAGAGAGAAAGAGAAAAGATAAAGAGGAGGAGAGTGAAAAATACAAAGAGGTTGTGAGAAAGTAGTAGCTCTAGAACAGGGA
Source organism: Calotriton arnoldi (assembly GCA_963921515.1). Lineage (NCBI taxonomy): Eukaryota > Metazoa > Chordata > Amphibia > Caudata > Salamandridae > Calotriton > Calotriton arnoldi. Next base: position 713,173 of record CAWUFW010006373.1, on the reverse strand, counting down.
AGATGAAAGGGAAAAAATAAAACATGGAAAAAACGACAAACAGAATACATTAATATCAGGAGTGAAACGCACACATGCTCAACAAGCATGACCGATACCGTTGGAGCCCGATGAAGAATAACTCAGTAATTTGTCAAAAAGTACATAACTGGAAACAATCAAGTAGTAGAGTCATGAGTATCCATTAAATGCTGCGACTTTAGATCCAGAAATTGTTTCAGTTCTTGAGGACGCTGAAAGGATTTTGAAAAGTTATCTTTCCAAATACGCATTGTTGAGGGATCAAAAAGACCATACTTGAAACCAAGACTTCTTAGTTGAGGACGAAGAGCAGTGAATTCTTTGCGAACAGAAACAGTCTCCTTGGCGAAATCTTGATGGATAAATATTTTATTCCCATTGACCATCAACGAAGGAATTTCTCTTGCTGCTTTCCTAATCAAAACCAAATGGTGATGACGGAGAACTTTAAAGATCATTTGTCGAGGTTTTGTGTGTTGAGGGTTGCAATGAGAAGGAATCCTGTGAGCCTTATCAATTTCAAATTTTTCTGGAAAACTGATTTTCAACAGGCCAGGAATCAAAGTTTCCAGATATAATCTGCAGTTGGCCCCTTCAACATCTTCTGGTAGATTGAAAATGCGTAGATTATATTGTCTATTGCGGTTTTCCATATCTAAAAGGAGTGTAGACATGGGTGATATTTTCGCCATAAGTGGGGTAAAAGCGTCTATTTTAACCATATTATCTTGTATTTTAATTGAGTTGTCAGAAAGTTTCATTGATAAGCAAGCCATTTCTTTGCGTACATTTTTAATCTCTGACGCAATGGTATCGGTACTAACACGAAGTGCTTGAATTTCTTCTAAAATTAAAGATAAGGAAGGTTCAGATGACTCTACCGCTTTTGATTTGATAGGCGGAGGTGAAACCTGCTGTCTCCTTTTATTATGTAGAGAACTTTTATTTTCCATTTTGACGTAAAAAGGAACCAATTTGCAATTAAATATAATGTTTGTAGGAAGGTATAATATTCTTGGTGCTCAAATCCTTCAAAAAACTGGTGCAGCAGCTAAAATGGTCTGTGGGAGTGGCTAGGCCCAAGCCAGGCCCTTTCTTAGGTGCTTACTCCGCCCCCCTGACAGACAAGCCTGGCAGTACCTGAAGGCAGACTGGGAGCAGGAGCCTGATGCAAGAAAACACCACTTCCGCCGTCCAGAGGCACTCAAAAACGACCCTCAGCACAGGTACCAGCTTTAATACTTCAGCGACCTCTTCATAGCAATAATTTGATTAGAATTTCGTCGTTTTTAGCGAAAAACGGGCGAAAACGCGGAGGAGCTCACCGGGAGGCGGCCATCTTGTTTCGCGCGCTCGCGCGTCTCCCATAAATTATTAGGACTGATTCCATCTACAGGTTTTATGGTTGCTGCCTATTTTATAATATGTCTTGCTCAAGTGGCATGCTTTTCGCCATTTTGGTTTTATGTAGCCCCAAGTAAAACCAATTGATAACTTTGCCTGACTTTTTTTCGGACTAACATCCTGAGTAACTTGGCGGACTCTTTATGTGACCTTTTATGGACTATTTAAAGGTTTTCTCAGCTTTCGTCTTAACAAATGGTATTTTATTGCAATGAAATGCTGTAAAACATATTTAATTTTGTCTTAAGCCTTTGGACTATGACCTGTATTTTATTGTGTTTTTATTATTTATCTTGTTCACTTTTATTGCTTCTTTGAACCGAATAAAGATATTTGAGTGACTGATTCACTCTGAATGATCACTCAGCAAAGATATTTGTATTGGCCTTGGCCAAGAAATCCTCAATCAAATCCACTTTCCCAAATACAAAATAAAGAGATTCCAGAAACAATTAAGTGTCAAACTGCTCATACATTTCGTGCTCAATAGTTACTTACTTTACCGTTCACTGACTTCCCAAACTTAATGGTGGCACTGCCAAAATCTTATTCTTTTATAAATCGTGGATGTTCTTGTTCTCTGAACTTTACATAAAACATAGGACGTCAAAACATTTAATATACAGTGTACACTAGCTAGATCCTAAATCATGACATTCAAAACCAATGGGTGCAAACAAGTGAATCAATCTATAAATACTGTGGTTGTTACTATTATATTTACAACTGCAGATCCAAACTCCTATCAGTTCTTTCCCAACACAAACAAGAAGGTCACACAATGACTCAGCATCTCGCTGATCAAGTATGAATGAATGAATGAATATTAGCTTTGTAAAGCGCGAACTTAGCCCAGAGGCGTACAAGACACTCCCATGTGTAATGGAAACCAACGAGCATCACATGCAATAGATGAATTTTGTATTATGGCATGAGATACTTTTTTTAATTCAAGTTCCTGATTCAAGGAAACAAATGTGTATGCAGTTTAATAAAAGAACATTTCCGATTAATGCAGGCCATTCTATGGTTTAATCATATACTTAGGGTTTCCGGTTTCCGGTTTCCGGTTTCCAGTTAAAATCAGTTATAACCAATAAAACACAACTGAAAGGAATATTTATTTTTCAGCTGAAACTTGAAAACCTTGGATTTTGCTGGACCTTTTGTCTGTTTTGGAGCCCTTTGGTGTCAGAGAGTATAAATTCAGCCCCTTCCTATAAGCACGTCTCTGTAATGGATCATCTCTCTATGACTCCCTTGAGCCATTCTAAGAGACTTCATATGCCCTTGGGGCCATCTGTATGGTCCTTAGAATCCTAGGACTTACTCTGACTCCTGTTCTGGAAGCATGGCTCAAGTCATAAAATGCCACCACACTGTGCATGGTGCTTGCATGTTGCCCTATAGGGTCACAGCTGAATTCAGAGTGGGGTTTACCTTCAGAGTAATTGGCACCACAATTGCATCATTCTCCTTCACTGAGAGCAGCACAGAGCTTTGTTTTCTAAAAACCCCTGGTATCAGAATTGTGGCAAAAAATATAACGGTGCATAAATACGCCCCCTTAATCAATGTCCTCCCATAACACACAGCACCCAGCACTCCTGTTCTTAGGTTTAGATTGTGATGGTCTAAAAAGCATGTATATAGGTGCTGCATCCCTTCACAGTGAAGGATCAGGGAAATATCATTAGCATTTTCATTGCCCATGTGCCATGGGTTCTTACCAGCTGCCAGGCTGGTTTTGGTTAACCTGGACTACTTTTAGTGCACGCATTAACTCATAAAATGCATACGTTAATGTGTAGGCTGTAGACAATAATAGAGTTCGGAAACACAAAGAGGCAAAAACATCTCTGTATTTCCTAGTATGTGCTGACAAGAGTGCTGTTTCACACAAAAAATGTCAATGGAACTGTTGTGAGCCTGCACACCAACATTGATACAGCCATTCCTATTGATTGCAGATCAAAATGAAGATCAGAACTTAAGTGGCCAATGCTAGATAACTATATTTAATAGAAACATATTGAGCTGTGTGGTGGCCATCAGTGGAGACAGACAGCAAGTGAATGGACCTGATAAACATCACCAGCAATTCCAACCTATTAAAAAGTGATATATGGCACCGGGAGGTCTGGGATCATATACCCAAGTTCGCTGCACTCAGTTTGGATATGCTAGCATAAATGCACCCCTAATTTGGGGACTGCTGTTTCATAGTCCCCGGACCTCCCATTGTGGACAGTACCTGAACTAGCGACAGTAGCCGAAACACATGTCAGTCAAATTTGAACACAGAACATTACCACACTGGAAGATTTATATAATGACAGCATTCTTCTAATATTTCAGACCCTAAGAGATTATTATGGTCTCATTATTGGTCAAGTCTTAAATTATAACGCCCTGGTCTGTGCAATCAACGTGAAATGGGGTGACAGCATAACTGAACCACAAATATCTGAAGTACTATACACCCTACTCAACATGGGATACAGCAAAAAGCTGTGATGATAATGCATAAAGCATTAGCACCCACATGTTGCACCTCATGACCACACTATTAGTAACCTGGAAGCAGCAAATAGTGGAGGTAATCTCAGACAAACCTTGGGTAGGGTCCTCGAATACATAAAAAAATTAAATAGCAACCCACACTTTAAATACACACAATTAAATTATCTGCACTATACCTACCTTTTCCCCAAATGCATTGCTAAAAATATACTTGCGGACGGTGTTGGCTTGCTCTAGATCCTTGATGCATTGGTAAAATTGTAGATTTCTTTCACATGGTGTGGTACTCTCCAGTTATTCACCTTTATTGGACCTCATTGATAGGTATCCTACAAGACATCACTGGCAGGAGCCTGGGTGCCTCTATTGTGACTTGCCTCTTAGGTAGGTTTAGCAGATCTGCCGAATGCCAAGAATATGTCCAGATTTAAAGATCTAGCACCGCTCATTGAAGACAAGTGGGAGTATCAATCACGGAGTGCGACATAATACTATTGGTGATACAAGCGGAATACAACGAGCTGCCTTCCTGGGGCCATATTACAAAGAGTGCCTTGGTTGGTCTACTTTGTACACCCCTGCATCACTTTGGTAGTTCATTTAAAAATGATAAATTTTGTTTTGGAAACAGGTAGAAATATCACGTTTGGTCTCAAAAGAATTGTCATTTAAAAAACATTTTATGATAAAGTTGGATTTTAAGTCACAATTATGAAAATGTCCCTTTTAGAAAGTTGGTATTTTCTTGTCCTAACCTTATGGGGCCTGCAGACTGTATCTTGGGGCACATGACTGTGATTAACATGGAAGTTGGCCTTTGTGTATTCCTCCTAGATAGTGAGACAAATGGGGACTAGGTGTTGGCAGGATGGACTATCCTGCCAGGATCTGTGGGGTGGGGCTGTTCCCTGCCCTACTATATATTGTTTCAAAAGAGCTGCCTTAGCACATTCACACTAGTCTTTTTCCACCCCAGACCCCTTGGTGCCTGGGCAGAGAGAAAGGAAATTTCAAAACCTGCTGCTGGAGGACTGCATTGATGCTTAAACACAGGATTACCAGAGTGACTCCAAGGGCCAGTTAGCAGGCCTCTTGTTCTGAGCTACAAGGGCACAAAAAACTACAACAATTTGAACCCTGCACTTCAACCCAGCCTGCAGTGAGTCCTACCCTCCACATGGTGCCCACCTAGTCCTGCACTCTTGGAAGTGGTGCTAAAGGTGCCCAGTAGTCAATCGCCATGCCCTTCAAACACCATGTGTATGTGTCTTTGTACTGCAGACATGAAGACAAGTATAAAGGCATTACCCATTTACTGCAGGCCATGGCCTAATTTTCTGTCTTTTGGAAACTATGACTAAGGGTGCTGGTCACAGGACATGTCTATAGCTGATACACTGCCTCCAGGTCCCATTGATTAGGTTAGTTCTCTGAACATGGGTACGCTGTGCAGATAGCCAGACGCCATGCACAGCATCTATTGCATCCTCAAGGTATTACCCTTTCAAACAGATATAGAGAGCAAAACCCATATCCTGTGACAAGTGTTTCTACAGATGACAGAAAGTCAAGCTCTGCATGACCCTGTATTTTTTACATGTGCCACAGCCAAGGCCAATTCTCAGTACAGGGTGTAACATATTTGCCTATCGATGTATAAAGGTTCCTGTTATGCAGTACCAACACAGAGAATGTCCAGAATCCATGCTCCCTGTGACCTGATAATTGACAAAGGGCATTGGAAAAGGTTAAGCCCTACCTGGAGTCTCTTTAGTCAGAGACCATGCCTTATAATTAACGATGTATAGAAAACAAAGTGATGGATGGAATGCTTGAATTAATCTTAGGCAGTTGTAATTACTCTGGCAGCATCCCAGTCCATTGTTATTTGGCACACCATGCCATTTCATTTTGGACCCAGTCATATGCAAATCAATTTTGACCCTGCTTCAAAAGGACTAGTCCAGCCCAAACTGCCATGACAAATCCTCACTGAACCAGAATCCAAGCAACCCAAAAAAGGTTTCACCCTTATTAAGGCTCATCAGTCGGGTATAGGTTGGCTCCAGTGGCATAGTGTGCACGGGAGCCATGTCTGGGCATGCCAGTCCCACTTGGGCAATGACAGTGAAGTATAAAAAAAAGAGATGGATGGAACATTTGAACTAATCTCAGCCACTGGCAATTCCATTCAGCTGCATCCCAGTCCATTGCTATATTACATACCATGCCGTTTCAGTTTGGACCCAGCCATATACAAACCAGTCTTGATCATGCTCCAATAGGAGCAGTCCAGCCTGAATTGCCAGGCCAGATGCTCCCTGAATTGGAATCCAAGCAACTCAAGACTGGTTTCACCCTTATTAAGGCTCATCAGGTGGGTGTCAACCCAGCCACAAAAGAGTAAGGGCCTGATTACGAGTTTAGCGGTAAAGGAACCGCCATCGAAATGCCGTCAGAAACCCTGTTGCACAGTTGTCAGTCCGCACATCGTATTACAATGCGGGCATTTTGCTGAACGAAAGACTACCAGAGCACAGCCACAACTGCCAGCCTTTCATCAACCACCTTGACGGCAGTAGGGGAGAAGGAGCTGTCAGAGGGCAGTACAGAGAAGTTCATCACCGTCGGAATTACGAATTGGCTTCCCTATGAGCCGACTGTGGCGGGAAAACCACCAGCTTCAAGTCCACAGAACCAAAGGATTTGGGGTGCATACTCACCCATTTCCTTTTCTTCCTTTTCTTCCCTTCCCACGTGAATCCCTTCCTCTAGGCCCCCCTTCACAACAGCATCTTGACCCCAAAGAAAACGACCCTGTTGGCACCGAAAGTCCTCTTTGTACTATTTACCCATTGACTAGACTGGGCACATATGGTCCAGACTCCAGCAATGGGAAAGTACTGGTAGTAGGTATTTTTTCAGTAACGCCGGGGGTTCGCCGGCAGGCTGTTCCATAGTCGGGGGTAGGATATGTGCATGGTGAGTGGAGGACCCTCTGGGAAATGAGTCCTGTATAGTTACGATCTTCTCATGGAAGAACATTGCCAGATTGTTGGTCCACGGTGCAGAGAGCGGAAAGTCCCTGGTGACGGCTTTAGGAGAGGTGAAGAATTTTACGATTTTAAAAATCTCTTTTCCTTTGTTGTTGGAGGTTACAATTTTCTTTTCCAAATTACTCTTCTTAGAGTCATTAACTTTAACATAGTGAGATTTCAATGCTGCCTTATACTCTGATCTATCCTCCGTATTATATTTTTTCCTCCACTTCCTTTGCAAGCGTTTACATAGCCTTTTGCTTGCCAACAGAAGATCGTTAAACCAGGGAACTGAAGGTCTCGCCTTTTTGGAAGTGTGCGTTGTCAGAGGGGCTAAATCATGGGTGTTATGCCGCAGCCAAGCTTCAATTTGAAGCGCGTCCCCCTCTAGGTTCCCTGACAGCACAGGAACTGAAGCTTTAAGGGCGTCCTCAGGCACTGCCGGTAGAATTTTGTGAAAATCTCTATACTTATTTTCAGTTCTGCTGAGCTCCTCCTGGGAGCCAATTCCAGAGCCGGGCACCCTGAATCTGATTAAGTAGTGTTCCGACCATACTACGGGTAGAGGCCAGTCAATCTCCAGCTCGACATTAGAGAAAATCTGGTCTACGGTGTGTCCCCGACTGTGAGTCGGCATGGATACAAAGGGGAATAGCTTGAATGCAGAAATTGTCTTTGTAAGAGAGATAGCATTCAGCTCCAAGGGGTTAATCATATGCAAATTTAAGTCGCCCAGAACCATAAATTGGCTGTATCTAAGGGCCATGTGTGCAATTGCTTCAATCAATGATTTCAGAAAGGTGTCCAGGAGGCCTGTATATTAGCACACTCGCGAGGCATTGGTGAGGCAATAGCTTGCAGCAGAAACCGAGACATTCTGCATCCTTTATATCTTCCATATTGATAAGGATGCAGTCTAGTTCATTTTGAAAAATTATGGCCACACCCCCCCTCTCCCCACGAGGCGGTCTTTCCAAAGTACCTTGTACTAGGATGGTATAGCTGAGGCAATAGTGTGATTCGAGGCGTTAGTCAGCCAGGTTTCAGTAAGGAACACAAGGTCGGGGTGAGAGTCTTACAGAAGGTCGAAGACCTGCGACTCATGCTTCTGAAGTGAGCGTGTGTTAAGCAAAGAAGCCTAGAATGTCCTACCCTGCTTTTCCTTCCCACTTCTCTTCATGCTACGTGCTGCTGCTGCACTGGAGCCCATAGATCCATGAGGAAGGGCCCAGCTGCAGCGTGAGCATCGGAACTTAGCCAGTTCCTTGCAGCTCACAGTTTCTCCCCTGTGGTGACAGTGCAACCTCAGACTAAGGAGCATTACCCATACAGTATTCTCGGTTCAGTGGCAGAGTCCCAACAGAGTTCCAACAGACAGCACGGCCGGCGCCGGACGACTCCAGGATGCTGACAGGCGCAGACAGGCTCTCTGCTTTTAAGCATGGGAGACTAGTGCGCGCACGACCAAAGATGGCGCCGCTCTATGTCTCCAACGGGTAGAAAAAAATTGACTATTCGGGAGAGCCCGTGCACCAGTGTACCCTCCTCCCAACACACAAATTCAACACAGTATTTCCCACAATTTTGGCCTGCACATAAATTAAAACCAAGCGTGAGTTATTCAAGGGGTAAAAGCTTTAAAACACGAAGGACCGGAAGTCAGGAAGAAAATCAGGAAGAGAAATTGCATTTTTATATTTACTACAGCCACAGAGGGACCATAAAAAGTAGCGAAGTACTCCAGCTCGGAGCTGTAGTAAGCGTAACCCCATACATGGCTAACCACTGATATTGCAGCCCCTCCCACATAAAATAAAAGAGTTAGGGACTTAAAATAAAATCTCAGAGAAAGAAATGTTCAGTTGAATGAAATTATTTAAATAGCAAAAAAATTGAATGAATATATAATTTAATGTTAAAAATAATTTATAAAAATACTACATATTTTCAATGTAATTATAAATTAATTTAATAACTTTTTTTGCATTTAAAAATTAATGTAACAATACATTGTATTAAAATATAATTAAATTATGTTTGATAAATTCTATACATCGCTTTTAATATTCATTCATACATAATACTTTTTACTTTAGGGGAAAATGTTTTTTTTTAATATAAACTTCAGAAAAAATATTAATTAATGTATTATATTTACATGATTTTCCTTATAATTCAATTCAAAATATGCATTATTTTTGTAGATTATTTTTAATATATGATATACTGATATATATTTTTTTATAATTTAAAATAATATCATTTCATTTAACATCATTTCCTATAGGGTTTTATTTTAAGTAACTACCACCATTCTTTCTTACAGTAGGCTGTTGTACTACCAGGGGTTGGCCATGTGCAGTGCTAGACTTACTGCTGTATTTTGTAATAGTAACTTACACTTCTACATTAGGCTCCACCTCATTTTTCAGGGAATGGAGCCGTATAAGTGTACACTTTTGAGCAACTTTAAACTTGTATTTTGTGAGTAGCCAAAAATATTAGTTTTTCAAGCTGTAAGAGCCATATTACATGTACAAATTACTCTCAAGCGTAAGTTACCTTTGTGAATGACCCAGAATATGTTTTTATTTAATTATTAAATAACATGATGGAACATGAGTAGGACAGTAATGAAGCCTTAATTTCCTAAACCATGTATGAAAGTAAATATAGGGAAGACACTGTGACTACCCAAAACTAGAGGCTTGCTATTTTTTCCTTATGAAAGTGGAAGAAAGCAGTCGTTACCTGTGCAGGTAAGAGCGGTTGGGCGGTGGGGCTGGGGGGGCCTTGAATTCGACAGACGACCAAGAGGGAAAATTAAATAAATTATTAATTTTCCCTCGTCGTAGTCTGTCAAAATCCCCCCCCCACCCCCAACCTGGCCCCACCGCTCTTACCTGCACCGGCCGCGGCTGGAAGAAAGGAACCCATTGTCACCATAGGCAAAAGTTTAAAAGTTTTCATTTGCTCCTGTAACGGTTTTTTTCTGCAATTCAAAGTAATTGTGACGACATCATTAGAAAGTTACATTCTAATTGTAATCAAGTTGAGAAATGTATGCTTTTCCTTGCAAGTTTGCCTTTTATACAACTTTTCCATGCGCGAGAAAATATGCTTGGAAAATGTCTTTCTACAAGTTGCTTATTGTGTTCTGGAAAGTAAATATTATCCACATCCATCTTGTTAGTGTCAATAAGAATATGTGTTAAATTGTCACAAAAGTCAGGATATTCGAGTGTAGAAGAAAAAGCAGAAATGTATGCATGCAACCTTCGTGAATATGCAATGATTTCCATAGAACACAGAAAAAGACGTAACGAAAATATCTTTGCAACAATGTGCACTCCTGGACGAAAAAGCATAAATGACATTGAATGGAAAAAGTGAATGAAAGCGAATACATGAAAATAAATTCCATATTCAACTTTTGAGTCCCAGTCCTCGCTTTAAAAAATAATTAATTTCTCTGCAAAACTGCAAAAGTTGATTTATTTCAACTTAATGGACCCCAGCAAGCACAGGGAGTACAAACCTACCTTCAAAATGCAACAAAAATAAGGATAATTCCTAGGTTTGCACGCTAAGGGGCAAATTTGCAATAAAGTGGCAGAGCGCGGGTTAGCTCCAAAATAGCTAATGCCACGCTCCGTCACTTTAGAAACGCAGGGAAGCATCGTATTACGAGGGATGCACCGTATTTACAATAATATGGTGCACCCCTGCGTTTTTCCCTGCACTGGTGCAAAATTAAGCTGCCTATCGACAACGAGGCACCCTTACACCATAGTGCAAGGGTACCTGCATTGAGGGAATTATTGTTACCCCTTCCTGCACATAAACAATCCAGAATGGCGATTTGAAACTTCTATGTGTGTTGCATTTTGCATCACACATAGAAGTTGCAAATCGTCATTTTTTAAATGATTCTTTTTGTACAGGAAGGGTCACCTTCCTGCAAATACACAATCATTCATGGTATTTTGCTGTTTCTATGTGTGCTGCACAATGGAGATCCACTTTGGTAGGAGATGCAGGAAGTCGCTGTTTGGCTCAAAGAGCAGATGCCCATAAGAACTTTACATTGTCAGGAGACGCAGTGACTGTGGCTAATGTAAAGAGCCCTAAATTTCTGGATGTTTACCTGGGGTGCTGATCTGTGACTGGGGGTGAGTGTCTGAAAAGTTTCAGCGCTCCGTCCATCATCTCCTTGTGTTTGCTTTGTTTGCCCTAAGTTGGCAGGGTATGCCCAGACGTGGGTCCCTTGCTCACTTTGCCACTAGATTCAAGCTAGCCTGGCTGATGAAGGGTGTTACCCGGAAACCGGTCCCAGGATGCTTGTTTCCGGTTCAGGGAAGACCTGGCTTGGCAGTTCGGGCTGGACTGTTCCCATGAGGCACAGGGTCAAGACTGATTTGCATATAGCTGGGTCTGAACTGAGGTGGCGAAGTGAGCTAAAGAATGATGATGGATTCAACCCAGATCTGTGACTGGGGGTGAGTGTCTGAAAAGTTTCAGCGCTCCGTCCATCATCTCCTTGTGTTTGCTTTGTTTGCCCTAAGTTGGCAGGGTATGCCCAGACGTGGGTCCCTTGCTCACTTTGCCACTGGATTCAAGCTAGCCTGGCTGATGAAGGGTGTTACCCAGAAACCGGTCTCAGGATGCTTGTTTCCGTTTCAGGGAAGACCTGGCTTGGCAGTTCGGGCCGGACTGTTCCCATGAGGCACAGGGTCAAGACTGATTTGCATATAGCTGGGTCTGAACTGAGGTGGTGAAGTGAGCTAAAGAATGATGATGGATTCAACCCAGATCTGTGACTGGGGGTGAGTGTCTGTAAAGTTTCAGCGCTCCGTCCATCATCTACTTGTGTTTGCTTTGTTTGCCCTAAGTTGGCAGGGTATGCCCAGACGTGGGTCCCTTGCTCACTTTGCCACTGGATTCAAGCTAGCCTGGCTGATGAAGGGTGTTACCCAGAAACCGGTCCCAGGATGCTTGTTTCCGGTTCAGGGAAGACCTGGCTTGGCAGTTCGGGCTGGACTGTTCCCATGAGGCACAGGGTCAAGACTGATTTGCATATAGCTGCGCCTGAACTGAGGTGGCGAAGTGAGCTAAAGAATGATGATGGATTCAACCCAGATCTGTGACTGGGGGTGAGTGTCTGAAAAGTTTCAGCGCTCGATCCATCATCTCCTTGTGTTTGCTTTGTTTGCCCTAAGTTGGCAGGGTATGCCCAGACGTGGGTCCCTTGCTCACTTTGCCACTGGATTCAAGCTAGCCTGGCTGATGAAGGGTGTTACCCAGAAACCGGTCTCAGGATGCTTGTTTCCGTTTCAGGGAAGACCTGGCTTGGCAGTTCGGGCCGGACTGTTCCCATGAGGCACAGGGTCAAGACTGATTTGCATATAGCTGGGTCTGAACTGAGGTGGTGAAGTGAGCTAAAGAATGATGATGGATTCAACCCAGATCTGTGACTGGGGGTGAGTGTCTGTAAAGTTTCAGCGCTCCGTCCATCATCTACTTGTGTTTGCTTTGTTTGCCCTAAGTTGGCAGGGTATGCCCAGACGTGGGTCCCTTGCTCACTTTGCCACTGGATTCAAGCTAGCCTGGCTGATGATGGGTGTTACCCAGAAACCGGTCCCAGGATGCTTGTTTCCGGTTCAGGGAAGACCTGGCTTGGCAGTTCGGGCTGGACTGTTCCCATGAGGCACAGGGTCAAGACTGATTTGCATATAGCTGGGCCTGAACTGAGGTGGCGAAGTGAGCTAAAGAATGATGATGGATTCAACCCAGATCTGTGACTGGGGGTGAGTGTCTGAAAAGTTTCAGCGCTCGATCCATCATCTCCTTGTGTTTGCTTTGTTTGCCCTAAGTTGGCAGGTTATGCCCAGACGTGGGTCCCTTGCTCACTTTGCCACTGGATTCAAGCTAGCCTGGCTGATGAAGGGTGTTACCCAGAAACTGGTCCCAGGATGCTTGTTTCCGGTTCAGGGAAGACCTGGCTTGGCAGTTCGGGCTGGACTGTTCCCATGAGGCACAGGGTCAAGACTGATTTGCATATAGCTGGGTCTGAACTGAGGTGGCGAAGTGAGCTAAAGAATGATGATGGATTCAACCCAGATCTGTGACGGGGGTGACTGTCTGAAAAGTTTCTGCGCTCCGTCCATCATCTCCTTGTGTTTGCCTTGATTTTGCATTTTTGAACAGGAGGAGTACACTATGGTGCCAGCCAAGTGTCCAGGACCTGGGGGTGCCAATTGGGGATCAGGATTCACTCCAGCAGAGGCGAGCAGCAGGGCTCAGGCAGGTCCAGGCAGGGCCAGCTTTAGCGCTTGTGGTGCCCATTGTGACAGCCTATTTTGGTGCCCCCCCAATGAAGACCTTGTTGTCAAAATCTCTCACTACCACCCTCCAATAGTGCTCCTCATCTCTCCATAGCCCCTCTCCGACTTGCATTTCATTTTCTATAGTGTTACTCATAAGTCACTCACACTTCTGTGATCTGCATGATACACAGTCTTTGCAGCAAGTACATTAATCCTCTGCCCTACTTTATGGTGAGTAAAATCTGCCACTGGACTAAACTTCAATCTCTCTCCAGCAGGAACACTAATCATCAGAGTTATTGTGACATTTTTATTGTTGCCTGAAACTGCTGGACACGAGTAACTCTGTAGCATGTGCTTTTAACTCATAAATTATTTTTAAACACAGCACCCTCTGAGGTCAGTGCAAGGTGCGGCTGCACTGGTGGCACCGCTCTAAAGGTGGAAAGGGTCCAGGTGGGGCTTGTCAGCTGGGCAGTTGCATGGATGCCTCTGGAAGCTTGTTGTGTCCCTGTAGCTCAAATAGGAGGTCAGCCAACTGACCCTTGGAATAACTTCTGGGTGTCCTGGGTTAAACGCAAGCAGATCCAGTCTTTTTCTTCAGACAGCAGGGGAGCCCTTCTACTCAATCTTTCATTAGTCCCAGAGTGTTCTGATGAGAGGTTCTGAGTATGCTAGTCTTGTTCCCAGTGCCAACCTGCAAGTGGGGAATGCCCCTTTTTTCTAAACTTCCCCCTTTGCTGGATTTGGCTCTAAAAGGGTAAAAAAAAAGGTCAGGCAGGCCTAGATGTGGGATGCATTTGTCAGTGGCAGTGCAGGCAGCCTCTTGAGTCAGGAAGGGGGTGAACAAAGCCCTCAGGCAACCCTTTGAAGTTCAGGAAGGCTGACTACAGCCCCCAAGGCATCCTGCTTAGGAGAGGAACACCCTGCCTCACACACAAGGACCTTTTGTCCTCCTGTCTGAAAGTAATACACAATGCACCACAGGAGAGCCATTCACAGTCATGTTACCATGGACACTGGCAGAAAGCCACATTTGGTTTAGGCAGAAAAATGGCAACTTTCAAAAAGTGGCATTTCCAGAATGTCAGGACATGTAACACTTAAACACACATGCCCGACGTTTTCAATATCATGCAACCTGCTGTATGAGCTGATATGGCCTACCTTATAATTGTTAAAAAGGGTAAGTTTAGGAATTTTGCCAGTTTGAAATAGCAGTTTAAAACAGCACTAGGCGCTGCAGTAGCAGGCCTGAGACATGTGTTACAGTGGTATTTTAGTGGGTGCCAAAATGAGTGCTGCAGCCCACTAGTAGCATTTAATTTTCAGATCAAGGGTACGTACAGTAAGATATAATAGTGACTTAAAAGTAAACTAAAGGTACCAATCACATGTATACTAATTCTGCCATGTTTTCAAGGTAAAGAACAAGCACTTTATTACTGATTAATAGGAATAAAGTGCACAGTGTCCGAAACACCAGCAAAAACAGGTTCAGCAAAGGAATGCAAAATTCCAGGGTGACCCTGCAGAAAGTGTCCAGTGAAAAAGGTATTAATGCTTCAGCCCAGTGTGAGAGTAACCAGCGATAATCAGAAACTGCTGTTTCTGTGTGCTATTAGAATGATTATTAGTCATCAACTTCCAGTGTAAGACTGTTTTAAGACTGTTTTATACTCTTACATACTTAGAATGGAAAATATATGAACCACTCAAAAAGTTAAAGATCACTTACAGTATAAGTAAAAAACCATTGATAATAAAGAATTCTGTTAGTGAATGTCTGCTTTGTGCAGATGGGATGCTGAAAATAAACTGAAGATTACTTCAGTGTTACTGAGAGGAAGGAGGTATACAGCATTCCTAAATAGAATACAGATTTCAATCATCTCAGTGTGGCCACTCAAGGGGACATAAGAGATAGGTTATTGCATGTAGTCTCATGCACTAAATCAGTATTTAAAGGAGAATCGGTCCGGTGTACATGGAGGGCTTGTCTTAATGGTGAGATTTGCTGATGGTGACTTTATTTCCTTGATACCTCTGAGAGTTTTCAGCCACAACAGCAATGATTTTCTTCCTTTTGGAAAAAAATTAAAACAAGCGGTGAACACAAGGGCACTCTGCATCACGATAATATGCATGTTAAATGACTGGCAGTCACGTGTACAGGTGTCATGATGTAAATCAGTCCTGCATAGTTTCCCAAGTCCATGATTTTTCTTTGAATTCTGGGACTTATAGTTTTGTTTATTCCATTATGAAAAAGGACTCAAGTTCAGGAATTCAAAGAACAGACCTGGACTGGAGCATCACATCACGATTAGACCTAGGAAACTTGGCAGCTATATAGTATTGGGTGAGCATGAGCTGGACAAGCAAAATGGAGAGCGTACACAAATGTATACTGTATCACCCACATCATTAGTAGTAGTAGCATGCTGAAATCTTATAGCAAACACAAGCAGATGGCTAGGCTGGGATCGCGAGAGCGTGAGCTTGGACATCTCATAATAACAAGAATGTTAAGAGTTTTGGCTGAGCAAGTTCATCTTGATGCCTCAGGAGCAAATGCAAAGGCGGCTCTAGTCACAGCGGGTACTTCTGGTGGCCAATGTGAGTTTGAACAAGAAAACATTGCTAAAGCAGGATACACTTTTTTTTTTGTTGAGTTTTATATAGCGCTGGCTAGACCTGGAGGTATCAGAGCGCTTTACATGAGGAGAGTTACATAGGTTACACGATACACATTGCTACAGAAGGTACATCAATTACAAGTTACATCCAAAGGTACATCAATTACAAGTTACATCTGTTGGTTCATGACGTGTAGAAGGGTAAGGGGGTAATGTAAAAGGGCGACGGGGAGGGAGATTAAGCGGAGAGTAGGCGCAAGGAAAAACAAAGTAGGTAGGGGGAGAGAGATTCAGGGGAGAGAGGAAAGGAAAAGGGGAGGCAAGCCAAGAATGAAAGGAGGGAAGAGGAGGGGGAGGGGTTAGAAGACACAGCGAGGAGACGAGGAAGTAACTGTGTCCGATAATGGTAACATTCCCAAACCTCCGCTATGTGAAGAATCCCTTAACACTGTGGACTCTCTCAGAGGGGTGTTTGAGACTCCAGGGCATGAATGCTAGGATCCCTCCCCAACAAGGGGAGAAGGAGTGCTTTGGTAAGGGGCACATTCGAGGAGGCCAATTAAGGCCTTTTTCCGCTATGTGTGAAACCCTTAACACTGTGGACTCTCTCAGAGGGGAATCTAAGACTCCGGGGCAAAAATGCTGGATCCCTCCCCAACAAGGGGAGAGGGAGTGCTTTGGCAAGGGGCACAAACATGGAGGCCGTTTAGGGACAGTTGGGCGATAGGGGAGGACTTATACAGCAGACAGGGGGAAATGAGAGTAGGTACGCTAGTACAGATGCTTACTGCACTAGAGCAGCTAACGATGAAGGTAGAAGGGAAAAACCATGAAAATAAAATAAGTAGTCTGCCGAACTGAACATAGCTTAATCAAAGTCAATAACCCTCATGGTCTAAAATGGGAGGGCTAGCAGAAAGGAGTGAGTCAAGGGTGAAAGAGCGTAGGCAGAATAAGGAGATCATAGAAACAATGGGAACAAATGATAGCAGAGGGGAAGGGAAGATGTGGCCCGGGGGAAAGTTCGGCCGCCATTTTAATGTCAGGCCGGTACAGGCAGTCTTCACAGGGATGGTCACCGGGGATGCTGGTAAGACCTGGAGGATTCAGCGTGCTAACAAGGGAATTAGTAAGATACAAAGTTACACAGAGGAAACAAAGGATAGATGCAGTGTTGTACAATACGAACCATGGTGTTAAAACATGAGAATAAACGGGGGTGTAGAACATGACATAAAAAGAGTGGGGGAACAGCGGTATCAGCAATATTCTTGGACGATGCGTGGATCAGTGGAGAGGAGAGATAGCGCTGGCTAGACCCGAAGGTATCAGAGCGCTGTACAAGAGGTTCCAAAAAGTTACAAAATTAACATCAGTTAAAAAGTCACATCAGTTACTAATAAAACATTTGAAGAAAATAGGTGAATCACATATTCAGTGTCATGATGGGTGATCTGAGTGGGGGAGGATGGTGGGAGAGCATCCCTAGCCTCGCTGGAGTAAGCTCGGAGAGCCAGTCCATGTAGTCCGGTGTGGTTGGAGGGGCTTCTCCTTGCTGCAGCCCAGTGGAGTGAGAAGGGGATGGGTGAAGGCCAATTTGGTGGTGGTCGATTTCAGGTAGGTTCGCCATATTAAGGTCAGGCATCAGAGGTGGTTGGTGAGGTGAAAGGGCTTAATAGCATTAGGCAAGGAAGAAAGCAAGAAAAAGGGCTTACTTGGGTCTCTTTGGAGGTAAAATAACTGTAGATGCCCTCCCTCGAGTCAGGCCAGTTCCATTTCAGGGTCAGGCATGGGTCCTTACTCACTAGTGTGAGTAAACACTTTTTACACTTTCACAAACTATTCGCAAGTGGAGGTCCAGGTCACAGTCTAATACATCGGTAAGACTTCTGAAATATCTGGCACCAGTTTAGCGCCCACATTTTCACTTCAACGGTTATCGAATATGGCCGTGGAGGCCAGGCCACAACACAGCAAAGCAGACATTTTAGCCAGTCGCACCACTCACCCATGCTTGCACATGCTGTATGTGTGTATGTGCCTGTGTAAGTGTCTGTTTCCGTCTGGCCATGTGGCTTTCTTGATTGCAAGCTACAGGAGTCCCAAGTTGTGCTTTTTGAAGCACTGTTGAAATGGCAGTGAAACAGGTCTACTGGCTTTATTACGGTTAAACATGTCTGTTAAACACACATTAGCTTCTGCTTGTACATACCAGATATCGTTGGAATCACAAAGGGAATAAATAATTCACAAAAAAAGGAGAAAGATTTTGATGGACTTTGTAGTTTGGATTACATTTAGACTACTTTTTTTTACAAAAACCTTAAGTGAACGGACTTCTTGTGTGTGCTTCGATACTTATTATTTTGCTTAGTTTCCGCCAAGGACGCCGTCCTAGACAGGTAGACACCCCAGGTGGTGGGGTGTTTCAGTGCCCCCACAGCACCTGCATCTCATATGAAAAGATATTGTGCATGATACTACATCCGTAACAAGTGTTATTATTGGATGTGCAATTATGGTGGGCATAGCCACCATTTGTGTTTGTACACATTACAACTTTGCCTAATTTTACATTTTGCTGCTGTATGTATCTTTCAGTGTATTCATACTTTTTAAAAAAAAATGCTAACCTAGTCCCTCCACTTACAAACACATAAAATATTACCTGTAGATCATGTCTAAAGCATACAGCTGTTTAATTTACAAGGCCACGGTTTTGAAATGTAATTAATAGTGGCAACATATATTATATATATGCCTTTAATTATACATTAGAAAGTAAATCTCAGGACGCAGTACAATTTTAAATATGAGATCCAAAGAAAAAAGCATTCAAGAATGGTCCTCACTGTCTAAATCAATGCCATTATTACATTTGTCGAATGATTTTCTATTATTTCAATTTAAATACAATGAAAGAATCAATTCGTCTGATCTGCTTTATGTGTGTGTGTTTCTTTGTGTGTCTGTGCACACACATCGAAATCATCTAGGTTTCTCCTGCAGCAATGAAGATGATATAGCTTGACAGAAGTATTGCTTTCCTGAGAATTTCCTTTTTTAAAGAGGAAGGGCTGATAACAAATCACGGTCAGCTAACTTTAAGGGGTGGGGTACTTATTGGCCCCTCTTGTTGTACGGTTGGCGCGTCCATAAAGAGGACTTTCCTGCAATCGTACAGCTGTGCACATGGGAGGAAGCTCCCCGGTAAAAACGCCAAGGTATGGAATTTGTCGCGTGCTGCAGATTTCCAGAAAGTAAGAATATTGGGGCATATTAGCAAGACCCACGTTAAAATTATCGCCTTTTTAGCGGCAGGAAACTGCCGCTAAAACGGCGATAATGGGCTTGCTAATATGCGTTATAGAATTCCAATAGAAGCCCAGGTTAGATGTGCAGGACATCTAACCTGGGCTTCTATTGGAATTCCATAACGCATATTAGCAAGCCCATTATCGCCGTTTTAGCGGCAGTTTCCTGCCGCTAAAACGGCGATAATTTTAACGTGGGTCTTGCTAATATGCCCCATTGTTTTTTCTCCCTTATCCATAAGGAGTCGTCTTCAAAATGTGCATGTGCTGTACATGGGCGATGTCACGAAGTTGTAGCAATCGAAGTCAGGTAAATGGATTTATTGTGGTGAAAAAGTAAGCCGTGGCTAAGAGAACGATATAAACTACGTTTAAGAGCCTACATCACTCAGTGCTTTGATAATGTTGTGCAAAGGATTCTGCCTTTTAAGCATGCCCCCTCCAGGCTCTCACCACACAACCGACTCATCTCACTTACATAGGACACATTGGGTACACTATCCTGATTTTGCACAGAAGAAGAAAACGTTTGACAGATGGTAGTGCTTCGCAAATGATGATCTCTAAGTTTGTGTGTGTCTGTATGTCTCTATCTCTCTCTCTACAGTGGAGCAGTGAAGAAAAATAATGCAATATGTGTGATTTAATCTAGTCTGAAGTTCTGTTTTTTGACGACTGTGTTTCAGAATAAGGATAGTGCAAATAATGTGGTCTAAATACTGTTTACAAAACTGTTGTCGCATTGTGTGTAGATTCTATTCTTAACTCCAATAGGGCTGTGTTATTTAAGGTAAATTTTGGACATAATGTTTGCTTGAAGCTATTTATGCCATGATATTCTGGTACTATATCATTTTTGACAGTACATTTCCGGAGGAACAAACTCCTCTTTCCTCCTCCTTATGAAGCACCAGAACTCCTGCACCCTGGGTCTTTTTTGTGCTGTGGCGGTGACCTTCCCTCCTCCTCCAAGGAAAAGACATTTTTATCTAGTGGTCTACAGAACAGCAGTAGGCATTGGCTGAGTTCTCAGGAATGGAAAATATTTTATTTGGATGTTATGTCTCATTCTTGAGAAATGTCAGTTGTTATTTTTCCTTTATATGAAGAACTGTACAAGAGCCATGAGGGTGGGTGGGTGGCTTCACTGGGTTTGGCTTTGAGGATATATTGAACAAAATATGCCAAAGTTACTCTGTTGATAATAAGTGACGGCTACTACCCTCCTGATAGGTGGTAACTGGGTTGCAATGGGTTTAGTGAGGTGTTAAAAATTGTGGTCACAGAATGTTAAAAGTTTATTTGTTTATCTAATTTTTTTAATTTTAATTGTTTATCTGATTTGCTGTGTTGACACTATATTTTTGTGTTGCTGTATTATTGTATTTTGGTTTGTTGTTGCTGTTTTATTTTGCGTTATTTTCTTGCATTATTGTGTTGTATTCTGTAGTTATTTTGCAGGTGTGTTGTCTTGTGTCATCTCTGGGAGCTGTGTTGATGTGCTAGGTTTCTTATGCATTACCTCACAGCCCGCCAGTGTGACACTCCAGTGGCAGCTCCTCATGGGGACTTGGACTTTGAGAAGTTAAACTCTTCATTGCAGTTGGCCTGAACTGGTGACTTTGGTCTTGCGTCACCAGATACCTGCAAGTGGCGCTTTGTCTTTTTTGGCGCTGTTTTTGCTCAAAATTGAAACACTCATAACTTTGGTTCTACTTATTGGATTTTTGTTGTTTTGGTGTCATTGAATTTATTTAATTTTACTCTACTTTTTAAATTGGTTTAGAAATTTCCTTGTGTTGTGTTTTCATTTTATTGGTGTTTGAGTGCTGCATAAATACTTTACACATTGCTTCTAAGAAAAGCCTGACTGCTTTCCTGTCAAGCTTTGAGAGGGTTAAGCACAGGTTTATTTAGTGCCTTTTGTGGTTCATCCTGACAAGGATCGTGGTTGTTGCCTGAGGGGGGCTTCCACCTCCTCAACCAATACCTCAAAATCGCACACTCATGGTTCTATTTTTTTTGATGCCGTGTGGAGACAGTAAAATAATTCTAGTATTTCCTACACACATAGGGGCCAATTCCGATTCAGGCCGGAAATCACTCCGACCGAGCCGGACCCGGAGAGATTTCCGACCGAATCGGACTCTGGAAGTCCGACCGAACGAGTACGATGCGCACGCATGCAATCGGACTCGAGTCGGTCGGACTCCCATTGAAGTCAATGGGAGCCGGACGTACAACGCGTACGCGGGCTCCCATTGACTCAATGGGTGCGAGGCGAACAAGGGCGCCCCCTACAGCGGGTACGCCTCGATGCGACTAGCGGCGTACATGCACAGGTAGGGGGGACCCATGGGTCCCCCCTGTGTGCGACTCTCGCGGCTACGCGTACAGGGGGGTCCGACACGGACCCCCAAAGTCTGGCTCCGACTGCTCTTTCGAGCCGGACGGCGCGAGTCGGTCGGACTGCTCGAGGCGCGCATCGTACTTGCCCGGCCGGGGAACGTCTCCATTGCGTGGTGCGAGTCGTGTCCGTGCGAGTCGGTCGGAGCGGTCGGACCCGGGAACGAGTCGGTCGGCGATTTCGCGTGCGCTCGCATCGTACTCGCTCGGCCGGACGCACGTACGAATCGGTTGGGAAAGAGGGCTCCGAATCGGATCCGGTTAAGCTGAATCCGATTCGGTGCCCTACCGGCCGAGATCGGAATCGGCCCCTTAGTATGAAACTACCCCATAAGTGATGTGTACCACTCCAGTGTTAAGTAGTGCTTAACAATGCAGATTGGCCTATGAAATGTTTAATGGACACAGAATCCGGACCTCGAGGTGCTACCCCAGTAAAGCATAAACAAATTAACTGGAGTATAATAAAAACCACAATGGAATAAAAGAGAGAAAATTAAAACTACAGAGAACAAGCAGGATACTTGACTTCCTTGTTCTTTACAAAAAAAAGTTGCATTAATTTCACCTTGGGATTTGAAGTGAAAAAGTATGAGGCGAGGTTAAAGCCTGCGTGTACCTGCACTACACAAACAGCTCTTTATGACCACTTGTGAAGATATCATAGGGGCTGATTCGAGATGTGAGCACGAGCCACACTGAAAAGTGAATATTTTATTTAGTATGTATTTAAAACATAGGTATTTGCTTTGGTGGCCCTTAACATGGCAGTGGCTGTAATCTTAACACGGAGATTGGTTCCCACAAGCAAAAGAGTGCACACCATTTTCACTGGGCAATAAGGTGCTGAATTAAACACAATCAAACGAGTGTTCTTTCATTCACGCTAGCTGAGGGGGCACCTCCGGTGTGTGAGCTGATAATCTTGACTTGTCCACAGACACATGAAATCCAAAGTTGAGCTTGAGCTGTAAGGTTCTGCTCTGTCTTGCACAGTGGCGGCTCTTCGAGGGAGTGCTGCGGGCGGTGGGGCAGGGCGGGGGAGGGGCAGGGTGGGGGGCAGTAAACTCCGGCATACGGCCGAACAGAGTTAAGTATATAAATAAATAAATAAAACGAATTACATTGCGAGTGCTGCATCGCCATTCAGGCACCTGAAACGTGACTTCATCATGCCAAATATGCGTTCCACGATGCCCCTGGTGCATCTGTGTGTTCGGGGCTCGGAGGGGTGTCATCATCCAAGCGCACAGTGCATATCCTTGGTCACCTGTGACAGTGCAGAGAGACATGAGTCAGAAGTTGGTTCTGCATGATGTGTTGGCAGGCTCACTGGTTCATTGGTGCGTGATATGTGTTACTTTGTGAATACTGCATGACATGTACTGCTTGTTGCAAATGAGCGGCATCAATGTGTATCTCGTAGCCTCACAGCTGCTCCACCCTCCCCACGAGACCATTCACTAGTGTGCGCAGCGCGGTTGCATCACTTGCACTCCACCGGCACACCATTGTCATGCCTGTCTTCGCATGTCCACAAGCCTGACAACGACACTGTGATCTCGTGTGCAGAAGGTGGACGGGACTAGTTCGGGGACCAGCGGCCCGGGCTGCGGCAGGCGCACAGGATTGCAAGCTCCGCCGCACATGGCATCGGCCTCGTGGTGGGGTGAGAGGCGGCGCCCTAGCAGACACGTTGGCCATTCCGGAAGAGGCCCACACCCAGGCCTACGTGCTTTTTATTCACACCCCTACGCTTACCTGGCGTACGCCGGGCAAACCCACTCCGCACACGCATACAGGGGGGACGTAACAAGGTACATTTCCGAGATCTTCCCCACTTACTGGGGTGACATGGTTGCGTCCACTGTCCACAACACTACCACCACCAGCAGTATATGGCGACATGGGTTTGTCTGTGGCCTGCACACTGCGGTCTGTCCAGCACTTCCACGACACACTTGGCATTTTGTGCATTCGCATTCATGGGTCACTTGCCTCCTTCGCACATGCCTGGTTCCCACCTCTCCCCACATACTGCCATTGTCTGGCTGAGGTGCCATACCGTTGATGGCTCATGTACATGGCCAGCCCAGGTTGCCGCAGTACGTTGTGCTGTCGTGTATGGTGTGTGGGCATGTTGCATTTGAGTATGTGACGTGAGCATTGCCAGGGTTGTGAGTTGCATGATTGTGGAGTTGAGGTGTGTGGTGTGTTCATTTGGTACTTACCAACGAGCACTGCATTCCCATAGATGCCATCCTGGAAGCGCCGGTTGATGATGGACTGTCGGAAGATGTATGAATCATGCACACTGCCAGGGTAGTTGGCGACGACGTTGGTGAAGAGTCCCCGGTGGTCCACTATTGCCTGCACATTGATGGAATGCGTCTGCTTTCTGTTGCGGTAATTGTGTGCAGTGTCGGCAGTGGGCACAAGTAGGACATGTGTGCAGTCAATTGCCCCCAACACGTGCGGGAAGCCAGCTATCGTGCAGAAGCCCTGCTTGGTCTCCAGCTGTTCCTGCGCAGTGTGGGGGAAGTATAGGTACTGGGGTACCAAGCTGGTGATGGCATCCAGGACAGGTTTGAGGAACTTGGATAGGGCTGGCTGTGAGACTCCTCCGACTCTGGCGGTTGTTGGTTGGAATGTCCCAGAGGCCAACTTGGTGCAGCACGGCCAGCAGCTTTGTCTGAGGTGGGATGTTGGTTGTCCGCTGTGTTGGTACCATCAGCCTGTGGGCAATGATGTTCAGGATGCGGAGGATGGTTGTCCTTTTGAGTCTGTGGTGGGCAATGACATTCTCTGGTGTTAGGTCTGTGAGGTTGGTGCGTTTCCGGAAGGTCCACTGTATTTGTCTGTGCTGCCTCTGTGGTGGTCCGGGGGGGGCGGGGTGGTCCGGGGGAGGGGTCTGGGGGGGTGGCAATCCTGGAGGTGGTGGGGGTGGGTGTTGTGGCCCTCTCGGGGATCCGAGCTGCATGAGGAGTAGCTCCATGGCATCTGTTGTTCTTCAGGTTTGGCTGTGAGCTGGGCTCCCTTTTCTTGTGCAGGTTGTTGTCCGACTTTGCACCAGGTCAGAGCAGGTCTTAGTTTCCTGCTGGTAATGCACCGTATCGCCTGTTTTGTGTTCTTATCCCCGATGTGGCTGGCCATTGAGAATGTTGCGTTGTGGTATTGTCGCGGGTTGTTGCTCGGGAACGCCTACTCTGCATCTCATTAGCGTTAGTTGCCGGGTTCCTAAGTGGCGATGTTTTTTGCAACTGCTATCGCAGGTAAACTGGTGTGATGGGCTGTTAGCACCAGCTTGTGAATGGGGCGATAACTTTATCGCGACTTTGGCTGCGTTAACGTGCCGTTAACTCGGCGATAGCTCCTTGAGAATATGCCCCTAAATATGTAAAGTGGATCACTGACAGAATATCGACCACCACAATATCGACTTACACAAATCTTGGGACATAAATATCGTTGTCAAAAATATCGACCTCCTATCTTTATAATGGTAAGTACAAAAATATCGAAAAAGAATATCGTTGTAAAAAATATCGATGTACAAAATATAGTTTATTTATATGTATAAAAAATATTGAGAAATAAATTAAATAATAAATATAACTTTAAAAAAATTATTTAGATTCATTTGTAAATTTTAACAATTATAAGTAATACATTTAATTTAAAAAAAAATAAACATACATATATAAAATGTAATATATATATATATTTACTTAAAAACAATTAATAAATAATAATTTTAATTAATTTTAAAATGTTATAAATATATTAAAAATTATAAATAAATATATATATATACATACACCTATAACATAAAAATTAATTAAAAAAAATTATATTATAAATTAAAATGTTAAAATATGTAATATTTTTTAAACCTACATTTTGCACTACATTGAGTGCAACAGTAGAGAAAGTGTTGGAAAGCAGAGGGGTAAAAATTACTATTCCCACTACAGCGAGTGCAACAGTAGGGAAAGTGTTGGATGGCGGACAGGTAAAAAATACTATTCCCACTCCAGGAAATGCAACAGTAGGGAAAGTGTTGGTTAGCGGATAGCTAAAAATTACTATTCCCACTCCAGCGAGTGCAACAGTAGGGAAAGTGTTCGATAGCGAAGAGTTAAAATTTACTATTCCAACTCCAGTGAGTGCAACAGTAGGGAAAGTGTTGGATAGCGGAGAGGAAAAATGAGTATTCCCACTCCAGTGAATGCAATAGTAGAGAAAGTGTTGGATAGCGGAGGGGAATAAGTTACTATTCCCACTCCAACAAGTGCAACAGTAGGGAAAGTGTTGGATAGCGGACAGGTAAAAAATACTATTCCCACTCCAGGAAATGCAACAGTAGGGAAAGTGTTGGTTAGCGGATAGCTAAAAATTACTATTCCCACTCCAGCGAGTGCAACAGTAGGGAAAGTGTTCGATAGCGAAGAGTTAAAATTTACTATTCCAACTCCAGTGAGTGCAACAGTAGGGAAAGTGTTGGATAGCGGAGAGGAAAAAATGAGTATTCCCACTCCAGTGAATGCAATAGTAGAGAAAGTGTTGGATAGCGGAGGGGAATAAGTTACTATTCCCACTCCAACAAGTGCAACAGTAGGGAAAGTGTTGGATAGCGGAGGGGATAAAATTACTATTCCCACTCCAGCGAGTGCAACAGTAGGGAAAGTGTTGGATAGCGGAGGGGAAAAAATTACTATTCCTACTCCAGTGAGTGCAACAGTAGGGAAAGTGTTGGATAGCAGAGGGGTATAAATTACTATTCCCACTCTAGTGAATGCAATAGTAAGGAAAGTGTTGGATAGCGGAGGGGAATAAATTACTATTCCCACTCCTGCGAATGCAGCAGTAGGAAAAGTGTTAGATAGGGGTGGGGTAAAAACTACTATTCCCACTGAAGAAAATTCAAATTTAAAAACAAACAAAATATCAACTACAATACAAAAAATAATAAAAAACCAAAAAACAAAACATATATAAAAATCTAAAAAATTACAAAACATAGAAACATATTATAATGTAAAAAAATCTAAAAATTACATATAAAGATTAATTTTTGAAAATTTAAAAATAATTCACAAACAAATAAAATGTTTGTAATAGAAATTATTTATAGTCAAAAACATTAATTATTACATAAATGTAATATTTATTTCCTACCCTATAACACCACACAATTTACAACACACATCTAAATTTAAAAAAAGTGTACCTCCATTAAAACAATTAATTATCAATTAAACAAATATTATTAATTAAAAAAACATTAAGACAGATAAAAATTATTGTTCTAACCAAACGTTACCCCTATAGAACCAAAATACACAAACAAAATAAATAAAAACCATTAACAAAAATATTTATCAAGTAATAAATGAATATTAACTATCAAGTATTGATTAATTAATGTAAACTAAATTACTTTCCACCGTCTACCCCAATAAACACCACAACACACACCTAAAAATAATTACACAATTTCCATAACTAATTTTACATTAACAAATGAATATCAATTAACCACAAATCATTAATTAATTTTAAAAAAATGACTTCCCACCATTTACCACTATAAACCCCACAACTCACACATAAAAATAATTACACAATTGCCATATTTAAATATTAATTAATTACCATTAATTAACAAATAATTAATTAATTAAAAATAAATTACCTCCCACCATATTCCCCTATAAACCCCACCACCAGGCGCGGTTGGTGGTAGGAGTGCCGGTCGGGCGGTGACGTGGGGCGGGGGAGGGGCAGGGTGGGGGGTAGTAAACTACGGATTAAGGCCTAATACAGGTAAGTAAACATTTAAATAAGAAAAACGAATTTCGTTGTGAGCGCTGCATCGCCAAATGCGAGGCAGTGCGCGCAACGAAATTCGTTTTACTTATTTAAATGTTTACTTACCTGTATTAGGCCTTAATCCGTAGTTTACTACCCCCACCCTGCCCCTCCCCCGCCCCACGTCACCGCCCGACCGGCACTCCTACCACCGACCGTGCCTGCCCACCACCCATTTCTAAAAACATGACACAATTAAAATAATTAATTAACAGTTAATTCATTAATTAATATCAATTAAGGGGAGAGGAGTTGGCCTAAGGGTTAGGGCGGTCGACCTTGAAGCTGGGGAACTGGGTTCGAGTCTCGGCAATGATGCTGAACATCCTGTGATTCTGGGCAAATCACTTAGGGGTCGATTCTGATCTCGGTCGGAAGGCCTCCGAATCGGATTTGGCATTACCGGATCCGAGTCGGAGGCTTTGTTTCCGACCGAGTCGTACAGAGGTCCGGACGCCCAAGTACGATGCGAATGAACGCGAAATCGCCGACCGACTCGTTTCCGGGTCCAAACCGCTCCGTACGACTCGGTCGCAGACGAACCGTACCGCGCAATGGAGTCGATTTCCGACCGAGCCAGTACAATGCACGATTCGGACAGCCGGATTGAGTCGGAGTCTCTGGGATGAAAAAGCTCCGGGAAGCGGACTTCGGGGGTCCGTGCCGGACCCCCTTCACCCGGACCCCCTTCACCCGTAGCCTGATGAGTCGAACACAGTACATGCATGTACAGTGCAGATGGCAACAACGCGTACCCACTGCAGGGGGCGCCCTTTTGCATGACGTACCTATTCAGCTGATGCGAGGCCATGCACGCGTCGTACGACCGGCTCCCATTGACTTCAATGGGAATCCGACCGAGCCGAGTCTGTCAGCATGCGGCAGCATCGTACTCGCTCGGTCGGACTCCAGGGGTACGGCTCGGTCGGAAAACACTCCGGTTCCGGCTTGGTCGGAGGGCTTTCCGACCCAGATCGGAATCGACCCCTTAATCTCACAGTGCCTAACAAAAAATGAATGTGTTCTCATGTAATGCAACTGGTGCTATGTAAAGCGCTCTGATACCCGATTCGGGTCAAGTTCGCTCTATATAAAACTCTCTAAAAAAAAAAAAAAAATTAACAAGAAAATTATAAATAATTATTAAAAAACTAATTCCCACACTTAACACTATAAAATAAAATTAAATGAATATTATATAAAAAATATTAATACATGTATTAAAATTAAATTACTTCCCACCCTACTCCCCTGTCAACCCACAACCTGCTCCTAAAAAATGACACAATTAACATAATTACCAATTAATTAATAATAATTAACAACCAATTAAAAATAATTAATAATAAATTAATTCCCACAAT
Organism: Calotriton arnoldi; assembly: GCA_963921515.1. Classification (NCBI taxonomy): domain Eukaryota; kingdom Metazoa; phylum Chordata; class Amphibia; order Caudata; family Salamandridae; genus Calotriton; species Calotriton arnoldi. The sequence continues at coordinate 684,267 of CAWUFW010006373.1, read as the reverse complement.
TAACAGTATAACATATTAAATAAATAAATATTAATTATTCATAAATAATAATAATGTATTTATAGTTAAATTACTTCCCACCCTATACCCTTATAAACCCACAACCCACTCCTAAAAAAATGACACAATTAACATATTTACCAATTAATTAATTAGTAAAAATTAACAGCCAATTATTAATTAATTAATTAATAATAAATTATTTCCCACAATTAACACTATAAAATCTAAATTAAATAAATACTAATAAATAAAAATTAATATTTAATTTATTATAATCAAATGACTTCTCACCCTGTTCCCCTATAAACCCACAACCCACTACAGAACTAAAACGCAAAATGTAATTAAAATAAAATTAATAACTACTAAAAATTTAACACATATATTAAAAAACAAAATCAATACTTAGACAAAAAAATAGAGCACATACATTTAAAATACATACTAAAATACATAACACTAACTAAAAAAACGATATTTTTAACAACTATGGGGCCCATTACGATACCCGGCGTAAATAAATCCGCCAGGCATGGAAGCGGCAAAAATCCGCCCGCACACACCGCCTGAACACCGACCACGCCATTACGATTTCACAAACCGAAAACCGCCATCGGCGGAAAAAGCACACAAAATACCGCCCGCCAACGTCCGAGTCGGAGTCAAACCGCCCGCCACGGACGGAAACACGCACGACAACACAAAACCGCCCGCCCTCACGGCCGACACACCGCACGTGAAATTACAATCGCACCGACATGAGCGCGGAAAAACCACAAATATACCGCCCGCCAGCGCAAACAACGCCGATGAGAATCGACACGGCAGAAGCCATGGCGCCAACGTACCTGCACAGAAACCATCCGCACACAAAACCAATAGCACACAACATGGCCAACAAGTCCACACAGCAAGGCACGCACAAATACACAAGCAAAGTACACATCCCGAAAACACCCCCCGGACAAACAAAAAATACAAAGGCCAGAACCCCAGACACAACACACCTGAAAACAACAGACCATGAGGACACACCCACATAGGTGAGTACAAAAGCAGCACTCCCACAGACCATAACCCCTTGCTACATTGCAAACCAGAGAGGAGAGGAGAGGACACAGTGACACAGCAAGGACAGCAGCACACCACAGAAACGCACACATCACAACCACCACCACCACCAAACACCACCACCACCACCACCACCACCAAACACCGGCACCACAAACCCCCTGCACATTACACAACACACACCGCACCAGCACCACAAACACCATGGCACCACAAAGAATGCCCAAGTTCACGCCCATGGAGCTGACGGTCATGGTCGACGAGATCATCAAGGTGTACCCACAAATCTATGGGAACATGGTCCAGCACACACCACTAGCCACCAGAAACAGAATGTGGAACCGGATCGTAGACCAGGTCAATGCAGTCGGGACCCTGCCCAGGAACAGAGTAGAAATTAACAAACGTTGGAATGACGTAAAGAGCCTGGTCAAGAAGAAGGAGGGCAAAAACAGAGAGCTGGCTGCCGTCACTGGCGGAGGGAATCCCGCGCTCTTTAAGACCTTCAAAGCGTGGGAGGAGAAGGTGCGAGTCGTAATACATCCGGAGATCCTCGCCGGATTAGCAGGGGGAGTGGAGGCTGGTAAGTACAAACTAATGTATACCAGCACACCGCTATGTACTCACATGCGCAACTACCATGCCACAGCTCCCAGGGACAAACACCCCCATGTCCAGCACACAATACACAACACATCACACACACATGCAACAGACACCACCACACACAGCCCAAACCGAACAACTGTAAGATGCGTGGGGACATGTGTACACTCAGCCAGCCACGTAACCACCAACAGGTCCCCAAATATGCCAGAAGCGCCACAACGAGCACCCACCACACCCATGTGTCCGCCACAGCTGCACTAACCGACAAGTAACAGGTAAGTGGCAGGAACACAAAGTGCAGTGGGTGGGAGGGTGGACAGCCCAAGTACAACACACACCAGGCCCCAGTCCCACAGCACAGCAAGGAGGAGCATCCCCCACACCCCACAGCCACGTGTCAGCCACCGCAGTGCACAACGACAGCCGAAAGGCAGACATCACTGTCCACAGCAATCGGTGTCAGTGGGTGTCCAGCCACCCCCACGACCCACAACACCCCCCACCCCCACAGACCTGCAACATGGAGCACCCCCGCTTAGAGCCATGTGGCATCCAGTACAGTGCACGCACAAACAACTTGCAGGTGGGAAACTGGACAGGGCTGGATTACTGGAGGCATGAGGACCATAACACGACCAACACATGGGACATGTCACGTAGCAGACGAACACGCAGCACCGCCCACCGTCACGAACAAGTGAACAATGTGCACACGGACATGAACAACAGACTCACACCCCACATGACCCATCACAGACATAGCAACACCCAAGGAGCCACGTCTGCATGCACAAGCCACACTGAATATAGTCCCACACGGCAGCCACTGTGCAACTCATCACACACAACCGAAACACCATTGAAGTCCTGTCCATGTAGCCCCTACTGCCTGTCAACCACACACCCCACAACTACGCCTATGTAAGACAAACAACACTAGACGCAACAGAGCGGAACAACATAAATGCACACGAACACCACTGAACCCATCAAACTCACAGACACACCATGCACATACAACATACCATCCATCCCATCCGTCAGCCCCAGTCTCATGAAAGGCATGTCATCCGCACAGCTGCCACACATACAGCAGTCACGCTAAGATACATGCCCATGACCAACCATGTGCCAGAAGTCAATTAAGCGCACGACACACTGTGAGCAACAACACACAACATGGGCCACACCCCCCGAGCACTGCAGTGATGCACATGGCACAGGGCAGCACGCACACCAAGGAGATGGGACAACTGCAATACGTTGGCTGGCACACAACTATCACTCACTCATAACGATGCGTCCAATGCCATGTCCAGTAATCACAACAGACAGCAAATATGCAGGCCATGTCAAGCATGCACACACCTCAAACCATGCACTGTCATGCTGCCACAACACATGTCACGTTCGGCACCCATGGCTCACAGCATGTACCCCAAAAGCATATTCCCTCCCAAATGCGAATCTGGGGCATGGCCCCCATGTTGCCATATGCGTTCCTAAGCGTTCCATTTGAACCCCAAAAGCATATCCCCTCCCAAATGCGAATCTGGGGCATGGCCCCCATGTTGCCATATGCGTTCCTAAGCGTTCCATTTGAACCCCAAAAGCATATCCCCTCCCAAATGCGAATCTGGGGCATGGCCCCCATGTTGCCATATGCGTTCCTAAGCGTCCCATCTGAACACCAAAAGCAAAGTACAAACCAGACCCAGGATGGGCCAGGAGCCCGCATACACCAGAGTCACAATAAGTAGGGGCACAGCAACACACCCATCGGCATGGCCAATCCGTCCCATGCCACATGTGCACAGCACATAGTCCCATTGCCAAGCACACACAACTACAGATGCTACAGCCACACACACGCCTCCGGGAAACCCATGTACGAGATTGCACGAACTGTCAATGTCAGACGACAAATACATACTTCGCCAGGTGCAACACAATAACAAATCTCATTCTCTCCACAGGTGACGAACTGCTGGATGCTGGGGATGGAGCCAGCAGCCAGCACAGCCAGCCTACAAGCCCCCAACGAGGACACACGGATCTGGAGGATCTGTCCTCCTCTTCGGACACGGACCACCAAGCAGGCCCATCTGGTGTGGAAGGGCCCAGCCGCTCCCCAGGACCCCTCCTACCCACCAACCCATCATCCAGGGCTGCTGAACATTCCCAGCCCCCTGCTGCCACTGTCGTTGCGGCCACACCCACGGTCATTGTGGCCACTACCACTGCCGCAACCGCCACCATCGCCGCACCGACCACCACCGCCGCCACCACCGCCACGTCTTCGCTGGCACCAGCCCCAGCGCAGGTGGTGGCCCGGCCGACTGGATCCACCCTGGGAGCCACAGCGAGGACCGTGGTGAGCAATGTGGCTAGTGGGCAGGCCGGTGGCAGCAGGACTGGTAGGAGGAGCAGGGTCAGGGAAACGCCAGCCTCCCCTGGGAGCCATGCCCTGCCTCAAATGGCCAGAGTCCTTGGGGCCTATGAAGAGGCCCAAGGACAATGGGTCCGGTCTGCTTCAGACACGCGTGAGGTGCTGGGGGTGCTGAGGTCCATGGACGCCCGTATGGGCCAAATCGTGGACCTCATGGGACAGCTGGTGGTGGTGGTGAGGTCACAGCCAGGGACAGCAGCTCCCCCTCCGCCACCACCTGCCGGGGCGCAGGGTGGAGCAGCAGTGTCCAGTTCCCCTGCGTCCACAGCCAGTGAGCACACCTCAACCACCAGCATGTCGCAAGCAGGCACCCCCCCTCGCAAACGTGGAAGGGGCCGTCCGAAGTGGAAACAGATCTCCCGGGAGGACTTCGCACGCTCCAAACGCAAGTGAGGCAGCCAGCCAGCCTTCCGCCAGCCTTCCTTGACCAGCCACTGCATTGACTTGGACTACGATCCCACTCCACACAGCCATCTGGATGGCATGTGTGTGTTGGACTATGGACATAGAACCAGTGGGTACACCCTGATCATCACGCAGCCATGACCGACAGCTCATTGTCACTGCACGCACCACTTTTGTCATCACCTTACACACAATCACATGTCACAGTTTGTAATAAATGCACCTTTTTCACTAACTGCTGTTTGTGCCCTGTGTTTTATTTGTACGGAATACAACGGCCACCTTGGGCGGAAAGGCACCTGATGCGTGGCATGGCAATTGAATCCGGAGGGCCTGTAGGGACCTAGGGGTGGGAGACAGAACAGGAGCACATTCAATGTGTGTGTCACACACCCATCACACAGTACATGTCAACAACTACAAGCAATGTACACACATCGCACAGAGCAATAGGGCACAATGCCACAGCCACCAACAGTGGCATACTACCCTGGCCATGGAGCGTTGACACACAGCACGCAGTGAACAAACGGCCACCCTGACACAGCACACACACACCTGCACAGATACAGCCACATCAGCCGTCGTACATGGACACTCACCGTCAAGTGAAGTAGCGGGCGATGAGCTGCTGCCGCACATTACCAGCTTCCTCCTCTCCGCTGTCCTCCTCACTCGAGCTGTCCTGGTCTGCGGGCTGGGGCCCTGGTTGATCTCCGTCATCCACGATGAGGGGGATCTGCTTCCGAATGGCCAGATTGTGCAGCATGCAGCACGCCACCACTATCTGGCACACCTTCTGTGGGGAGTACGCCAGCGCACCCCCGGTGCGGTCCAGGCACCTGAACCTGGACTTGAGGAGGCCAAAGGTACGCTCGACCACACGTCTGGTCCTCCCATGTGCCTCATTGTAGCGATCGTCTGCTGGGGTGCGAGGATTCCTCAATGGACTGAGCAGCCATGCCCCATTCGGGTACGCAGAGTCACCTGGGTGTGAGGGACACAGAGAACCGTTGCAATTCCAACTGGAATGGGACAGCATCGCACAACCAGCACGCTACACCACTCCACATACTCACCGACAATACAGGCACGATCCTGTTGCATATTGGACATCAGTCGTGGCAAGATGCTGTTGCGCATTATGTGTGCATCATGGGCCGAGCCTGGGAACTTTGCACACACGTGGGTGATCACCATGTCCGCAAGGCACACCACTTGCACATTCAGGGAGTGCGTGTGCTTCCTGTTGCGGTACAGGTGCTCAGTGGCCTGTGGTGGAACAAGGCCGACATGTGTGCAGTCAATGGCTCCAACGACGTGTGGGATTCTGCCAAGGGCATAGAATGCACCCTTCACTGCCGCCAATTCACGAGCCCTGGGGTAGCGGATGTACCTGTTTCGGTACAGCATCATGGCTGCCAGTACATCCCTCAGCACCTTGCTGAACATGGGCTGGGACATCCCTCCTCCAATGCCCACTGTGTGCTGGAATGACCCAGTGGCGAAGAAATGCATGGCGGCCATCACCTTAGCCGTGGGGGTGACAGCAGTCGGATACACCCTGCGGGGACGGAGATGGGGTTCTAACATGGCACACAGTCGATGCAGGGTTGGCCTGTCCAGCCGAAACTTCCTAATCACCTCTGTATCGTCCATGTCCGCCAGCAATTGGTATGGGCGGTCAATGTTCGGTCTCCGCCTAGGGACAATGGCAGAGGACACATGTCAAAGCAACACGACACATAGCAATTTCGCATACACATCACTGACATGACTGAGCAAGCACATGAGCCACAGCCCAGCTGTCAAGCTGGGACGGCACGGCCACAATACACTTACACATGTCTCCCAACAATGGCAATGGCTAGTGATACGAACCACTGCCATGTGCATGCACATGGGGATCTAGGCCCCAATGACTTGCGGGGCGTGCTGATGGGGACTGACTGCATATCCGTCAAGCGGCAACGCCACGGCAACATGAATGTCTGCTGAGCATGGCACTGCTTCCGAGGCTGGATGAGTATGGCACACGACGACGACGATGTGGGCACAGGCTGAGCGGCCAAAACAAGTGGGACCTGTGGCACGAGGGGATATGAGACAGTAGTAAGTGTCAGCACTGCACCCTATGTACAGCACTGTACGGATCACACCTCCCGAAACATTGACAGGTGTCCACATTGACAGCCCCATGCCAAGACGGCTGTGTGCTTGCAGTCACACGTCACAGGTGAGAGGTTACATTGCACGTGCCAGGTGGCAGACGTACATAGTGGGAGCTGGCATGTGTGTGCATGTGTCTCCTGTTCAGGATCCACCAGATGGGCGCTGACTCTGTACTGACCATTGGACACAGCATGTTCCGTGGAAGGCTTGTGTGTGTGGGATGGTGGCACTGGATGTGCCTCCGTTGGGTGGGGGGCCATGCACAGGGCGGGTACGTCGATGATTGCGCATTGTTGGTCACGGTGGGTGCACCAACTGAAGATGTGTTGCCCTGTGTTCAATTCCTATGTCCGCATGATGATGGACTGTAGATGTGGGCAGACTACACATTGGTCGATGTGCTGTCTATATGCATGTGCCTTCACACCAGGCACAGCTGCCCCTGCACATGTGACCCCTGCTGGACTCGCTGCTGGGTCTGTGGAGCTGATGCACCTTCTGCGCGTGGGGCGGACAGCTCTCCTCACTTCCCTCATTGCGCATGTCATGACTTTGCCGCAGGTGACATGGATCATGGAGGGCCCACATGTACGCGTGGGTAGGCTACACATGATTGTACACTGGTCGCCACCCCCAGTCAGTGTTTCGAATGGGAAGGTTGTCGTGCTGGTGGTATGTTCGATGTGGCGGATGGGCGGGCCTAGGTGCGGGCTTACATTCCGGACATGGGGGGGTAGTTGGATTGGCGACTAGTTGCAGTACACACGGGACACGTCTCTTCCTTTCCACATCTGGGTCATCCCTTGTACTTACTGACAGTGATACAGTCATCTTCGCCCCAGCCCTCATGTCCTCCCCTCGCTCCCCCAATATGCATGCTCACCTGCGAGGCTAGCGCCTGCACAGGCAGCCCCAAGCTCGCACCAGAGAGGGCAAGGAGTGTATGTGTGGGTCCAGTTGCACGAGTGGGCTGTCTCAGGGTATGATGTGTGGCGGGACGGCGTCCACCTGCGTGGTGCCCCAAATAGAGACCCGGCCTGCATGGACTATGCATCACAGTCTTCGCCTTCCGGATCCGCCACCTGCGACACCCAGTGGCTGTGGCTGCCCTTGCGGCCAGGCCGCGTCCGTCTGCGGCTGATGGCCCACACATTCACTCTTTGGCCTCTCTGGGGAGGGCTCGGGGTGGTGGCGCACGCGCTTGCACTTAGTCGCAATGGCATGTGGCGTGGTTGGTATGATGGGCAATGGATGGGATGGTGCGAGCCACCTCCCGTGACGTCAGTGCTGCTCGTGCTGTGGTGCGTCCCCCTACACTTCCATGTGACTTGTGCCATGCTAGACGTTGAGGTTCTATTGCCTGCGTGATATGACCAGGAGGAGCGCGAGGAGACCTCTCACACACCATGCTCCACTGCCATCCCGTACCCTGTATCGCCTGTGCGGATTGACTATGTTGGGGTTACACCTGGTCGACTGGGGCTGTGTGTGCCTTGTCAAGGGGCATGGCGGGCGCACAACAGGATCCAGCTTGTCCACAGAGGGTGGGCTGAGGTGCGCCTGGTACCGCTTTGTACGTGTGCCCGGCTGCTGTGCACACACGTGTTCACTCCCCCCCGACAGGTGTCCTCTCACAATGCCCAGGGAAGCGGTGGTGTACTGTTCATGACCCCTCCCAACACGGCGTGCTCCAACTTGGCATGTGCGCATCTACCCGTCGCACCCACCCACCTGAGCACTGCGTCCATACGACTTCACACGACACATGTGTGTCTTCCACAGTAGTGCTACTCATTTGCGTTGACATCCAATACCAGTGGACTACATGGTCATGTCACGACTGCCGTGTACTTCACATACTCTCATCCTCTCTCATTCGTACTTGTGAAATGAGTCAGCGGAGACAGTTTTGGTTTCAAACATTATATTGAGTCTTCTGTCCTCTGTGATGCAGTATAGTGGACACTACTGGCAGCGGAATACATGTTGAGGATATACTGAGCATGATTGCAAATGGGATAGGGTGTGGGGTTACATGTGATTGGCTGTTGCATGTGGGATGTGGGCTTCAGAGTGACATCTGCTTGGCCAAGGCTGTGCTAATGTACATTTACGTATAGCTGCGGAGCTGCGGACTTTGACACAGACGGTATACATGTAGCCTACCAGACCGCTTGGCATCATGGGCACAGTCCATCTCAGTTCCATGTGACAGGTTTGCTGCGGTTGTTCCTCATGCACGCGTGCATGTGAGATGACATCAGGGCATGTGCTTGCGTGCATGCAGCGGCGTGCCACTTGTTGTTGCACTGTGGTGGTTACTGGACATGTCACAGTCACTGGGGTCGTGTTGTTGTTGTATGCACTTGTCGTCCATGCAAAGGTCCTGGTATGGGATTCCCGGGGCGGGGGTGGGAGGGGTGCAGCACCCACAGACTCCAGGCGACCTATTCATGTCCACTGAGCGGTGTGTGTGTCCATGTGCGCTGGATCCATGTCGTGTCCTGGTTGTTCGTGCAGTTCCGTCCATGTGGGTGCGATACACAGAGCCCATGCCACTGCCTCCCACGATGCATGCGGTGTTCCTGGATGTGATGGGGAACAGTGTGCATGTCCCGGTCATATCCGATGTCATGGCGATGTCGTTGATGGTGTGGTTACAGTTGCCGGTCGTTTGGTATGGCTGTTGTGGTGGTGACTGGCCAGTCCGTGTGGAAGCTAAGCATGGGTGCGGGGTTGGACATCATAGGTCACTCGGGAACCTGCGTTGTGGTCCGACGAATTTACAGGTTGTCAGGTATGCGATGCCGTCCAGCAGGGCTTCCATGTCATTGGTGGAGTACATGTTTGCCAGCCAATGTAGCGGATGGTGGCTGTCAAGGTGTTGTTCGTAAGTTGTCCCTTGGAGGACCATGATGGGGCATGCTGGGTGACATTCGATGTAGCTGTTCTCGATGATCCGTCGTGTGGAGGCACAGTGGTCCCATTTCAGTGCGGGTGCGATGTTGGCCACATACGCCATGCCCCCATAGGCAGAGCAGGCCCTGTCGTGTGCGTCCAGAGGGAGGAGTAGTGGTAGCAGGTCCGCCTTCAGACATGCCGGGTTGGAGAGGCATATCTCGACGGGATGCTGGTAGGGACACCTCCGACAGTAGAAGACGGGCATGACGCAGCTGAACAATGTGATGCGGTAAGTCAGTCGGTAACTTACGTTCAGCAGGGACAGGAGATCCCATCCCAATGTATGGAACAGGTTGGTTTTGTACAGCTTGAGCTGTTCGGCGTAGTTGGGTAGGTGTGTTGCGGTTGCCATTTCGCAGCGGTTCGTTGAGGTGGCGTGCTCCGGCTGTGTGTGCAGTCTGCAATGTGCACGCTCCGAGGTTGCTGTGAGCTCTGTGTAGTCGTAGGGAGACAGGACTTGTGTTCTGTTGGCTTGTTTGGAGGACACGGGCCCTCTTCCCACATGCTTCTCAGACAGTTCAAGGTCAGTGATGTGTGACTCCTTCCAATTAACTTGCATGTGGCCGACATGGGGGAGTGTTTTCTTCTTTCTTCCCCGTCCGTTGTGTGCTTCTGTGATATGCGCTATCTGCCCTGTGGTCGGTCTCCTCGGCATGCCTGTGTTGGTCTATTCTTGGACAATGGCTGTATTCACCGGCTTCTGTCGTAGGGCTGTGGTTTCGGAGTTGGAATGGAAGGTCATTCAGTGCTGTCTGCTCTCCCTTGTGTGGGCGGCAGGCTGCCTTTCCGCTCTGCGTTGGGCCTTGTGTGTGAATGTTATTCTTGGGCCACCTGTTGTCGGTCCCCGGGCTCTTTGGTGTTCCGTTTTATATGTCTTGTTCATATGTGCAGGGTGGTATGGGTGTTTCTGTGTGGTACTGGCGTTCCTCTTCCCGAAGGGGCCCTGCTTCTCCTAGTTGGTGTTGCCGCCGCTGTGTGCTACGCCATGTTTGTTACACTGGGGTGTGTCCTGCTGTTGCGTGTCTTCACTGACATGTGTGCGTCGGTTGTGTGGCGTTGGGTGTTGTCCGTGAATTGGGCGTTGGGGACATGTCTGTGGCAGGCCTGTCACGTGTCATGTGCGTTCAGGGTGGGGCTGATGTGTGTGCTGCTTGGTTGTGTCCCTGTGTCTGTGTGCGACGCATGCATGGCGCTGCGGTTGGCCTCTGCGTTGTGCGCATGTGTGGCGGCGTCATCGGCGCTTTGGGGCGTGACGGGGTGGTTGGTTCCTAGTCCCAGGTGGTGTGTACACATGTGTTCCGCGATGTTACGATTTGGCCTGTGTGTCATATGTGGATGCGATGGTGGATGTGTAGTGTACACGCGCTGGTGGGGGGTTGTCCGCTTTTTCCGCCCTTGCACTGTGTGCGCTGTTTGCGTGCACTTGTTGTGTGTGTGCCTACCTGCGTCTCCGCGGTACGTTGCGTCCTTGGTGGTGCATCAGCAGAAGCATGGGGAGGGCCTGCAGTGCTGGATTCATGCTCGGGGAGCCGCTTCTTCGTTGTCCGTGCTCGGCATCCGTGTTACCGCTTCGGTTTGTCGTACGGTATCTCTTGGCCATGGGAGCCGTTTGTTTGCGGCATCGTAATTTATGCGCCGGGCGGGACGTGTTTCGTCGGACGGTGTGTGTCAGTTGAGCTGCGCCGCTACGTGTACGGGCGCACTTTGATGGCGGACGGTGTTGCTGGCTTGCCGGCGGTGTTTGGCCTACTTTTCGCATCGTAATTGGACGGGCGTGTGGACTGCTGCGTGCCGGCGGTAACTGGTGCTTTTTGCATCCGCCAGCACGGCGGTGGTGCTTCCGCCCGCCATCTTAATGTGCCCCTATATTTTTGAAAACGATATTTCTTACCTTAAACTCGATATTCTTGACCACAATATTCTTGCTGTCGATATTTCTGTGTCTCGATATTTCAAACTCGATATTAGTGCAAGTCGACATTTCCAACTCGATATTCTGTCTCTATACCATGTAAAGTTGGGGGGGAAAGGAAGGCACAAGAGTAATCAGGCTTAATTTAGAGGCAATGTGTAAAGTATTTATGCAGCACACAAACAGTATGAAAGTGAAAACACATCACAAGAAAAATCCCAAACCAATTTAGAAAAATAGAGTAATTTTTAATAGATAAAAAGATACTAAGAGGGTCATTAGCATGGCGGGCGGACTTTGTCCGCCCGCCATACCCCCGGGAAATGGGACCGCCCGCAATGCATGCGGCGGTCCCGCACAACCCATTAGGATGCGCCCGCCACACTGGCGGGCGCATCCCGCATTTCTAACATTGCGGCGGGCGGTGCTGAAAGCACCGCCCGCCACAATGCCAGAAATGCAAGTTGTGCATTTGACAGTACAACGTGACAGGCACCGCGCGGTGCCTGCCACGTTGTACTGTCAAATGCAAGGGGGTACCATAGGTACCCCGCATGTGCACCTCCCACCCCCCAGAATCCCTGGGGGCCCGCTATGGGCCCCCAATGTTGAGAACCGCATGCCAACGCCGCCACGGAAAGGCATGTCCCCGCATGTATTCTAATATGGATGGCGGTGTCTACCAGACACCGCCACCATATTAACAGCTTTTGCGCCCGGTCGACTCGTCGACCGGGCGGAAAAGCGGCGGACGATCTTCCCATCCGCCGCAGTACCCCCCGCCATCATAATGTGGCGGGGGGAAATGGGAGGCGGGCGGGGGATAATGTCGTGCGGATCGCCACCGCCATGCGGGCGGTGGCGATCCGCACGACATTGTAATAGACCGCTAAATGTCAAAAATCCAAACAGATGAACCAGAGATATTGAAGTGTGAACTTTTAAGTAAAAATGCGCTAAAAGATGCAAAGCACTAACTGAGAGTATCTGGTCACACTGGACTGGGACAAAGGCACTAGTTCAGGCTGACCACGATGAAGGGCCAACTGGGCACAGGACCAGATTCAGCCCACTGGGAGTTGTGCCTTATGTCCCTTGGCGAGGTCTGCGTGGCGTTGTATGCAAGGCTTCGTGTGGCTTGCCTTCGGTTCTGATAGGGCTTACAGTTGTGCAGCAAGGCTTTGCAGGGCTTTGAGTCGCTTGGAGTCAGTTCCAATGAAGCTTTCAGGTGTGCGGCAAGGCTTGGTTGAGCTCTGCATCGCTCTGTGTCAATTCTTATCAAGCTTTCAGCTGTGCGGTGAAGTTTTGCAGGGCTTCACATTGCTTCATGCTGGTTTTGAGGGAACCTTTAGTTAGGCAAGGAGGAGTACTCTCTGATGCCAGACAAGGGTCCAGGATCTGGGGAAGCACCTCTCTTGGGGATCAGGGACTCACTCCAGCAGAGAAAAGCAGGACCGAGCAGGTCCAGTGCAGCAAGTCAGCTGGACATTTGCATGACAGGTCTCTTGAGCTCGTTATGCCCCTGTAGCTCACACAGGAGGCCAGGTTGTAAGCCCTTGGAATCAATCTGGTGGTTCTGGGTTCAAGGAGCACATCCAGACTTCCCTCCTCAGGCAGTAGGGCAGTCCTTTCAGCAGCAGAGCAGTCCTTCTTCTGAGTCTTCCACAGGTCCAGAAATGGTCCGATGAGAGGCTCAGGAGGACTATATTTGTACTTTGTGCCAGCATTTGACATGGGGAACTTCCTATACTACCCCCACATCTGGCTCTAGAAAGTTCTTCCCTTCCCTTGCCAAGTCTTCAGGTAGTCCGGGGTTACAAAAGACTAGTGCCAGGTTCCTGTGTGTGTGTGTGTGCTTTGCTGGAGGCGGCCCTTTGAAATATAAGTGTGGCAGGAACAGCTCCTCCCCAACCATCATGGTAAGATGGCGCATTATGCCACAACTCAGTCCCCCACATGGTCTCTGAGGAATACACAATGATCAGCTGCCAAACTATTCGGAGTCATGTGTCCCAAGAAACAGGCAGCAGGCACCAAATGATTGGATAAGAAAATGCCAACTTTCTAAAAGTAAGAAAATAGGGGAGGTGCAGGGTTAGAATTTAGCAGTATTTGAATTTCGTTTGACTAGGGTTTGGTACACGGAGGTGGTTATGTGTTTTCACAATTGATGTTGGGCCATTTAACATTTAATATTGCTCGTAATGAAATGTGAGGCTAAGCTGGTTATTGTATTTGTTCTAGTAATCCCTGACGAAGAGCCAAGAGGGCTCGAAATGCATTGGATATTTACACAGTGTGTCAACTTCAACCCGTGATTGATCTGTACGTACCATTGTGAAAAGCCTGGAGTGGCGAGCAGTTGGTATTGGAAGAGTTCAATAAAGATTGCAGATTTAATCATACCGTCTCCATTGTGATGAAGATAAACAGTGAATGGAAGTAATATTGGACAAAGAAAAGGCAATGGTTATTAGAGTTTACATTGGAATACCTGGATTAATGGAATATATCGGGGGAATGATTCCCACTTTGCGCAGTGCGACAGTGTAGAGCGCGAGAGGAGTGCTCTTTTGGAATACAACTTTCTAAAAGTGACATTTGGAATTGTGACTTAACCCCTTAACTGATGAGGCTTCTACGTCCCCCCACTCCACCAGTGCTGAGCCTTTTTTTTGGCTATTCGGGGTAGTTCACGCTTAAGGCTCCATAACTTTTTACCACATAAGGTATCCACACCAAATTTGCATCCCTTTTATTCAACATCTTGGGAATTATAAAGGTTCCCAGGGTTTATGCATTCCCTAGCAGAGGACAGTGAAAATAGGCAAAATATAGCTACATTTTGAGGAGCATATTTATGAAAACATAATGCAGTGCAATAAGTCACCTTGCTACGCTGCGCTGCGTTACAGGGAAATCACAGTACGGCACATTCCAATCTTTTTCTAGAACTGGTGCACAATGGACTGCCTAGTGCTAATGCAGTCACCTTTGCACCATGGTTCAAGGATGGCTGCATTTTATGTAGGATTGTGTTTTTGCAGCAAGTGGCACCTTCCTGCACAAAAACAATCCCTTGAGTCATATTTCTCTTTCTATGTGTGCTGAAGAATGCAGCACACAAAGAAAGTGGAAGTAACGAGGAGAAATAAAGATGTTTCTCCTTGTTACGCCTCACCTGAGAAGGCGTAGCATCCTGGCACATTCCCAGGTCTATTCGTATGGGTAAATCTGGGAATGTATCAAAATACACGGGTGTTGCGTGGGAACACCCATGCAACACCCATGAAACACCTCCCTGAGGCAAAGTCACGCAACACAGCGATTGCGCTGCATTGCATTACTCCAGATTTATCAAGCCACTCAGGGCCATGCAAAGTGGCCTTGTGTGGCTTCATAAATCGCATTTTAGGGTTGCGTCATGCATGCATGACATTACATGGTGCAAAAGCGTCTCAAACCCTACATAAATATGGCCCTGAGTGTTTTGGGAAAAATAGGAAAATAGTTCTCCACAAAAAGGTGCCCGTTTTTTTCCAAGGTTTTAGGAAAATGCAGAACAGAATTTAAAACATATTGTTTACCACAAACCATGGATGATTCAGGAAACTATAGATTTATGAAAAGTAGACAAAATTCTGAATTCAGCAAGGGGGCATATGTGTAGATCTCTTAAGGTTTTCCCAAAGAAACTAACTGTTATTAATTGAAATAAAGAAATATTGAAAATGACTGAGAAAAAGCTGCCATTTGGACTAAGTTTTCATCTGTAACTTTTTGTCACAATGATTGATTTACAAAAGCAATATACCATTACGTCCGCTAGATCTTTCTGGATACGGGGATATATAGGGTTTGTAGGTTGACCAAGAACCCAAGGTACCCAAAGCGAACAACTGTGCTGTGGCTTCCAATGGTTTTTCATTGTTTATCGAGTAAAGTCCAATTCATATGGTGAAATATGTAGAGTTTAAAATGTGCATCAAGGAAACCTACGCAGTTCCTAAATGGGCACCAGACATGGAGTTTAGGCGCAGTGGTTAATTGCACATCTTTTAATTTGTGTGCACCCATACTAGCATGTGAATCAGAGGGCATTTATCAAAATGTTTTTTTTCTTACACACTGGCTTACTTTTGGAAGGCACAAATGCAGCAACATCCAGTTGGTTGCAGCAATCACCGTAACAGAATGCGGGACCGTTACGGGACCGTCCGCCAGGGGTGTGGCGGTCCCGCACCGGCGATTAGGATGCCATCACCACCGTGGCGGTGGCATCCTCCATTCCCAGCATTGTGGTGGGCGGTTCTGATATTCTATATTTCCACATGTCTTCAGATAAAAATTGCATCTTACTTGTTTGGGTAGGCCTAGAGACGGTGATAGGTAATGGCCCAAATGCAACATGAACACATCACATTTTTCCACTGAAAGCTGACCTATTTTTGCATTGTGCATAGCTGTGGAATTTGGGCCCTATCTCAGTCGGAGCCTAGGGAAACCTAGAACACCTGCTCATTTGTAGAAAGTAGGCACCTAGCTAAATCCAGGGTGGGATAACTTGTGTGGCTCTCACTAGCTTTTCCTACCCAGAAGCCTTGGCAAACCTCAAATGTTGACTAAAAACACAAATTTTCCTCACTTTTCTGTGAGGAAAACTTCTGGAATCTGCATCGATCCACAAATGTCCTATCGCCCAGCATTTCCCTATATCTCCTGATAAAAATGGTACCTCATATGTGAGGGTACGCCTAGTGCTCGTGACAGGAAACGACCCAAAAGAAAACATGGACAAGTCCCATTTTTCCACTGAAAACTGATCATTATTTTTCCATATGTTGATATCTGTGGAGTTTGGGCCCTAGTTCAATTGGCACCTATGGAAACGTAGCAAACTTGGACATATTTTAAAACTAGACACCCAGGGAAATTGAGGAATTAGCGATTTGCCTGTCTCTCAAACGATGCCCTTACCCATAAGCCTTTGCAAACCTCAAACTTTGGCTAAAACCACTCATTTGCCTCACATTTCTGTGAGGGCAATTCCTGGAATCTGTAAGGAGCCACAAATGTCCTACCACCCAGGATTCCCCCAAGTCTCCCGATAAAATTTTTATCTCACTTGTGTGAGTAGGTCTAGTGTCTGTGCCAGGAAAGGGCCTAATAGGTAACATGGACACATCAAATTTTTCCACTAAAAACTGACCCTTATTTTGCAATGTCGATAGCTGTGGATTTTGAGTCCTAGTTCAGCTGGCACCTAGGGCAACCTATAAAACTTGCATGTTTATGAAAACTAGACTACCAGTGGATTCCAGGGTGGGTGACTAGCATGGCTGTCATGAGATTTCCTAACCCACAAGCCTTTGCCAACCTCAAACTTTGAATAAAAAAACACATTTTCATCACATTTCTGTGAGGAGAACTTCTGGAATCTGTATGGAGCCACAAATGTCCTACTATCCACCATTCTCCCATATCTCCCGATAAAAACGGTACTTCACATGTGAGGATAGACCCACTGCTTGCGACAGGAAATGACCCAAAATACAACAAGGACACATCCAAATTTTTCACTGAAAACTGACCATTTTTTTCCAATGTCGATATCTGTGGATTTTGGGCCTAATTTAGTTGGCTCCTATGGAACTTTACCAAACCTGTACATTTTTTTAAACTAGACACCTATGGGAATTCAGGGTTTGGTCATTTGCCTGGCTCTCACCAGGTGTCCTTACCCATAAACCTTTGCAAATCTTAAACTTTGGCTAAAAACACACTTTTGCTTCACATTTCTGTGAGGAAAATTTCTAGAATTTATAGGAAACCACAAATGTCTTATCACGCAGCATTCCCCCAAGTCTCCCAATAAAAATGCTCTCCCACTTGTCTGAGTAGGTCTAGTGCCCTTGACAGGAAAGGGCCTAATGCGCAATACGGACACATCATATTTTTCCACTAAAAACTGACCCTTTTTTTGCAATGTCAGTAGCTGTGGATTTTGAGTCCTAGTTCAGCCAGCACCTAGGGCAGCCTATAAAATGTGCACATTTATGAAAACTAAACTACCAGTGGAGTCCAGAGTGGGGTGACTTGCATGGCTCTCACCAGGTTTTCTAACCCAGAAGCCTTTACAAACCTCAAACTTTGACTAAAACACACATTTTCATCAAATTTCTGTGAGGAAATCTCCAGGAATCTGTGAGGAGTCACACATTTCCTATCACCCAGTATTCCCCCATGTCTCCCCATAAAAAAGCTACCTCACTTGTGTGTGTAGGCCTATTGCCCACTACAGGAAATGGGCCAAAACAAAACATGGACACATTATATTTTCCAACTGAAAACCGACCCAGACCTTTTTTTAAAATGTCGGTAGTTATGGATTTTAGTCCCGAGCTCATCTGGAACCCAAGGAAACCTGGCACCTCTGCACCTTTGTGAAAATTAGACAACCAGGGGAATCCAGGATGTGGTGACTTTGGTGACTCTCCCCAGGTTGTATTACCCAGAATCCCTTGCAAACCTCAAACATTGACTAAAAAAGCATATTTTCCTCAAACTCATCGTACTAAATACAACTCCTTCTAGTTTGTGGATGCAAGTTGGGGGGTGTCCGAGACTGCCTTTCAAGGCCCATATCTCTGGAACTGAGTGAACATATCTGCCTTGGAAACTAAGGAAAACATGCTGGGAAAGTCCATCTTAAGTTCCCTAAATATCACTTCCTAATTTTCAAAGAATGTTAGTTTTTGACAAACAGGCGAGTCAGTGAGAATGAGGCATATGTTCCGTCCATCATTATGTGTAGTTCTGTGACCGTAATGTACTTTACATACAGCAAACTGATCATCTACTATGTTCTGATGGAGGATGAACATGACAAGCAGGACAAATATTCTACCCAGACATGCAGCGTTCGGTGCAGAGTTCTCTGTAGTGTTATGGTTTTTGTGAAGCGCACAATTATCCAATTGCATTATCACCTGGAAGGATATTCTGCTAATGATGCAGGAGCAGTCAAGGATGATCCATGGATTCACCTAGTTGAAGAGTTAAGTCTTCAGCTTTGTGCAGCGTGCTGAAATCACAGATGAATGGTAGGGACATATAGGTGCTGAAGTGGAATCAATTCTTCTTCATTCCAGCCCTTTAAAATTATATATAAATCCTCTGGTGAAAGCACTGGAGGAAGATTTTCATGACTCCCCAGCGTTGGCCAACTGGGGAGGTAGTGTGGCCGACGGCCATACAAAAGGGGTTACAATCGGACTTTATCATTAAAGAAGATTTTAAATTGCAATCCATTTTAGTGCAATCATCATTTTCCTTTCTCTTCCCAAAAGTTATCACATATTAAGGGGTCGATTCCGATTCGGGCCGGAAAACGTACCGACCGACTCAGAGCCGGAATTCTATCCGACCGATACGTACCGGTGCAGCCCGACCCGCAAAATACGATGAGAAGCGTGCAAAACCCGACCGACTTGTACGGAACACAAGCTGAACGACCGAGCCGCGCGGAAAACAGCAATCCGGCCGGAAAAACACGCGAATCGAACCGACCGACACGCACCCGGAACAATCCCGAACGAAACGTACCCGCGAACTCCTACCCGCCAAGTACTATGCAACGCGTGGAAAACACGACCGAGTCGCACAAAGGACAAGCCGTACGACCGACACGCATACAAAACTGCGAGCCGAAACAAACCAAAACACCGCGACCGACGCGTACGCAGCATAGAAAACAGCACAAACACAGCGTGAACGACTCGGAGAAGCTCGTACGAGACAACTGCAGGGTCCGACTCGGTCACAAGAACGTCTCCTACATGCACAAAAAGTACAAAGGGAAAATACACAAAAAAAGGCCAAACAACAATTACAAAGCCAATAAATACTGGGGGGGGGGGAACAAAGATACACCCACAACTCCACCCATATAAAGGACACAAATCCCTACCATGATCCTTTGCAAATTCAAATTACCTGCCAGCAATCAACAGACAGCAACCACACACCCACAGCTCATCCATCACACAAGCCACACACCATCAGCACCTCAACAAATAGCACCCTCACATACACCCAGCAAAACACACACTCACACACCTTCACCTGCACACCAACACACACATCACTCACCATCACCACCCATCACCATGCCCCCAAAGAAGAATCATAAGTTCCTAGATAGTGAATTGGAAGTCCTGGTATATGAGATCCTCAGGGTAGAGCCACAGCTGTTTGGTACACTGGTCCAACAGACACCCATGTCGCAGAAAACCAAGATGTGGGAGAGGATCGTCGACAGGGTGAACGCACAATCACCATGTTTGCGCACAAAGGGAGACATCCAGAACAGGTGGTATGATGTGCGCAGGAGGGTCAGGGACCTACTGAAGAAGGATTACATCTTGAGCCAACACACCGGCAGTGGCCCTCCTGCCAAACCAGTATACCTCAGGCCCTGGGAGGAGAAGGTGCAGGCCATCCTACCACCAGTGAGCGTATATGGACTAGAAAACATCCCAGAGCCTGGTGAGTACACAACAAATGTACACAATATTGTGCGACAATACACACACATCACTGTCAAGGAGAGAGTCAAACCATGCACCCTTAGCAAATACACAGCAACCAGAACAGAATCATCCCAAAATGTGTATGTCAGTCAGATAAACACAACACATGCCATCTCATAGTGATATGTAACTGTGTCATCACATGTACAAACACAACTACAACCACAGCTAGGCAGTGGCACAAATATAACTAACAAACACATCCAGACATGTAGGCACCACTACAACACCACCTCACAGTGAAGCCCACTGAAAGGAAGGAATTCTGTGTATGCTGGGCAAGTCAGTGTAGCCAATAGCATCATGGGAGTCATAGACACAGATATTGCCCACCCTCACAATGCGCACATCAACACCACCATGAACCATGCCCACATCACAGGGAGTGGAAAACAACTGACAAGATGGCTGACACTGACTACTGCTGTGGGGAGCACAAGGCCCTGCCGGGAACTGTGCACCAACCAACATCAGGACACCACTGACTGACATCCTGAAAGACAACTTGCACTCCCTACAATAGAAGCACGTTCCATGGTGGGATATCTGACTGGGTGGGAAGGAGGACTCACAGCCCTGACCATAGTTACCAGCAGCTCCACTCACACACATCCCTAACACAAACTCCACACAACTCACCTGGGAGAATGCATTGCCTCACACTCCAATCAAATATCCCACAAAGAACCACAACCCTGGGTCATGCTGAGTGAAGCACAGGGACACACATGGGACTTGTAGCAAAACTAACACCAGGATAACACTGTCAGCCATCTTGTCAGCACAGGCACACAACCCCACAGGGAAGCAGAGTCAAAAGGAAGGAAGCATGGGCATGCTGGGAAGGGGGTGGAGGCAATAGCATGATGGGAGTGGTAGTCACAGCCCAACATCCCCCACCCACATGGCCCAGCAAGCTCACACCCAAGCATGCACACCTCACAGGGAGTCAAAAGCCACTTCAAAGATGGCTGACACTGGTGCTCACTTGTGGGGAGCACATGGCCCTGCTGGGAACTGGGCACCAACAAACAGCAGGACACCACTGTCAGCCATCTTGCCATTGCCCTCACACTCACACACAGTGAAGTCCACCCAAAAGCAAGTAAGTATGGGCATGCTGGGAAGTGGGGTGGAGGCAATAGCATGATGGGAGTGGTAGTCACAGCTCAACATCCCCCACCCACATGGCCCAGCAAGATCACACTCAAGCATGCACACCTCACAGGGAGTGAAAAGCCACTTCAAAGATGTCTGACAATGGTGCTCTGTTGTGGGGAGCACAAGGCCCTGCTGGGAACTCTGCACCAACCAACAGCAGGACACCACTGACTGACATCCTGAAAGACAACTTGCACTCCCTGCAATGGAAGCATGTTCCATGGTGGGATATCTGGCTGGGTGGGAAGGAGGACTCACAGCACTGACCATAGTTACAAGCAGTTCTCCTCACACACACCCTCAACACTAACTCCACATAACCCACCTGGGAGAATGTAATGCCTCACACCCTAATTGAATATCCCACAAAGAACCACCACCCTGGGTTATGCTGTGTGAAGCACAGGGACACACATGGGACTCGTAGCAAAACTAACACCAGGATAACACTGTCAGCCATCTTGTCAGCACAGGCACACAACCCCACAGGGAAGCAGAGTCAAAAGGAAGGAAGCATGGGCATGCTGGGAAGGGGGGTGGAGGCAATAGCATGATGGGAGTGGTAGTCACAGCCCAACATCCCCCACCCACATGGCCCAGCAAGCTCACACCCAAGCATGCACACCTCACAGGGAGTCAAAAGCCACTTCAAAGATGGCTGACACTGGTGCTCATTTGTGGGGAGCACATGGCCCTGCTGGGAACTGGGCACCAACCAACAGCAGGACACCACTGTCAGCCATCTTGCCATTGCTCTCACACTCACACACAGTGAAGTCCACCCAAAAGCAAGTAAGTATGGGCATGCTGGGAAGTGGGATGGAGGCAATAGCATGATGGGAGTGGCAGTCACAGCCCAACATCCCCCACCCACATGGCCCAGCAAGCTCAAACCCAAGCATGCACACCTCACAGGGAGTCAAAAGCCACTTCAAAGATGGCTGACACTGGTGCTCATTTGTGGGGAGCACATGGCCCTGCTGGGAACTGGGCACCAACTAACAGCAGGACACCACTGTCAGCCATCTTGCCATTGCTCTCACACTCACACACAGTGAAGTCCACCCAAAAGCAAGTAAGTATGGGCATGCTGGGAAGTGGGGTGGAGGCAATAGCATGATGGGAGTGGCAGTCACAGCCCAACATCCCCCACCCACAGGGCCCAGCAAGCTCACACCCAAGCATGCACACCTCACAGGGAGTCAAAAGCCACTTCAAAGATGTCTGACACTGGTGCTCAGTTGTGGGGAGCACATGGCCCTGCTGGGAACTGGGCACCAACCAACAGCAGGCCACCACTGTCAGCCATCTTGCCATTGCCCTCACACTCACACACAGTGAAGTCCACCCAAAAGCAAGTAAGAATGAGCATGCTGGGAAGTGGGGTGGAGGCAACAGCATGATGGGAGTGGTAGTCACATCCCAACATCTCCCACCCACATGGCCCAGCAAGCTCACACCCAAGCATGCACACCTCACAGGGAGTCAAAAGCCACTTCAAAGATGTCTGACACTGGTGCTCAGTTGTGGGGAGCACATGGCCCTGCTGGGAACTGGGCACCAACCAACAGCAGGACACCACTGTCAGCCATCTTGCCATTAACCTCACACTCACACACAGTGAAGTCCACCCAAAAGCAAGTAAGAATGAGCATGCTGGGAAGTGGGGTGGAGGCAACAGCATGATGGGAGTGGTAGTCACAGCCCAACATCCCCCACCCACATGGCCCAGCAAGCTCACACCCAAGCATGCACACCTCACAGGGAGTCAAAAGCCACTTCAAAGATGTCTGACACTGGTGCTCAGTTGTGGGGAGCACATGGCCCTGCTGGGAACTGGGCACCAACCAACAGCAGGACACCACTGTCAGCCATCTTGCCATTGCCCTCACACTCACACATAGTGAAGTCCACCCAAAAGCAAGTAAGTATGGGCATGCTGGGAAGTGGGGTGGAGGCAATAGCATGATGGGAGTGGTAGTCACAGATATTGGTCACCCCCACAACTGGCCCATCAACACCACCCTGAACCATGCGCACATCACAGGGAGTGGAAAACAACTGACAAGATGGCTGACACTGGCTACTGCTGTGGGGAGCACAAGGCCCTGCTGGCAACTGTGCACCAACCAACAGCAGGACACCACTGACTGACATCCTGAAAGACAACTTGCACTCCCTGCAATGGCAGCACGTTCCATGGTGGGATATCTGGCTGGGTGGGAAGGAGGGCCGGATGTCAACCAAATACAACCAATGCAGACCATGTACACACCCCAACATTCACATAGAAATGCCCAAATAATGCAGGACAATGTGCTACACCAATATCAACCTCTGACTGTGACAACTTAGGACAATGCAATGTACAGGCCCGCATCCAGAGGCACAGTCACAACTGTCAGGTGTGTCAACCATTGATGCCTGCAGAAACATAACATACAATGTGTGTGTCTCCCAAAAACAGGTGATGATGGGGACACAGCAGCAGACGCTGAGGATTCCCCGTCCCAGGCTCAAGAGGATACGGAGCTCACTGGTGTGGAACAGCCTCTGCCCTCCTCGGATGAAGAAGACCCACCTGGCACCTCTGGAGCAAGTCATCATGCAGCACCAGCAGGACCACCAGCTGCACCCCCTGCACCCACCCCTCCAACGACTGTCAACACACATACCACCCCTGCCAACATAGCCAGACCAAGGAGCACCACCACCACCAGCACAGGGACCCTGGACCAACGTGGGGCAATGGACACCAACACCACCAACAACCCCCAAGGGGGCCCAGGGTCACCTGTGCGTGCCACCTCAGGTACTGCACGTGTCGCCAGGGGTGGTGGGAGGGGTGGGAGACATAGGTCGCTGATCGCAGAGGGGTCTGGACTGCATGATGACCCACAACTGGCACGCATAGCCGATGCGTACCAGTCCAGCACCGGAGAGCTCAGCCAGGTAGTGGGGCTCCTCAGGGACATTAAACAGCAGCAGGCTGCCCATCATGCCCGCTTGGACTCACACATGTCCCGCGTGGAGTCCAAGTGGGACACACTGCAAGAGATGACGGCGGTGCATAGGGACATATTACAATGCCTCCGCCAGAGGAGCAGCAACCAGTCAACACCTCCCTGTGTGCCCACAACATCTGGTGCTGAAACAACTGCAACTGCCACAGGGAGGGAGGATGACTCTGGCGGAGAGTCCCCTGCACCGCAGCAGCCTGCACTTGAGGGTCCCTCCCAAAGAAGAGGGGTCGTCCGAGGAGGGGCAACTGAGAGGCTGATGGCCATGTGCAACCCCCAGGAAGCCAAAACCT
This sequence comes from Calotriton arnoldi, assembly GCA_963921515.1. Taxonomy (NCBI): domain Eukaryota; kingdom Metazoa; phylum Chordata; class Amphibia; order Caudata; family Salamandridae; genus Calotriton; species Calotriton arnoldi. The sequence goes on along the minus strand of CAWUFW010006373.1, from coordinate 659,620 downwards.
GTTCTGGATAATCACCTTTGTGCGCAAACTGTTCACCCTGTTGACTGCAACACAACTCCCCCACATGACATGGGGAGTACAAGTCGGACCAATGTCTCAGATGACTGTGGACTTGATACAGGACATTTCTGCTACCAGGACTTCCAATTCATCTAGGAACTTTTGATTGCAATCAAAATGTACAGCACTCACCATCCTGTGCACTATTCACACACATGTATGACAATAAACACACTAATACACCATACCTGCCTCTGTCGTGATTCCAACGTGGTTTCTGTCATGAGATGATGACCAGCGAAATTACACTGTGCATTCTAACTGCTACAGCTAGTACAACACAGGCATGTGAGTCATGGCAATGTGACACACATGAGGGAGACACACCACCAGGGCTACACAACAATTACACACCTAGGGCATCTTACTCATTGCCTACACTGATGTTGCCAGGAAATACGGTGCAATGCACAGACACAACACCTATTCACAGTCTTTGTCAACTAGCCCACTGGTGCAGTAAGCAAATGTCAGTCAAATGTGTGACCACAGACAACGCACATCACAAAGTGAAGCACAGGTTTATTACACATTTGCTACATGTTGTAACCACTACAGATGCAAGGTAATCCCACCTGGCAGCGGGCACACAGTCAACAAGTGTAGAAGGAAGGAAGTCCATGGGTGTGGCGCACATCACCTGTAGGTACACGACAGCTACCACCCTGGAAGTCGAATCACGGTGTCGGGGATCACAGTTGACCAAACGACTCTGAAAGTACCCTGTGAAGGACAGAAATGACACACAGTCAAAAGCACTGAAGAACAGGACAGAACTGCAATACTCATGCCCAATACATGTCACAAGATACCCACCCAGAACCAAGTTAGCATGTCAACACTGTTGGGGAGTACAGACTACCTGTAAGGACACATCGCTACACGCATACAGTCATGTAGCCCATGGACACACTCAAACAGCACCAGAGCACCACCAACACATATCATGCAAACTCACATCATTGACATGACATCTCTGGATACTCACATTCAGCTGAAGAAGTTGGTGATGAGCTGTGTGCGGACATCACCATCACCATCATCATCATCATCACTGGCATCATGGTCCAGGCCAGGATCCTCCACAGGTGGCGGATGTTGGTCATCGTCATCCAGGATGAGAGGCAACTCCTTCCGCACTGCCAGGTTGTGTAGCATGCAGCAGACGATGACAATCTTGCACACCTTTGCTGGGGCATATGGGAGAGCCCCTCCTGTCTTGTCCAGGCAGCGGAAGCGGCTCTTCAGGAGACCAAATGTCCGCTCAATCACTCTCCTTGTCCGACCATGTGCCTCATTGTAGCGCATCTGGGCTGGTGTCACAGGGTTCCTGAGGGGCGTCAGCAACCACGGCATGTTGGGGTATCCGGAGTCACCTACATACAGACAATTGCACATTAGCTGAGTTGGAAAAGAGGGTGGAACACTTCATTGCAGAACACACACAATGGTACAAAGTCAGTACACACCAACAAGCCAGGCACGCTGGTTCGGCATCTGTGACATCATCCTTGGGATGCGACTACTCCTCATCACATAGGCATCGTGTGCAGAACCGGGGAAATGGGCACACACGTGTGAGATGCTCATATCTGCAAGACAGACCACCAGTGCATTGACCGAGTGGTAGTGTTTGCGGTTCCTGTATGCCTGCTCTTGGGCCTGTGGTGGAACCAAAGCCACATGTGTCCCATCAATGGAGCCAATGACATGCGGCATCCTCCCCAGGGCATAGAAGTCACTCTTCACGTCAGTGAGTTGTTGGAGTCTAGGGAAATATATGTACTGGTTCAGGTATATCAACATAGCCTCCAAAACATCGCGGAGCACACGGCTGAACATGGTCTGTGACATCCCACCAGCAGTCGCCAGAGTGTGTTGAAAGGTACCGGTGGCAAAGAAGTGTAGGGCTGCCATCACCTTCACCTTGGGGGTCAGCGCTGTAGGGTACGGCCGGCCAGGTTGCAAATGTGGTGCCAAGCGCACTGCCAAATCCTCAATCAGCTGCCTGGTGAAGCAGTACCGTCGGATGCTGTCACGTTCCACCATCGTTGCCAGGTCAAGGAATGGTCTATGGACAGCTGGTGCCCTGCAGTGCATAGGTGAAGAAAGAAAGATTGTCCGTCACCCCACATATGTGGCATTGAACACACTAAATTTCACATGATACATCATTATGAGGCACAAGTACATGATGTGTGCAGTTCCGTAAGGACATGTATGGCACATACATGGCCAACATCTAACATCACAGTTCAACAAGTGGCATCAATAAGTCCCAGGTTGTGCCATTGGATATCATGAGGCTGTGTCACAGTTCCCATCTCCTGCTGCCATGTTACAAACACACCCCACAGTGACATGTGAGGACAGATGTGCCCCAGCCATCACAGCTCAACGACAGGTAGATTCCCAGGGACCCTGTATTGCCACATGGACACAGGCATGACATGGTGTATCATGTATACACCACAGCAAAACAACCATGACCCCCACAGGTAGTGGTCCCTGTTGCCTCGGCAGGACAGACATGGACGTCTGTGACACACACACGCACAACATCAAAGTCCATGCACAAACAACGTGGATGTGGAGACTGTCTCCCATTGTGCACATGAAATCAGAGACATTGTAAACACAACATGCACACAGACTGTGGAGGACCATCACTATTGTGCCAATGGGTCACCCTGGGTTAAACATACCGTCCCACATGGGACTCAGGGGGTATGTGACATGACATACACATACACCACCGTGAAATGTGACCATGCCACATGCTGAGATATGAACAGTTGCACTTCACAGTGGTCATGTACACGAAACACCAAGGATTCTGTCCCCATGAACACATGCACAGCCTGGGGGTGGCTGCCCCCAAGTGACACCCACAGAACAACATGTTCACCCCCATACACGTAATAGGTAATGCAGCCTTACATGCCTTAGGATACAGTTTGGACAGGCTGTGGTGTTGTAGGTGTGCCCCTCACTCCCTGGGAAGTATATGTGGCTGGCATATGTTCACCTGTGACATGCATGGTGACATATGCCAGTGACTTGTACAGGGACGCGTTGGACAGCAATGGACCGATCAGTGCGCACACATTGGCCATTGCATTCAATGTGTGCTGGTACGCGTTGTATTCGCAATACGCATTGGACAGCAATGAACCGATCGGTGCGCACACATTGGCCATTGCATTCAATGTGTGCTGGTACGCGTTGTATTCGCAATACGCGTTGGACAGCAATGGACCGATCGGTGCGCACACATTGGCCATTGCATTCAATGTGTGCTGGTACGCGTTGTATTCGCAATACGCGTTGGACAGCAATGGACAGATCGGTGCGCACACATTGGCCATTGCATTCAATGTGTGCTGGTACGCGTTGTATTCGCAATACGCGTTGGACAGCAATGGACAGATCGGTGTGCACACATTGGCCATTGCATTCAATGTGTGCTGGTACGCGTTGTATTTGCAATACGCGTTGGACAGCAATGGACCGATCGGTGCGCACACATTGGCCATTGCATTCAATGTGTGCTGGTACGCGTTGTATCCTGGGTACGCGTTGAGCAGCAATGGACCGATCGGTGTGCCCGGCCGGCCCATTGCATTCAATGTGTGCGGGTACGCGTTGTATCCTGGGTACGCGTTGAGCAGCAATGGACCGATCGGTGTGCCCGGCCGGCCCATTGTATTCAATGTGTGCGGGTACGCGTTGTATCCTGGGTACGCGTTGAGCAGCAATGGACCGATCGGTGTGCCCGGCCGGCCCATTGCATTCAATGTGTCGGGTACGCGTTGTATCCTGGGTACGCGTTGAGCAGCAATGGACCGATCGGTGTGCCCGGCCGGCCCATTGCATTCAATGTGTGCGGGTACGCGTTGTATCCTGGGTACGCGTTGAGCAGCAATGGACCGATCAGTGTGCCCGGCCGGCCCATTGCATTCAATGTGTGCGGGTACGCGTTGTATCCTGGGTACGCGTTGAACAGCAATGGACCGATCGGTGTGCCCGGCCGGCCCATTGCATTCAATGTGTGCGGGTACGCGTTGTATCCTGGGTACGCGTTGAACAGCAATGGACCGATGTTGTACACGCAATACGCGTTGAACAGCAATGGACCGATCGGTGCGCACCCATTGGCAATGGCCTGGCCTGGCAACGGACGCGTTTTCAAATTTTGAACGAGTCTGATGCTGTAAATTCAGTTGGTCACCCACAACAATGTTGCAAATTCATGGGTGTCATGAAGTTGGACTTTTGAAGGATGCTGTGGGCGTGTGTAAGTGGTGCAATTCCATGGATTGGCCAGATTCAGAAGATGCAAACGACTTGGACCTATCACTTTGGACACATGGGACAGTATCTGCCTCTGCAGCACACATATAATGCTGGCTGTTCCCCTGAGAGCACACTTGCCTGCACTACATGCCCCAGGACGACATCTGCCACCACCACTGCTGCTGTAACTGCACCCTCTGGACCCTGCAATGGAACGTACTGTGGAGAGAGCCCCAGCCTTCAGCACTGAGGAGAACCAGGCCCTGCTGGACAGCCTCCTTCCACAGTACAGCAAGCTGTATGGGAAAGCAGGGGAGCAGGTGAGTGTTCTGTCCACTGCCTTTCTAAATGTGCATGTTGTCTGACTAGCAAGGCTAACAGTCTGCACGCCACTGGCTAGCAGGCTCACTGAGTAGTTGTCACCCCCCATAGTGTGTAGTTACATGCACTGAACAGGTATAGTGCAGTGACAGTGCATTTAGACAAGGTTTTACTTCCCAGGCAATGATACCATGTAGTAACTGCTGGCATACTGTCCATGGCCATCGTTGCACTGCCTGTGTACATCATGTGCCCCTGTGATTGAGACATGTATATCCAACTGTGTGATGCACGGATATGTCGCATGTGTAGTAATGGCATTCTCACTTTGTCATCCTCACAGGTTGATGCCCACCAGAAGCAGCAGATATGGCTGACCATCGTCCGGGCAGTGAGATCCGTGGGGGTCTACAAGCGCCGGATCCGCAACTGCCAGAAGAGGTGGCAGGACCTTCGGGGCTGGACCCGGAGGATCGCCCCGGTCCAGCTGAAGCTGTCGCCTCCTCGCAGGAGGGGCGGACACCAGACCCTGACCCCCCACATGCTCAGGATCCTGGCGGTGGTCTTCCCTGATCTGGATGGGCAGCTGAAGGCCAGAGAGCAGCAAGGAGGGGGTGAGTCCATGACTGCATTGTGAACTTTGTCTGCCATGCTATGTGCCCTCCTCTGGCCTGGTTAAACTTCCACAGTACATCAGTCATGTGGTCCAGGACCCATGTCCCTCTATTGTGCACTGCCCACTCCTCATCTGATACCCAGGTGTGGCCCTTACAGTCAGGGAATTGTGTCACTTGGGTACTGTGTCCTTGCAGTTTGCTTGACTCAAGGTGGGGGACAGCATATGTTTCCCTGACTCTGTGATGGGCATCATGGGTGGGTCCATTGCTTACACAATGCCTGTGTTCTGACATGTAATCTGCGTGTTACTTTGATATGTGGTCCAATTGCTGAGCTGACCCACCACATGTGCCTGGGGTATCTGGCACACACCCATGCTGCGGGTGGGAACAATGTTTGGGCCCCAGGAGTGTGTATATTATGTGTGTCACACATACTTAGCCAGCTGCCTACTGTTCAGGGCTCATCCCTCATTCATGTGGGGCAGGACAGTCATGCCTACTCCAGGCCATACAATACACTCTGTACTCCCACTCCCGTGTATCAGCTGACACGTTGTGCTCAGTGATATGTCCCCTCAGGTGTCTGCCTCTGTGTCAGTGTGCTGTGGCTTCGTTGTCAGGACTGCTGGGGTGTTTCCCGGTTGGGGCTCAGCATGCCACCGGAGATGTGACCATAGGAGACGATACTTGTGTGACACATAGGTGTTTGATCACTTGACCGTGCAGACTGGGGTATGCGAATGTGAAGTTCAGGCAGCTGTTTCCCATTCACAGCAGATTGTGAGGTGCTCAGGTTCAGAGGGTTGTGTTACAGGTCTCCCATATGTCCAATCGGTATGACCTGGACAGATAAGGGTTCAGATGATGTGGTGTGTGGGGGATGTACATGTGCACTTGTTCAGCTCCAGGACTTGCATTCCCCATGACCTACTATTGTGACACAGTGCAGAGTGTTGTTGTCTGTCTGCCCTGCCCATGTGACTGGAGAGAGTGATGTATGACTTAGCAGGCATGCCTGTGCCATGGCATGTGACTTCCTATGAGTGATCCTGCAGGGGAGTGACATGTGCTACATGCACACCATTGTGGCAATGGCTATCAGACATGGGTGCATCATGGTGTCTGTCGCTGGTATGCATCACATGCATTTCCTATTTGACTCTGGGCATCCCTTTCATCCGAACACCTGTACTGACTCAGTGGCAAGAGTCGTGATGTGTGCATGTTCACATGCTTCACCGTGTTCTCTGCACTGTCCAACTACTGTGTAGGTGGTGCATGTGTCCACACTGGGGTATTGCCATCCAACAGACACCAGACAGATGGGTGCAAGGCCAGGTGGGATGTGAGTGCCATGGTTGACCATCAGACTGACAATTGGCTTCTCCTGTTCTGTTTGGGCACTTTTAGCAATGTCCAACTAAGGATGCCAGGGCTTGCTCTGTGATGTGCTATACTTACTGTGGTGTGTGCGTTCGGTGCAGGTGACTGATGTCTGTCTGTTTCCCTATTGATTGCAGATACATCCACGGCCACAGGAGGGGACAGCTCCACGGACCAGGAGGAGCCGCAGAGCCAGACTGGGTCAGCAGCCGAGGAGTGGTCGGAGGGACCCAGTGGCACGGAGGGCGAGGGGAGCCACACCGAGGAGTCCTCAGCACCATCCACCTCAGCTGAGGACCACAGCAGCTCGGAGGATGACTCCCTTATGGAGGCGGGTGTCAGCAGCCACCACACCCCAGCTAGTGTTGCTGTCCCCGCCGCCACCACCACCACCGCCCTCCCATCGGCTCCCATTCCCGAGGTCCGTGGAGGCTCCCATGTTCGGGAGCGTGTCTCCTTCGGGTCAGGCACCGCACCCCCTGCCCCTGTGTCCCCTGCTGCCCTGAGTGAGGAGTCTGTGTACCTCCTTCGCCAGCTCCATGTACGGCAGACAGCGATGCTGAGTGTCCTCCATGCACACACCACTCTGTTGACTCAGCTGGTGTCGTTCATGGAGGGCATCTCATCGGACATGTCTGCCCTACAGAGGGGCAATAGGTCCATGGACTCCTCCCTGACGGCAGCAGTGTCCCTCCTCCAACAGTCCCTCACCCCTCCTGCCTCTGCCCCATCCACACTCCCCAGCACCTTACCTGTCCCAAGCACACACACACCGGCACAGGCACACACCAGCAGAGACATGAGCAGCACACAGACACACACGCCACAAACAAGATGCACACGCACGCACAGTCAGGGGACTGAAACCACACTCACAGGGGATGGGGCCCAGGCACACACACACGCATCCACGAGCACTGCGCAGTCCTCAGTTGCCTCTCCCTCCAAAGCCCCCTCCCTTGCCTCCCTTGCCTCACCTGCAACCCCAAAGACACAGCGGCTCTTCCTCAGTGACCTCGGCCTCTTCCCCTCCGATCCAGCTGATACAGCATTCAGGGGGAAGAGGAAGCCCACCCACGCGGAGTGCCCCTCGCCCCCAGACACCCTCCCCCAGGCGCAGACCGGCTGACGCTCCCACCCGCAAGTCCCCCCGGACCCGGAAGAGCAAGACCCCGCCGCCGCCCTGCAGCTCAGGCACCAAGTCCCCTTCCTCCATCCCTCAGGCCCCCACTCCACAGGTGACCCACCACACCCTGCCCCAGGTTCCCCCACCCACAGATACACCATCCCCAAAAGGATCAGGCCTTCTCCCCCTGCCACTTGCTCTTCCGGCCCCACACCCCCCGCTGCGCTTGTCTGTGCCACTGGTGTGGTGAGGGTGTCCTCCCCCTTTGTCCTGCCCACCTTACCTGATCCCCATTCTCCTCCCCTGGAGGTAGGCACTGCAGTGGAGTCCACTACCACCCTGTCTGACTTGGGCATTGCAGTGGCAAACCTGTCCACTCCATCTGCACGGTCCACTGCAGTCGTGCCGGCACCCACACCATCTGAGTCATGCTCCCCAGTTGTGCCGGCACACACCATGTCAGACACCTCCACTGCAGTTGTCAGTGGCTCTCCAGCACCCACCACCCCTTCCCTGCCTCCTTCTGGTGAGCCCTGATCCTGTCCCTGCGGTGCCTGGCCTGCCCCCCGTATGCCCCTCCGAGGGGATTGTCCCTGGTGTTTATCAGTGCAGGCATGCGTAGGGTGACATCTGCCACTGTCACCCTGTTTTGACTTTCAGGATGGACTGGCCATTGGCCTTTGTTTCTTTTTTACTGGACTTCAACTTTTGAACCCACATATGCTGAATAAAGCAACTTTCTGTTCTCTAGTGGTTTTGCTTCTGATGTACATGATGTTGATGATGCTAACCATGCCCTTGCCGCAGTGATGGTGATATTTGGTCTCATGAAAATGAAGTGTTACTGTGCAGGAACCCATGTGGTCCATGGGGAATGTGTCCTATCCTGTAGTGTATCCATGTCATCCTTAGCAGCATCTGAGGGTGTCATGTTTTCAATGTTTGGCAATGGGATTTCCTACTTACATTAGCAATGTCACATCTGTGGCTTCCACCCCTGCACATCTGTTGTGCTTGCCATTGTTCAATTAGTCTACTTCCCTGACCGTGTGGCCATCTCCACTGGACATGCAGGTTTGGGCATCAATGGGGAAGGACTCATCTGTGTTGTCAGTGCAACTTGCTATACATGTGTGTTGGATCTGTGCTGATGATTTCGTTGACACTCCCATGACCAGGCTGATGTGACGGGAGCCTTCATTTGGTGCTAATTGTTGACTGTGTGACCAAGTGTTCTGCTGACATGATGGAGCCCTACTGAGGCAACATATGGCACAGCTTTCCTCACACAGGAGTGGAGTCCCCTCATGGCAGTGTGTACTCCTGTGACATTGCCTGCGCCCAAGGTGTGTGTTGTGTGAGCATGTCTGTGTGTTCACTTCCATTTTGTTGTGCATGCTGGGATCCCTAGTGATGTTCCTGTTTGTGATGCTTGCTGAGTTGACCTATGTTCCCCCAAAGTCTTCTCCCTGGGTTCTCTGTGATGTGGGTGCATGGCACGTTACTGGTCATCATGGTGTCACCCATAGGTGTGTTTGCTGTCAGGGCTGAGTTTGTGGGCAGACACAGATGGGACACAGTCAGGATTCCCCTTGGCACTTGTTGTTTACACCTGTCATGTAATTTCCAGTTTGTGTTAGCTTACAGTGATTGTGACACGTTGTGTGTGTGACTGCTGGCACTCCTCAGGGTCAGGGCTGCAATGTTGGTAGTTGTCTATGTGTGTTCTTTGTGGGTGACCTTGGCTTCTTCATTGGTGTGGGACTGTGGCTGGGATCCCATTGGTTGGTGTTGTATTGCCGTCATGTCCATGTACGGCGTAGTGTGCAGTGTGTCAGACATTCAGGAGTCTTGTTGAGTGGCCATGTGTGATGTGTTTCTGCACCTTGGTTCCCACCACCACCCATGGGATTGTCATGGGTGCATGTGCAATGTCACCAGTGCATGTGAGCTTCACTGCTGCACATTGTTGGAGGTCGAGGTGTGTGGTGTTGAGTGTGTGCAGATGAGAGTTGTTGCCCGGCTAGACCCCTGCCTCCATGTTGGCCTTGGCTTACTGGCCGTGCTGATTGATTTGTGCTTGTGCTGGTGTGATGGTAGTTTGTTGCTCAGGACACATGACTGTGGTTCACAGTGTGAACGACATCTAGCTTTGTCATCACAGTGGGATTGTCATGCAGCCCAGGGTCACCACATTGTGGGGACCCTGGGGGTAGTGCTGTGGTGTGTCTGTGTCTTGCTGTGTCAGTTGCTGTTCCTACATGCTTGTGTGACATGTGTGATTTGTGCTCCCTCTCATCTAACAATGCCTGATTGCCCACATAGGGGATTTGGATCCATGAGTTACTTTTGTGTGGCACTGTATGCGCTTCTGTGTAATTGGTGTTCAGGCCTCATCGTGTGTTGTGTGGTTGCCTGGGGACACTGGCACCCCCCCCACCTGTTATGTTTGATGTGCAGTGTGGGTCTGCCTGTTTGTGTTTGTGCATCTGCACCACTGCATTGGCATATCTTTAGTGTGCCATTGGCTGTATGTTGTTTGGTGTGTTTCCCCTGCTGTCCCTGGGACTCCTAGGTCATCAGTCAGCACAATGATCATTGTTTGTGTGTCCCATTGCTGCCATGGTATGGTATCTGTTCACCTCACATCTACAGTCTCCACAGGGTATCTGCATTTGTGTGCCCATTGGTGCAAATATGAGGGTCTGCATTCTGATGGTCACTTCTGTCATTGTGTCATTGATGAATGTTGACAGTGTCAGCCCCCATGGGTGATGTTTGTCTGCACATGGCCAAAGGTATGTCTTATTTGCACTGCACTGTTTGCCTCACACAATCTATGTTGCTATGAGACACAAGCACTACTTTGCCACTGATGTGTTTGTTGTTCTGTGACCAGGAATCATCCATGCAGTTTGGCAGTTGCAGCTTTTTCAATGTCAACACTTACATTTTGGTCACTGTGATGATGGGGGTTTGGACCCCATTGCCACAGTGTTCAAGATGTGCTTCAGCTATGGGCCCCACACTTACATTTTGGTCACTGTGATGATGGGGGTTTAGACCCCATTGCCACAATGTTCAAAATGTGCTTCAGCTATGTACCCCACACTTACCTTTTGGTCACTGTGATGATGGGGGTTTAGACCCCATTGCCACAATGTTCAAGATGTGCTTCAGCTATGGGCCCCACACTTACATTTTGGTCACTGTGATGATGGGGGTTTAGACCCCATTGCCACAATGTTCAAGATGTGCTTCAGCTATGGGCCCCACACTTACATTTTGGTCACTGTGATGATGGGGGTTTAGACCCCATTGCCACAATGTTCAAGATGTGCTTCAGCTATGGGCCCCACACTTACATTTTGGTCACTGTGATGATGGGGGTTGGACCCCATTGCCATAGTGGTCATGGTCTGCTTGCATTGTGGGGGCCACACACATTTATGTGTGACACATGTGATAGGGGGTCACATTGTATGTTCAAAGTCATGTTCAGTGTTGTAAGCATTTGACACAGTCTACACACGCTTGTCATGGTGTTGGGGGGATGTCTTTTTGTTGCATTCTTTATGTTGGTGTGTGCTTGTTGTGTCATGCATTAGCCATCCTATGAGTGGGGGTGTTGTTGGTGGTAGGCATCCAGCCCCCCATGGGTAGAGGTGGTAGGAGTGGTAGGCATCCAGCCCCCCATGGGTAGAGGTGGTAGTAGTGACAGGCATCCAGCCCCCCATGGGTAGAGGTGGTAGTAGTGGAAGGCATCTGGCACCCCCTGGGTAAGGGTGGTAGTAGTGGTAGGCATCTGGCACCCCCTGGGTAGTGGTGGTAGTAGTGGTAGGCATCTGGCACCCCCTGGGTAGAGGTGGTAGTAGTGGTAGGCATCCAGCCCCCCATGGGTAGAGGTGGTAGTAGTGGTAGGCATCCAGCCCCCCATGGGTAGAGGTGGTAGTAGTGGTAGGCATCCAGCCCCCCATGGGTAGAGGTGGTAGTAGTGACAGGCATCCAGCCCCCCATGGGTAGAGGTGGTAGTGGTGGTAGGCATCCAGCCCCCCATGGGTAGCAGGGGTAGTGGTGGTAGGCATCCAGCCCCCCATGGGTAGAGGTGGTAGTAGTGACAGGCATCCAGCCCCCATGGGTAGAGGTGGTAGTAGTGGTAGGCATCCAGCCCCCATGGGTAGAGGTGGTAGTAGTGACAGGCATCCAGCCCCCCATGGGTAGAGGTGGTAGTGGTGGTAGGCATCCAGCCCCCCATGGGTAGAGGTGGTAGTGGTGGTAGGCATCCAGCCCCCCATGGGTAGAGGTGGTAGTAGTTACAGGCATCCAGCCCCCCATGGTTAGAGGTGGTAGTAGTGGTAGGCATCCAGCCCCCCATGGGTAGAGGTGGTAGTAGTGGTAGGCATCTGTCACCCCCTGGGTAAGGGTGGTAGTAGTGGTAGGCATCTGGCACCCCCTGGGTAGTGGTGGTAGTAGTGGTAGGCATCTGGCACCCCCTGGGTAGAGGTGGTAGTAGTGACAGACATCCAGCCCCCCATGGGTAGAGGTGGTAGTGGTGGTAGGCATCCAGCCCCCCATGGGTAGAGGTGGTAGTAGTGACAGGCATTCAGCCCCCCATGGGTAGAGGTGGTAGTAGTGGTAGCCATCCAGCCCCCCATGGGTAGAGGTGGTAGTAGTGGTAGGCATCTGTCACCCCCTGGGTAAGGGTGGTAGTAGTGGTAGGCATCTGGCACCCCCTGGGTAGTGGTGGTAGTAGTGGTAGGCAACTGGCACCCCCTGGGTAGAGGTGGTAGTAGTGACAGGCATCCAGCCCCCCATGGGTAGAGGTGGTAGTGGTGGTAGGCATCCAGCCCCCCATGGGTAGAGGTGGTAGTAGTGACAGGCATCCAGCCCCCCATGGGTAGAGGTGGTAGTAGTGGTAGGCATCCAGCCCCCCATGGGTAGAGGTGGTAGTAGTGGTAGGCATCCAGCCCCCCATGGGTAGAGGTGGTAGTAGTGACAGGCATCCAGCCCCCCAAGGGTAGAGGTGGTAGTGGTGGTAGGCATCCAGCCCCCCATGGGTAGAGGTGGTAGTGGTGGTAGGCATCCAGCCCCCCATGGGTAGAGGTGGTAGTAGTGACAGGCATCCAGCCCCCATGGGTAGAGGTGGTAGTAGTGGTAGGCATCCAGCCCCCATGGGTAGAGGTGGTAGTAGTGACAGGCATCCAGCCCCCCATGGGTAGAGGTGGTAGTGGTGGTAGGCATCCAGCCCCCATGGGTAGAGGTGGTAGTGGTGGTAGGCATCCAGCCCCCCATGGGTAGAGGTGGTAGTAGTGACAGGCATCCAGCCCCCCATGGGTAGAGGTGGTAGTAGTGGTAGGCATCTGTCACCCCCTGGGTAAGGGTGGTAGTAGTGGTAGGCATCTGGCACCCCCTGGGTAGAGGTGGTAGTAGTGACAGGCATCCAGCCCCCCATGGGTAGAGGTGGTAGTGGTGGTAGGCATCCAGCCCCCCATGGGTAGAGGTGGTAGTAGTGACAGGCATCCAGCCCCCCATGGGTAGAGGTGGTAGTAGTGGTAGGCATCCAGCCCCCCATGGGTAGAGGTGGTAGTAGTGGTAGGCATCTGTCACCCCTGGGTAAGGGTGGTAGTAGTGGTAGGCATCTGGCACCCCTGGGTAGTGGTGGTAGTAGTGGTAGGCATCTGGCACCCCCTGGGTAGAGGTGGTAGTAGTGACAGGCATCCAGCCCCCATGGGTAGAGGTGGTAGTGGTGGTAGGCATCCAGCCCCCCATGGGTAGAGGTGGTAGTAGTGACAGGCATCCAGCCCCCCATGGGTAGAGGTGGTAGTAGTGGTAGGCATCCAGCCCCCCATGGGTAGAGGTGGTAGTGGTGGTAGGCATCCAGCCCCCCATGGGTAGAGGTGGTAGTGGTGGTAGGCATCCATCCCCCCATGGGTAGAGGTGGTAGTAGTGACAGGCATCCAGCCCCCCATGGGTAGAGGTGGTAGTAGTGGTAGGCATCCAGCCCCCAATGGGTAAGGGTGGTAGTAGTGGTAGGCATCTGGCACCCCCTAGGTAAGGGTGGTAGTAGTGGTAGGCATCTGGCACCCCCTGGGTAGTGGTGGTAGTAGTGGTAGGCATCTGGCACCCCCTGGGTAGAGGTGGTAGTAGTGACAGGCATCCAGCCCCCCCATGGGTAGAGGTGGTAGTGGTGGTAGGCATCTGGCACCCCCTGGGTATAGGTGGTAGTAGTGACAAGCATCCAGCCCCCCATGGGTAGAGGTGGTAGTGGTGGTAGGCATCCAGCCCCCCATGGGTAGAGGTGGTAGTAGTGACAGGCATCCAGCCCCCATGGGTAGAGGTGGTAGTGGTGGTAGGCATCCAGCCCCCCATGGGTAGAGGTGGTAGTAGTGACAGGCATCCAGCCCCCCATGGGTAGAGGTGGTAGTAGTGGTAGGCATCCAGCCCCCCATGGGTAGAGGTGGTAGTAGTGGTAGGCATCCAGCCCCCCATGGGTAGAGCTGGTAGTAGTGGTAGGCATCTGGCACCCCCATGGGTAGAGGTGGTAGTAGTGGTAGGCATCCAGCCCCCCATGGGTAGAGGTGGTAGTAATGGTAGGCATCCAGCCCCCCATGGGTAGAGGTGGTAGTAGTGACAGGCATCCAGCCCCCCATGGGTAGAGGTGGTAGTAGTGGTAGGCATCCAGCCCCCCGTGGGTAGAGGTGGTAGTGGTGGTAGGCATCCAGCCCCCCAACAGTAGAGGTGGTAGTAGTGACAGGCATCCAGCCCCCCATGGGTAGAGGTGGTAGTAGTGGTAGGCATCCAGCCCCCCATGGGTAGAGGTGGTAGTAGTGGTAGGCATCTGGCACCCCCATGGGTAGAGGTGGTAGTAGTGGTAGGCATCTGGCACCCCCTGGGTGGGGTGGTTGTGGTGGTGGGCATCCGGGCCCCTATGTGTATATGTGGCATTGGTGATGGCCATCCCGCCCCTATGGTGCTGCTGTTGCTGGTGTAAGTAATTTCTGCATCCCTCTGTGTGTGTGTGATACGTCGGGTACGTGTAGTTTGTTTTTGTGGTTGGTGTCTGACTTACCTTCTGCGCCGTACGCGTACGTGCCTGTTCCGGTAGTAGATGTAGAATATTGGTAGGATCGGCACGATGGGATTCATGGTTGGTTCGTCTCGTTCGTCTTTATCGTTGCTTCGCCTCGTCCTCGTCGCTGGCGTGTTCGTCTCGTAGCCGTGGATCGTGTTGTGGTGCGAATCGGAGCTTATGTGCGCCTCTCCCGGATGCTTTGACGTGCCGTGCGTAGCGACGGGTTCGGCGCGTACGGGAAGCGCATCGTACTTGTCTGGCAGACGGGGCTGCATTTTGGCTTCCGTGCGACTCGATTCTGCGTTTACGGATCCGGCTCGGTCGGGGAACAGGACCTGGATTGGGTGAGTTCGACTGGGTCGGAGTCTATGCTGTTGTGCGCATCGTACTTGCTCGTTCGGAATAATGTGCGGATCGGTCGGGAAACAGGCTTTTTTCCCGACCGAATGGTGTTAGGTGCGCTTCCGACCGAGATCGGAATCGGCCCCTAAGTGTAATAATGTAACCCAATGTAATCCTATGGGAGAGATAGGCCTTGCCACAGTGAAAAACAACTTTAGCAGCTTTTGACTACCAGGACCTATAAAACTTAAACTCATGTGTCCTACTTTTTAAATATAATGCACCCTACTGTGTGAGTCTTAAGGGCCTACCTTAGGTGTGACTTATATGTATTAAAAAGGAAGGTTTAGGCCTGGAAAAAGGTTTATTTTGCCATGTTAAAATGGCAGTTTAAAACTGCACTACAGGTAGCAGTGTCAGGCTTGAGAGACGTTGTAAATGACTACTTTAGTGGTTAGCAAACACAACAAGATGATGGACGGAGTGCTGAAACTTTTCAGACACTCACCCCCAGTCACAGATCTGGGTTTAATCCATCATCATTCTTTTTCTCAGAAAGCCACCCCAGTTTGGACCCAGCCATATGCAAATCAGTTTTGACCCTGTGCCTCATGGGAACAGTCCAGCCCGAACTGCCAGACAAGGTCCTCCCTGGACCGGAAACAAGCATCCTGGGACCGGTTTTGGAGTTTCACTCCTCATCAGCCAGGCTAGCTTGAATCCAGTGGCAAAGTGAGCACGGGACCCACGTCTGGGCAAACCCTGGCCACTTAGAGTGAACATAGCAAACACAACAAGATGATGGACAGAGTGCTGAAACTTTTCAGACACTCACCCCCAGTCACAGATCACCACCCCTGCCTTGAGCACCCATTCTTGTGGGAGTGCAGATTTTCTAGTTTTGTTTGTTATACTTCCAGGGCACCTCCACTCCCGGTATTCATGAGTGAGAGTGACACCCAGGTAGTGACTGCCACTAGCCAGGGGGCTGTCCACTACAGTAGTCCTCTGTGGCCTGTCAGTTGTGCATCCTCTCAATAGCCCCGGATACGTATCAAGGTCAGAGGCAGGTTGTACTAGGAGTAGAGCCTGCCACGCCTATGACGCAAAGACTAGATTCATTCCCAAGTGGGGCTTTATGAACTTAAGGCAGTCCGTCCGTGTGAGGTGTTTGTCAGAGTGCATACTCAGTGCCTCAACCTCTCTTTGTTCGATTGCACTGTACACTTGAGTTTGTGGAAGATAATTAATGTGCAGACGGTGAGGTGATCTCCGTGATACACTGCAAGAGTTGCGTGTAGCCATGCGTGTCAGGCATAGGAGCTGGCGGAACTTGTGGAATTTTACTTTCGCAGAATTTCATGAAGTTATATAAAAACTCCATGAGATTCTGCAGAGTTCTGCCCACCCCAGAAAAATGTATGGTAAGGTTATAACAACTGTTATTTTCCATAACTAAAATGTGTAAGGCTGAATGTGGAAGTTATGATTCATATTTGAAATGTTCACAAATTGGCACCACTGCGTGCAGTCTAAGGATAGACAGGAGGCTGCAGCTACAGTTCTGCTTAAAGCAGGCTCTTGTTCTCTGTGCAGGTGTGCAGACATAATATCGATTTTTTACTATCGACCTACACTAATATCGAGTTTTAAATAACGTAGGGACAGAATATTGAAGTCAAGAATATCGGTGACCAGAATATCAACCTTAAGGTAAGTAATATTGTTTTTTTTATATTGAAGTAAGTAATATCGAAGTAAGTAATATCGTTAGCAAAAATATTTGTTGTTAATAATATCGATATTTATATTAGTGTTATGTATTTTAGTATGTATTTTATATGTATGTGTTTACATTTTTTTTTTAATGTTTTTAAATTATTTTTAAATATATGTATTAAATGTTTAGAAATTAGTAATTTTTTTCAAGTAAATTTTGCGTTTTAGTATTAGAGCGGGTTGTGGGTTTATAGGGGAATAGGGTGGGAAATAATGTAATTATAATTAATTAATTAATATTTTTTATTTATTTTTATTGATTATTAATTTATTTCTAATTAATTATTAATTGGTAATTAATTTTTAGTAGTTGATTATTTTATAATTATATTGATTATATTTAATTTATTAATATTTTTTAATTATTGTTATTGTTAATTTATTGTTAATTATTAATTGGTGATTAATTTTTAATAATTGATTGTTTTATAATTATAATAATTATAATTATTTTATTTTTTATTTTTATTTATTGTTATTGTTAATTAATTTATTGTTAATTAATTATTACTAGTAATTAATTTTTATTAATTGATTGATAATTAAATTTAAAAAAATCTTTTTATGTGTAGCGGGTTGTGGGTTTATAGGGGAATAGGGTGGGAAGTGATTTATTATAATGAAGTACATTTTAATTTTTATTAATTGATATTGATTATTAATTTATTGTTATTTAATTATTAATTGGTAATTAATTTTAATTAATTGATTAATTGATAATTTAATTAATTGTGTTATTTTTTATGTGTAGTGGGTTGTGCGTTTATAGGGGAATAGGGTGGGAATAGTAATTTTTACCCCTACGCTATCCAACACTTTCCCTACTTTTGCACTCACTGGAGTGGGAATAGTAATTTTTACCCCTACGCTATCCAACACTTTCCCTACTGTTGCACTCACTGGAGTGGGAATAGTAATTTTAACCCCTACGCTATCCAACACTTTTCCTACTGTTGCACTCACTGGAGTGGGAATAGTAATTTTTACCCCTACGCTATCCAACATTTTCCGTACTGTTGCACTGTTTGGAGATGGAATAGTAATTTTATTCTCTCCACTATCTAAGGGGGTCATTATGATGGCAGGCGGACAAAGACCGCCCGCCACCGTAACGGAATGCGGGACCGTCCGCCAGGGGTGCGGCGGTCCCGCACCGGCGATTAGGATGCCACCACCACCGTGGCGGTGGCATCCTCCATTCCCAGCATTGTGGCGGGCGGTGCTCACAGCACCGCCCGCCACAATGCTGGGAATGCACTGTGTGCATTGTCATGCACAAGGTGACAGGCACCGCGAGGTGCCTGCCACCATGTCCATGCCATTGCAGGGGGTACCATAGGCAAACTCCGCCTGGTTTTCCATGGCGGGGTCTCCGCCATGGAAAGCCCTGCACCCCTGCCCATTCTAATATGGATGGCGGTGTCTAGCAGACACCGCCACCATATCCAGCCCCTTTTCCGCACGGTCGACTGGTCGACCGGCGGACGGTCTTTCCGTCCGCCTGGGTCCCCACCGCCATACTAATATGGCGGTGGGGAAATGTTAGGCGGGTGGTGGAAAATAGCGGGCGGATCGCCACTGCCATACGGGCGGTGGCGATCCGCCCACTATCCTAATGACCCCTAATATTTTTTGCATTATTTTAGTTAATTTAGTATATAATTAATTTTAAAAATATTAAAAATAATTGTAATTTTTTTATTTGTAATATATATTTATTTAATTTTTATTTATATTATTGTTTTATGTGTAGAGATGTATTTGTAATTTATAAGATATTTTTTAACAATGTATAAGTTATTAAAATAATTATGAAAAAATATTATTAAGTAAGTATATATATTATATATTATATGTATATGGTTAATTGATTTTACATTATATATATTAGTTATAATTTTTAAACCATTTAAAATATTTTTAACTATGTTTATTTTAATTATATCTATTATTTACTTTATTTTACATTATTTTTGTAACTTAAAAAAAAACGATATTTTTAACAACGATATTTTTTACATCGATATTATTTTTTCGATATTTTTGTACTTACCATAATGTAGATTGGATGTCGATATTCTTGACTTCGATATTTTTGCGTTGATATTTCTGTAGGTCGATTTTCTGACTCTCGATATTCTGTCAGTGATTCCTCTGTGCATTGTCATGACTAAGACAGCGATCCCACTGATATGAAGACACACAACACAGCTTATCAAGCAGAGGTTGGATGACATCTGTCAACAACATGTCTCCTCTGAGAGCAGCGATCTTTCAATGCAACACTCTAATCTTATGTTCTTGTGTTGGAATAGGCAAAGAATGTTCACTAATAGGTTAATTTTCTGAACTCTGCATAGAAATTACTCATGACATGTTTAGCCGTGCTGCCTTAAATGGAGAGCACTGTACTCCAGCAAAGCATCACTCATGCCAAGTTTACAAGGCGGAAGTCGCCTCTTCTGGGTTTTTTCTTGCTTTTTCACTATTTTTTAGTGTGTTATTGCAAACTATTAGAAAAGTTAGTTAATGTGCCTAAATAGTATTTTGTAGCCCATATGAATTTCATAGAGAAGGAAACATGAGCTGAATATTGAACAATATTTCCATCAGCAAAATAAAGTCATTTATTAGAAATAAGCATCTGTCACTTCGATTTATTTGGAATTTTCTTTATTAGCTGAAGCTATTGAGAATGCAATGTGTTATATCACTATACAGCGAGTAAAATTCAGTGGCAAGCCAGGCCCAATGTGCAGGCATTGGGTGTAAGTATGCCATCTACGCCTGTACTGGAGATGACTAGCGACTGGGGGACTCTCAGATAGACTAATTAAAGTCTAAGCACCAATTTTAAAACTGACACAATCTAGAAAATACTGTGTATTCTTTTAAAGTATTTTTGAAAGATTTTTCGATTATCTTTTGGAAACTGTGAGGTAGCTATTAGAAGTGCAGCAGGTGCAGTGACACTGGACCCGAAGGTTATTGGGACCGCTTCATACCACAGTTATGACAGTCTTTAATTATCCACACAGGAATGGGTTAGGGAGTTGGAGCAGGAGGCCTCATTTTCCTTGCTTTCTTAAGGGCTTATAGTATTGACATCCAGCCTCTCCCAGCCAAGCAAATCAAAGCTTGCAAATAGTATGGAGTAACAAACATATTATTTGATACTCACCAATATAAGCATTGTTTGCCTTTGTAGTGTCTTCAGTTGAGGGCAGCTGCCGTCCCTGGAGCAGCTATTAGGCCCTTATGCTCAACCCACCTCCACCTGGAGTCTTGCAGGTCGGGAGAGTGCAGATTGTTTCAGTCAGGCCCAAAAATGCCCAATCAAATGAAGAGTCCAGCTAACCTTGGTGTGGTATCCTGCTCTTCTTGATGTTTAGTCCTTCCTTTGTATTCTGTGCCCTCCTGCTCAGCCATTGTGTGAGTGATGTCGTAGAATGTTCCTGTGTGTCTGGTTGAGTGAAATGTCAGTTGGTGTGTATGGGCTGAGCAGCTGGGATGCTGCTCCCAGTGGGGCTACTGCTACAACTATCTTATAATCTACATTTCCTGTAACTATATACTCCTGATTATACTGAAGAATAAACTACCTTTTGGATTCACCATTATCTCTGCCTACCCTCCTTCTTAAATTATTTCACTGGCGACAAGTGGAAAACAGACCTACTGTGTAGAGAAGGTGACTACTGAAACTGAAGAGGAGTGATCATTGCTGCAACAGGGAAGGAGAGACAAGGTTGATACTGGAGTGTGCAATTAAGAGTACTTTTAAGTGAATCTGTTTGAAGCCTGCTAAGAAGTAATGCGCCTGGTAGCCCCACCAGAGTCTTTTTCCATCAGACAGCCTCAGCCCAGGGCATTTGGACAGGCGTTGCTGAGCTAATGTTACTGTGGAGCCAACTGGAACTGGTGCTGGCAGTACTGAAAATAAATGAGCCTGCAGTTCATCAGCATATGGACAGCCCATCTAACAATCTGCAGATTGAATCTGCAGCTTCTGTCTTAACATAACTTGCAAGCCTACAGTTAACTGGCTGTGAGTATCTTGAACTGAAAACATGATCTGAACTGGCGGCTTATTTGAAATTAATACCAGCCTTTAAATGCATTGAATCGTCTTGTGTGTATTAGTGGCGAGTTTACAACAGCGCTTCTATCACTGGAGTTGACTTTCTACTTCCGCGGTGTGAGCGTAGATTTGAAGAGGGTGCAAGGGATGAGGACTGTTTGATCTGCTTCCAGCCTGCTGTCCTGAAGGCTCAACGGTCCACATGTGTACTTACTACCTGCTTCTGCTGTGAGTACTTTTGACATGTTGAGGAGCACTACGGGGAGCTGTGGAGCTAGAGTTTTGTAACTGTCATGTACTACTGAAGGCAGCGTGTTTGGAAGCACGTGCCTTTTGGTGATTATCTGCCTCACCTGTGGTCTTCTGTGTGCAGCTTTTAAATTCACTTTGGATTCTTGCCCATGTGCTCGTGAGGGCACCTCCTATTAGAGTCTGCAGAGAGCGTTTACTCTTTCAGGTGCGAGGAGGATGACATAATTTCAAGAGGATCGCAGTGGAGGGGAGATCCCAAAATCCTCCACCTCTTAAAGAAAATTACATAACACAGCGCTCTGGCAGCCATTTTATTGAGTTGGGGCCCATTGTGTGGGATTCCACGGTAAGCACAACTTTGTTCTCACATTTTTGCTGGTTTGTCGAAGTGTGCAGCGGCAAGGATGCCGGTGGACGAATGCTGGAATCATTTTACACATGTCGCTGTCGCCGGGGAGGAACTTACATGCCAGCTGAACATGAGGCGGGACTATTATTCTTCGTGCCTTTGATGTTCTGTGGCCATAATGGAAGTGTCCAGCATCAAATTTTGAGCTGGCTAAGAAATACGCTTTACCAGCCTCCTTGGAGGATACTACGGGGTGTTTGTTTCATGTGAGGAACCGCTAATCCAGAGTATCTGAGTTGGATTGATGGTTTCTACTTATGCCATACGTGATTTCTTGTACACTTTACTTTCCCAGTGTCTTAATATTCAATTTCAGTCAATACTGTCATATTTTTAAGTATGTTTATGCTAGTTTTATTGCCTGCTTGTATGTCATGCCATGTATGCCATGTTGATTTTATTCCTGCATATATTTGAAAGCATTTTTGTCATGGTGACAGTCTGCATGTATTGGCTTGGCTGTGATTTTACTTACTTACCTTCTTGTTTGTTTTGGGCATGTTTTTATCGTTGCTGATTTTATGCTGTTAAGTTTTGACCTTACTACATTACTAGGTGCTGTGTGGGATTTGGATGAAAGTGTATTAGTTGCGTACCTGGTGAAATTGTTTCTTTACCCCACTTTTGGTGAGAGTTGTGTTTTCCCTCATGCGTTACGTACTTTTAATAGTGATGTGATTTTGCATCCCAAACTATTTGACTTACTTACTGTTGCCTGTGTTGGGCCAGTGTTCCTGTTACCTGAACCTCATTTACTTTGAGTCCTGATGGTGTTGAGATATGTTAACCCTAATCTTTTTTGCGTTGTGTTTGTATAGTGTTGAGTTGTGTGGTTTCTCTCAAGCCATTTTTATGGGGCAGATTGCGACCCCTAAGTCTTACTTGAATTTGGTTGATGAGCAGATTGTTGCGCTCAAATTACTTACTTGAATTTTATGGTGGTGAGCATGATTTTGACCTCCGACCGTTTTTGATGGGGCCTATTGTGACCCCAATCTTTACTTGGATTTTATGGTGGTGGGTCATGTTTTGCTCAAACCATTTTGAGGGGGCATATTGGGACCTTAAACTTTTAATTGCGTTTTGTTGATGGGCATGTTTGCGCTCAATTTTTACTTGCATTTCCTGGTGGTGGGTCACATTGTTGGGCTCAAACCATTTTGTGGGTTTATGTTCCTACCTATAACCTTTCTTGCTTTTAATGGAGATGGGTATTTGTGCCCAAACTGTGATACAGTTTCCTTTTACTGGGTGTATCTCTGGCATCCTGGTTCTCCCCGTGGAGTGGTGTGTGTGGGCTGAGCAGCTGCGATGCTGCTCCTGGTGGGGCTACTGCTACAACTATCTTATAATCCACATTTCCTGTAACTATATACTCCTGATTGTACTGAAGAATAAACTACTTTTTGGATTCACCATCAACTCTACCTACCCTCCTTCTTACATTATTTTACCTCAGTTCTTTGCAGCACCTAACGGGAACCCTTTGGGGGATTAAAGTTGGTTATAGTGCCTGCACTCAAGTATATCTGGTACATACATACATGAGGGTGTCTGGTAGCGGCTGGCAGTAGTGGAGACCATATCACCGAACTGGGAATTTGGCCACATAGATGACAGCTCTTAGAGAGAGAGAGAGAGGGCAAGCACATGGAACGACAGTGCTTTGTATGGGCCGGACTTGGTAATTAAGGATGAGGCTATGAGAGGGAGGGTAGAAGAGTCCAGGTGTCTTTAATTTCCTTGGGCAGGTTAGGCTTATGGGTGGGCACGGGTAAACTCTGCCACATGGCAGTTGGTGGAGTTTGTGCCGAACTCTGCACTCCAAGCGGAGCGCAGAGTAGCAAAACTCTGCAAACTCTGCCGGCAGAGCAGAGTTTGCCACCCACCCCTAGTCAGGCAGTGCTCAGCTCAGGGTTTCGGCACAGTCATCAGTTGCGCACTCTGTGGGTTGATTACGTAGGTTCAGCTTGGTATGTTGACCGTGCAGGCTTAACAGAGGGCCATCCGATGAGAAATAGAGTAGGGGGGTGGCAATATGGGATTTATCCCCTTGTCATGCAACAGAGATCCTCTCACTCACTGTGAGTACTCCAACCCGCACTCCTGCTGATCTAAACATGTCCGCTTTTGTAATGAGTGGCCTGGGGGACAATTGTGAGAAGCATTTCACCATATGCAGGCAGAAAGTGGCTCGCAGGATGAGCGCAAGCCCCCGCTCCGTGCTCAAGATCTTCACTGCGTCAAGGCCTGGGTGGAGTCATATCACCCCAAGGGAGGGCAGTCACAGGCAGCAGGGCTTCCTCCCCACCCACGGCAGTAGCAGCCACCATCTGGTGAGTGGGGGCCGCGAGTCCTGGAGCAGTTGAAGCACAGTTCCCTTGACTGCATGCCTCGGGCCTCTCCAATAAGGTGCTTGTCCTCCCCCAGGGAGCTCTCATAGAACACACTGCCACCGGCTTGGTTGATGGTGTCTCCAAGGCATCTCCCTGGTCCCCGATCGTGGTTTTTCAGGGGCTGGCAGCACCGACCGATGTCGCTGTGTTGCTGGGCAGCCCTGCTGCAGACTCACACTGCTGCCTTGGTCCGTTTCTCACTTCAGTGGTCAGGTTTTCTCCCTGGGGGCAGGATGTCTTGGGTCGCAGCAGCGACGAGGAGTCTCATTCGTCCCGCAGTCACCTCCATTGAGAGTTCACTTCTCTATCAGCGAAGGGCCACGGGGCGCACATTGGCGATTTTCCCCCAGCAACAACTGATGATGTGGGTTGCTCACTCGAGACCACAGCCTTGAATGCCATGTTAAGCTGCACCTCTCTTCCGGTACATCTCAGCCTCAACAAATGAAAATCATCCCCGCGACTCCTGTTAATAAAGGCAGGAGTCAGAAAGTCGTGGAGGATGGATGAATGAACTGATTGTGTCGGACTCGGCTGATGCCCTCTCTATTATTCAAATTGTTAAAAAAAAAAAAAATAATGCCCATTATTATTATTTTTATTGTTATTATTTTTATTATTGTTATTATTTATAATATAATATAATATAATATAAAGATTTAAGCACAATTGCATCTTAGAGTTTACTATTGCTTTTTATTAGCCACATTCTCCTAATCTAAAACTGTAGTGTTCTACTGCTGAGGCAGTGGTGGCAGAGAGTGTAAAAGCAATACATCTGAATACCTATATTCAACAGCCTTCTCCTTTCTTTAGTATATAGAAGGTCTTTGGATATCTTATGTCTGTTGCAACCTTCATGCTTTCAGCCTTAATATCCTTCTGTGTTAACCAGTCTGTATTTTATTCTTCCGCTTTTTCTTGTGTATTTATAGATTTCTTTCTGATTGCCAGGTTTCCTATGCCCTGCGTCTTTCTCTATAGTTGCCCTGGGTTTTAGCACTCTTTTCCATTGCCACCCTGATGATTTGCCCAGTACAGTAATAGAAAGCAATGCGCATAAGAGGAGAGTTATGATTATCTTCAATAAAACAAAGACAAGCAATAGCAAAGATCCGTGACAAGTGGCTTCATCACCAGGAAGGTTATAAATCATTCTCCTCACCTACATTGCTTTAAATAATATAGCCTTAGAGCTCACCATAGAGCCGAAGGCGAGAGCCTTTAACAAGGGAGCAGGCTTTTAATGGCCAATAGAGCCTGCTACGGAGGCTCTAAGGCTATTAGAACATTTTGCCCCTAGAGGGCGGAATGTTCTAATTTGTAAAACAAAGGCCTCACGGAGCCCGAGGAGATTGAAATCCTCTCGGGCTCTGTGAAGCCTTTGCTGTGAACAAACATAGGAATGTTGGAGCTCCGGGCTTCTACCGACCATTAGAAGCCAGGAGCACTCTATTATTCATCCATGTGTCTGTATGCCTTTACATTGAAGTCCAAGAGCACCAAATATCAGCCACACTTTGCAGTGAAGTTTACAATTCCTGATGTGTCAGTATGCCTTAACAATGAAGTCCATAAATATCCTGTTTTTCAGCTTGCCTCTTCGTTATAGTCTAAGAACCCCTGTGTGCTAGCATACCTTGAACTTTACGTTTTTCCATGTGTTTGAATGCCTCAAAATTGAAGTCTAACGTCCCCTGTGACTCAACATGCCTCAACATTTTAGTCTAAGATCCCCTATGTGTCAGCAAGTTTCAGCTTGCTACGACAATGATGTATAAAATCGCCCATGTGGCAGCATTGCTTAACCCCTTCTATGCCTTGGACGTAGCGGTTACGTCCACCTTGGACATAACAGTTACGTCCAAGGCTGTGGCGCTCCAGTGCCAAGGACGTAATCGTTACGTCCAAGGCCCACTATTTAGAAATCCCTCTGCTGCAAACAGCAGAGGGATTTCCTCTTTTTTTTTCAGCCTCGGAGCTGGGGAAGAGCTTCCCCAGCTGCCTGAGGCATTTTTTTTCCAGTGTAGTGACGATCACTACACTGAAAATGAAAGTGAAATGAGCCCATCGGCTCATTTAACTTTCACTGCATATGTGCTCCTGGGGTTATCTCAGCCTCTCAAGCACGTAGGCAGACAGGAGAGCTATCAGTGGAAAGGGGAGAATCACCCCTTTCCAATGGTACCCTTCCCTAGTGGATCTGTGCTTGGAGGTCGCCTCAAGAGGGCGATCCCCAAGCAGGGATCCACCCCTAGACAACAGAGAGGGGGGAGCGGCCCCTTGCACAAGGGCCTTTGCTCCCCATAATAATTTGGCCATATTCAGTCTTTCTGCCCCCTGGCAGCAGCCCCCAATCTGCCCCCCCTGGGGGGCAGAAAGCACACTAGATACCAAGGATTCATTTTTTTTAACTTAAGGGTGGGGCTACCATAAATGGGCATTATGTGTCCCCACTCGTCCCAAAAATCGACACAGTCTTTCTGTCCGCCCTAGGGCACAGATGGGGGCAATAGCCCCGATCGGCTCCCCCAGAGGGGCAGAAAGCCCACTAGGCACCAGGGATTATTGCTTTTTTTTTTATAATAGAGAGCTAGGGCTGCCAGCAATGGGCATGCCAATGCCCCCACCTCCAACACAAAAGGGACAGTCTGTCTGCCCCCCGGGAGGTAGATGGGGGTTATTACCTATGATCTGCCTGCAGGGGGGCATAAAGACCACTAGATACCAGGGATTTTTTTACTATCTGAAAGAGGGGTGGGTCCCCACCCCCAAACCAAAAGGGACAGTCTTTCTGCCCCCGGGGACAGATGGGGGTTATTACCCCCGATCTGCCCCCCAGGGGAGGCAGAAAGCCCACTAGGCACCAGGGATTTCATTTTCATTATAAAAGAGGGATGAGGGCTGCCCACAATGGGCAAGGATATGCCCCCACCCACATTTATTCAAACAGAAGTCTTTCTGTCACTCTGGGGGGCAGATGAGGGTACTAGCCCCTGATCTGCCCCTGGGGGGGGCAGAAAGCCCACTAGGCACCAGGGATTTTGTGTTTTGAATATGCAGGGGTGGGGGGGTGCCCAAAATGGGTGTGCCAATGCCCCCACCCCCAAACAAAAAAGGGACAGTCTTTCTGACCACCTTGAGGGAGCAGAAAGCCCACTAGACACAAGGGATTTAAAAAAAATAAAAGATGGGTGTGGGGTGCCCATAATGAGGGATGCCAATGCCCCCTCCCCAAAAAATTAGCCCCAGTGTTTCTGCCCCCCCTGGGGGGGACAGAAAGCCCACTAGGCACCAGAGATATGTTTATGGGCATGTCAGGGAGCAACCCCTTAGGCAAGGGTTGCTCCCCTTTTTTGTGAACACATTTTGGCTGCTTCTGCCCCCCCTTGGGGGCAGATCAGCGATATGTTTAGGCTCATCTGCTCCCAAGGGGGCAGAAATATGCTAAACACTTGCTTCTGTGTGTGTGTGTGAACTGGAGTTCGGCTGATGGTCTGTGTGTACTGACATTTGGCTGGCTGTTTTTGAACCTGCATTTTGCTGGTGGTGTATGTGAACTTGTGCTTAGCTGGCATTGTGTGTGGACTAGCGCTTGGCTGGCAGTGCTCGTAGACTGTCACTTGGCTAGCGGTCTGCATGGATGGCACATGTCTGGCGGTGTGTGTGGACTGTCGCTTGACTGGCGACGTGCGTGGATGGTGTTTGGCTGGCTGTGTACATTGAGGGCACTTGGCTGGTGGTGTGCATGGATGGCGCTTGGCTGGCGGTGTGGCTTCCGTGAATCCTCGAGCGTTTTTTACCCAGAAACCCCTGCAAACCTTCAATTTAGTGAAAAAGTCACACTTTCCTCACATTTCTGTGTGGAAAAGTTGTGGGATCACCGCGCCGGCACAAATTTCCCACCACCCAGTGTTCCACTCAGTCTCCTGATAAAAATTATACCTCACTTGTGTGGGTGCCCAAAGTAGGGAGCCTAAAAATGTATAAAATGAAGAACTGAGGGGGAACCAAAGTGGGTCCAAAAGGGCAGTTTAAAAAAAAAAAGTTATTAGGCTGGCTCTGCTTTGGGCACCCTCACAAGTGAGGTATCATTTTTATCAGGAGAATGAGGGGAACACTGAGTGGTGGGAAATTTATGCCTGCGTGGTGATCTCACATACTTTGGAGCACAGAAATGTGAGCAAAATTTGACTTTTTAGCCAAATTTGAGGTTTGCAGGGGATTCTGGATCAGAAACCTTTGTGAGATCCATGCAAGCCACACATCCCTGGACTTCCCCGGGTGTACAGTTTTCAGAAGTGTCTGGGTTTAGTAGGTTTCCCTCGACGGCCCCCAAGCCAGGACCAAAAACGCAGGTGCTCCCAATCTATCACAAATCAACCTGTTTTTGCAAAGTGGGCACCTGCGATTTTGGTCCTAAGCTCGGCAGCCATCTGTGGAAACCTACAAAACCTAGACATATCTGAAAGCTAGACATCCGGGGGATTCCAGGGCGGTGTGACTAGAGTGGATCCGCAAAAATTCTTTTACCCAGAATCCCCAGCAAACCTCAATTTTAGCTACAAAAAATGTCACGTTTCCCTTACATTTCTTTGTGGGAAAGTTGTGGAATCACTCGGCCCACCCAAATTTCCCACCACCCAGCATTCCCCCAGGTCTCCCAATAAAAATGCTACCTTGTTTGTGTGGGTGGACCAAGGGCCCGTGACAGGGAAGGGCCCAAAACGTATTGTAGAGGCATCAAAAATAATTCCTCATAAAACGACCTGGTTTTTCAAGGGGGTCATCTTCGTTTTTGGTCCTGGACTCGGCGGCCATCTTGGAAAACCTAACAAACCCAGACAGTTCTGAAAACTAGACACCCGGGGGAGTCCAGGGAGGTGTGGCTTGCGTGGATCCCCCAACGTTTTCTTGCCCAGAATCCCCTGCAAACTTCAAATGTTGCTAAAAAAATCACATTTTCCTCACATTTCTTTGTGTGAAAGTTGTGGGATCACTAAGCCCAGACAAATTTCCTACCACCCAGCGTTCCCCCAGGTCTCCCGATAAAAATGCTGCCTCACTTGTGTGGGTGGGCCAAGGGCCCAAAACGTTTTGTAGAGGCATCCAAAATGATTGATCACAAAATGACCTGGTTTTGCAGGGGGGTCATCTGCGTTTTTGGTCCCAGACTCGGCAGCCATATTAGAAAACCTACCAAACCCAGACAGTTCTGAAAACTAGACACTCGAGGGAGTCCAGGGAAGTGTGGCTTGCGTGGATCCTCCAAGGATTTCTTACCCAAAATCCCCTGCAAACTTCAAATTTTGCTAAATAAATTCTAGTTTCCTCACATTTCTGTGTGGGAAAGTTGTGGAATCAAAGGGTTGACTCGAATTTCCCACCACCCAGTGTTTCCCCAGATCTCCTGATAAAAATGGTACCTCACTTGTATGGGTGGGCCAAGTGCCTGGGACAGGGAGGGGCCCAAAACGTATAGTGGAGACATCAAAATTATCTATGACAAAATGACCTGGTTTTGCAAGAGGGGCACCTGCGTTTTTGGTCCCTGGCTCGGCTGCCATCCAGGGAAAGCCCGGGACCAAAAGTGCAGGTGCCTCACTTTCAAAGCCAGGTCATTTTGTGATAGATAAAGACTAGGGCCCAAAATCCACAGCTAGGCATATTACAAAAAAAGGGTCTATTTTCTGTGGAAAAATGTGATGTGTCCACGTTGCGAATTGGGCCATTTTCTGTTGCGGGCACTTGGCTTCCCACACAAGTGAGGTACCATTTTTATCGCGAGACTGGAGGAATGCTGGGTGGGTGGAAGTTTGTGGTTCTCCGCAGATTCCAGAACTTTCCATCACAGAAATGAGAGGAAAATTTGTTGTTTTTTTTTACAAATTTTGAGGTTTGCAAGAGATTCTGGGTGACATAACCTGGTGAGAGCCACACAAGTCACCACATCCTGGATTCCCCTGGGTGTTTAGTTTTTAAATTTTTAAAATGTACAGGTTTGCTATGTTTCCTTAGGTGCCGGCTGAGATAGGGCCCAAAATCCACAGGTAGGCACTTTGCAAAAAAAGGGTCAGTTTTCTGTGGAAAAATGTGATGCATGAGTTTTGGGTCGTTTCCAGTCGCAGGCTCTAGGCCTCCCCACACAAGTGAGATACCATTTTTATTGGAAGACTTAGGGGAATGCTGGATGGGTGGACGTTTGTGGCTTCCAGCAGATTCCAGAACTTTCCAACAGGATTTGGGTGGTGGGGCGGGGGTATGGCGGGGGCAGCGGGGACGAGGGACAATAACGAAGACAAAATAAAGAAATAAACACATCTCAAATGGTTGGCCACCGCATCTCCTCCGTTCCCCGTCCTCTTCATCTTCCTGCAGTCCTGGTGGCAGCAGGAAGCACCCACCCAGGCTCCCCTAAGCCATTCACAACGCTGCAATGCAGGGGTTAACTGTTGAAGTCTAAGATCCCCTGTGTGTCAACGTGCCTGAACATTATAGTCTAAAACTTCTAAGCTTCTACATGCCCCAGCATTGCTGTCTAAGACTTCCCAAGTGTTGACAAAGATCAATATTGAAATCTATGACTCTCCATGTGCAGCTGTGTGTACCAAAAGTGTACTCTCGCTTCAAGCTTTTAAAGAATTGGGTGCTTGATGTGCCTTAAAAACATCCAATATTGATGCAATAACCAAAATAAACATGTTTCCAATATCAAGGACCGTGATTTTATAACCTCTTACAACTGCACTATTGTCTTCCCGTAATTATAGAATTGAAGGCTTTGTCCTTTCATACTCTCTAATTCTGTGTGTGGTGCATATAATTATTTCATATTTCAAAACATTTTGCTAAATCCAGATGTTTTTTTGTTGTCATGGAAATTAATTAAATCTTACTAACTCGACAGGAATTCTGATGAGTGAAAAATCCTAGCTATTTATTTCCAAACAGCTAGTCACTTAATTACTTTGAAATATTTCATTGGGCTAATTACCGGATTAACCAGCTGCTCATAATACCTGATTCCACTTCATACTTTCATCATTGTTAGTTGGACACTGGCGCTGCCTTTAACCTTTTAATCATGGATTTCTATGTGTGGCTGTTGCAAGTACATGATTGGTCAGTCAAGTGAGGCAAGATTACAATATTTTGCTTGTTATCGAGGCAGCGCTTCTGCACATATTGTCAAAAATCATTCGATGTCTGTAAATCAGAGTGGCCCTTGTTTGGTAATAATGAAATCATGAAACAGAATGGTTATATATAAGAGAAGCTCGATTTTTATGGTTTCATATTTTATTGTGAGGCTCAGGTCAGTCAGTTTTCATATTCTGCTTCTTGCTTGGTCCACGCCCATTGTTGAGACAGCGCCCTGCGATTAAACATGTTTAAATTCAGAGTAGTGTCATCTGATGACTGTCCACAGGCAGATTGATAGACTGAAACACTAAACAAGTTGGCTTCGCCAAATCAACCTATGAGTATCCTAGGGTCATTCACCAAACAGCCCATGGGCTGGTTAGACCGGCTGTTCCATAACCCTGGGCATAGTGGATATAGCGGGGCTACGCGGAGGTCCACGGAGTTGCGAACAAACTCTATGGAACTCTGCTACGCTACGCCACCCGCCTCCACCCCCCCTATTAATAACAACATTAATTAAAAGTAAATAAAAAACCACGTCCCTGAACTGCGGCGTCCCCGGGCTGCCCTCCTCCTCTCCCTCGCCGTCTGGGTAATCCTTGAGAAAACTGCGCATGCCCGCACGCCCGCACATGCGCATTTCTTGCAAGAAATGTGCAGGCGCGCGCAATTTTCTCAAGGATTAGCCAGACGGCGAGGAAGAGGAGGAGGGCAGCCCGGGGACACCGCAGTTCAGCTAAGTGGTTTTTAACTTACTTTTAAATAATGTCGAATTACTTGTTAATAGGGGGGTGGAGGCGGGGGCTGGCCAATTCCGCTCCGCTGTGGAGTGTGCAGAGATTTGCCTTCTCCGCATTCTCCGTGGAACGCGGAGAAGGCAAATCTCCGCACACTCCGCGGGCGGAGCGGAGGTCTCCGCCCGGGCTTACTGTTCCATGCCTTTTACTTTTACTGCTACATTTTGAAAAGTCATATTTTACTATTTTAATTCTTTTAATTACCTGCTAAAGGCGCATTTTTACCTGTTATTGTATGTTATCCAGACTGCTCAGTTTGAATTTGATCTGCTTGTGGAGTTCAGGGTAGTGGCAAGCCCTGCCCGGGTTGATCATAGTCTTCTGGTTGGGATGACTAGAGATGCATTTTGAGTTGGTGCATGCTTTAGTTGTCGCGGGGAGGATGCCTATAAAGACACTCGCTGCGTGGACGCAACTGCCCTTGGCTGGTTAGACAGGCTGTTCCATACCTTTTACTTTTACTACTACGTTTTGAAAAGCTATATTATACTATTTTAATTATTTTAATTACCAGCTAAAAGTGCATTTTTACCTGTTATTGTATGTTATCCGGACTGCTCCATTTGAATTTGATCTGCTTGGGGGGTTCAGGGTAGTGGCAAGTTTTCTGGCTGGGATGACTAGAGACGCTATTTTGAGTTGGTGGGTGCTCTAGTCGCTGCAGGGGGATGCCTATAAAGACACTCGCTGCGCAGACACAACTACCCTTGGCTGGTTAGACAGGTTGTTCCATGCCTTTTACTTTTAGTGCTATGTTTTGAAAAGCCAAATTTTACTATTTTAATTACCTGCTAAAGGCACAATTTTACTTGTTATTGTATGTTATCCGGACTGCTCTGTTTGAATTTGATCTGCTTGGGGGGTTCAGGGTAGTGGCAAGCCCCACCCGGGTTGATCATAGTCTTCCGGTTGGGACAACTAAAGATGCTATTTTGAGTTGGTGTGTGCTCTAGTAGTCACAGGGGAATGCCTATAAAGACACTCGCTGCACGGGTGTGCTGCTGGCGCGCTAAAGGCAAGCCCGTCTGAGCCCATCAGCATCCCAGAAGCACCCAGTGCCAGCATTGCTGCCCATTCTGTGGAAAACAGCATGCTGACTACGTTAAAGTATAGCAGAAGAGAGCTTACTCAATTTGCTCCAGCTATATGCTCTGGAAATTGCAGATGGAATTTGGCGGAGGACCAGGCACCGCAGTGCAGTGAGTGTAACTTCAGTTAGTGCCAGGGCAACCGCCATTGATACAGCCGAGGGTACAGCCTCAAGTTAATCAGTGCACACATACGATTATGGCAGCACTGAATAATGTACACTCTGTTCCAAATCACATGTAGGATATCTTTGACATGTTAGATGAGGAGGTATTAGATTTGATATTTATCACTGAAACATGGCGGTCTGAGAACTCTAGTCCATTGATTGAGATGGCTATTCCGGACGGTTTCAAAATCATCAGGGGGATCGGAAGGTGGGGCGTGGTGGGGGTATTGCAATGGTGTTAAGGGAACAATGGGGCTGCCAATGGAATGTGCTAGTGGAACTGGCAGAGGCTGAAGCATTGGGTTTTTGTATTAATATCTACCCTCAGTATGCTTTGGGGGAGTCCTGACTTATAGGCCCGGGGTCCATAGGGCGCATTTCTAAAAGCCCTGGATAATGGGATTACCCATCTGTCCTTACGCTACTCTCATTTTATCACCTTCAGTGATTTTAATATTCATGTTGACAACTCAGAATCAGGAGACACACTTGAGTTTATCGATATCATAAACCAAATACCTCTTAAACAATTTGGTACGCACCCTACCCATTGAGGAGGTCATATCCTGGACCTAGTCTGTTCTAATAGGACACTTCTAATGGATGATCCCCTCCCGGTGATTTGGTCAGGCCACTACCTGATCAGATTTGCTTGGCAAATGCAGAATAAGAAGCCGATGCAGAACACTAGGGACAATAGGCTACAGGGGAAAGTTTTCAATAAGAATGACCCTTTGGAATTTAAAAAGGAGCTCGCCCTGTCTACACCCATGCTGTCGGGGGAAATTGAGGAGGCATTATGCAGTTCTGATAGCTAGATCAATAAAGTGGCTGAACAGCTTGCTCCCCCGCACCATCTTAGAGGAGGAAGAAAATCCCCCTCGAAGCCCTGGTTTTCCTGTCTTCTAAGACTGGAAAATCAACTGTGCAAGAAGCTAGAACGTAAATGGAGTCAGAAGTATAGCCCAGAGGATAAAGAGATCTTTAAAAGGGCACAAAATAATTACTATGTCTGCATTCTAAAAGCTAAAAGTGTCTACTACGAGGAGTGCATTGCCTGCTCTGGCAATAACGCCAAAGACATCTTTGCAATTGTCAAGAGTTTTCTCTCCCCATATGCCGAGACTCACGCCAAAACGGCCTCAAAGGAATGGTGCAATGCATTGGCAGGCTTCTTTATTGATAAGGTGCGTTCCATTCAGGCTAATTTCAGTGATATTTATAGTCAGGAGCCTGTGGCGGACTTCCCTTTCGCAAGAAACTCAGTTCCCCAGCCTAAACTAGAGGTATTCAAACCCATCCCCTTGGAAGATTCCCTTGTCACACTTAAAACACTTAAATCTGGCTTTCCCAACGATCCCTGCCTGGCTATACTACTTGCAGCCGGAGCAGAGGTCATCAACCCTATAGTTAACATACTGCTCAACCTATCTTTAATCTCAGCTAAGGTACCCCACACTTGGAAACAGGCTATGATTATTCCCTTGCTTAAGAAACCATCACTGGATCTCTTTTTACCTTCCAATTATCGTCCCATCACTCTACTCCCAGCGGTGGCCAAAGTCCTTGAAAAGCAGGTGAACAAATAACTATCGGGGTTTGTTGAGCAGAACGAGCTCCTTCACCTGGCCAGATCAGACTTCAGGTCTTTGCACAGTACTGAAACAGCGCTGACTGAAATATCTGAAGCAATATGGGGCACCCTTGATACGGGGGGCAGGGCAGCCTTGGTTGTTTTGGATTTATCGGCAGCGTTCAACACGGTCCCACATGCCCTGCTCCTAACCAGTCTTCGGGAAATTGGCGTGGACGGATTAGCCTGGAATTGGCTCAAATCCTATCTGGAAGATAGAACCCAACAAATCTGGATTCCGCCCTTTTCAGCCACCCCCCCAAAAACTGGATACGGGGGTGCCTCAGGGCTCGGTATTGAGTCCCCTACTGTTTAATATTTAAATGACTCCCCTAATTCAGTTAGCGGATGAACTCGGAGCCAAAGTCATCTCATACGCAGGTGATACACAACTGCTCTTCTCCTGGAACAATGATAGTGAGGCAAATTGCGCACATGTTAAGACCTGCCTCACTGCAATATTTCATTGGCTAGGAAAGGCTCAACTGAAATGTAACGAGAACAAGACAGAGATTATTCTCTTCAGGAACTCCCCCACACAGTTCTGGCTTTCTTTCTGGCCAGATGAGTCCCCCTTGCCGTCACACCAGGGTGGACCAGTAAAAAACTTGGGGCTATGGTTCTACGAGAAGCTATGCTTTGGTCCTCAGATCAAGAGGCTGTCTGGAACATGTTTTGGTATCCTGAAATCACTAAAGAAATTCTTACCACTGCTCCCCAATCATGCTAGGATAACAGTCATCCAAGCCTTGATTATGTCACGCATTGACTATGCCAACACACTATATGTCGGCCTGCCAGGTTATCTCTCAATAAACTCCACGTGATTCAGAATGCAGCAGCTAGGCTATTACTTGACCTCCCTAAGAGGGCCAATGTCATGGTGCATCTCCGTGACCTCCACTGGCTGCCGGTGAAAGAGAGAATGAAGTTCAAAGCCCTGGAGATGGTACATTCCACCTTATATGGTAATGGCCCGGCCTATTTGAGATCAAGATTTAGTTTCTACTCACCGGTCAGGCAACTACGTTCCTCAAAGAAGCTAAGGGCATGTACCCCTAGGGTCTTTAAACAGAAGGCCAGCGGTAGATCTCTGTCTCGGCTGGGGGACGTGGCTTGGAATCAACTCCCGACGGAGCTTCGTGCTGTAAGCGATCCAAAGTCGTTTAGAAAGAAACTGAAAACCTTACTCTTTAAAAAGACCTCTCTGATCCGTCTAATCGCCTAGCAGTGTAAACGCCAGGACACTCCTTGGACTAGCTGAGCGCGTTATAAGTGTTGCTAACAACATAACTTAACCCTTTGACCTCTAAGGACATCAAAAGAAATGTAATTGAAATAGTCATGCCCCCAACAACACAGGAATTTGTATTACACCTGACTAGTTTCATTGCAGGAAGTGACAGGTTCAAAGCGGATGCTCCAGTCCTACATACAGTGTGCCCATAATAAAAATAACTTTATTTATTATACAAGTAATCTACAATTAATTCCATGACCAAACATCGCATGAGCCCATATAAATTCAAAGCTCAACATCAAAATGAAATTAAACGGGGATCACAGGGCATACCGCACTGTTTCTCATCCCTTCCTGGCACACCACTAGGCTACCCTTTATACCAAGGTCCAAAAGAGTTCTGTAGGTTACCGCTGCCATCCAGTGCATACCCAGGAAGGTGGCAGCTAGAATGCTTACTATACGTATCCAGAAGGTTCAAGTAATTTAACGAACTTATGGCCTTAGCTACAATTTAAACCACAATTGTCAAAGCCAGTAGGCCTCACTTTGCACATGCTGTCAGGTTGCCACTGCTTTTAAATTGATGTCAGCTTTGACAAAGCCGATAGCAGTGCCCTGCCATTTTGGAGGTGTACTTTCTATACTTCCATCTTTAAAGTTTAGAAAATAGTATTCAATTGGAACTTTCATTGTTAGACTTCCAAGTGGTGCACCGCATTACTTAACGAAATGTGGCGGTCCTTTTGGAAGCATTAAGAAAGATTTCAAGATGGTCGCCCGTTGTTATTGGCTTTATCAATGCCAGCGCAATATATAAACATTCGGATTTGGCAAAAGTGACGAGCTGCATGAGAGGGGCGGGAAGGAGGGAGGGAAAAGGTACAGACAGTGCAGCAATAGAGTAGGAGAAAATTAGGGCTGTCATTAGGAAATTTGCAGAAGGACACATTAGTCAGTTTGGGACCCTCTGCAGGGCCAAAGCCAAGCTCTTGAACATTTCGATTTGTGCAAAACATTTTTTTGCAGACAGCAAGAAGCATCCCAGAGGTCTAAATTGAAACCTAACGTTATTCCTCGATGATGACCCCCCATCCACCCCATACTACCTTACAAAATCGTGCAGGGAGAATAAGAAATGCCAGTTCGGGGCAATTTTTCCATTACTTTTGAAGGTCACCAGACTCCGTTCAGAAGTATTTAAATCAACGAGTAAATGTATTCAGCATGACAGGGAATGCAAAGCCTCCGATGTTTAAAGGCTCTCTGCTTGATTCGGTTTGAACATTAGCGAACATACACATAGAGCTATTCTTCATTTTCCCCATTATGTAAAATCATTAAAAAGCATTTTATGGCTGTGTTCAAACACAAAAGAAAACACAACAAAATAAGAGAACTTTATCTCTAAACGAGGTACACAATCCCAATGACTGTGTCCATTTAAATTCATTTTTCCATCCCCAGTTTAGTGAAATATTTAGTGCTGCTCTAATAGTGTAGGCCATTATACTGTAATTACACCAACACTGTACAGAGAGTAATAGGTCTGTTGGAACACAACAGTGATGCATGATTGCTCCATTATTATAGCGCTCTTGAAACACCGAGATTATTAAAAAAAATTAATCACTCTTGCAGTCTTGATTTTTTGCCGGCTATAATCAAAATATCCCACTTACGGTTTTAACTACTGTTATTTCAGACACTTGGAGAAGCTCTAAACAATCCAGATAGGGATTCATGAATTTAAAGCTACATTTGATGTTCTTGGATAATGGGAGAAATTTCAGCAAGATTCTCTGAAGGGCATTTTCACATGCTATTTATGGGGTTATTTTGTTCTCCACTGATTTGTTTCCAGTGTTTTATTAATATGGAAGGGTAACAATGTTTGTTTTTCTTTCCAAATAACCTTACTGGTGTAGTGAGAAACAAGTTCCAATATTAAATAAGGTCCGGTCAATCAATCAATCAATCAATCAATCTATCAATCTATCAATCTATCTATCTATCTATCTATCTATCTACCTCTGTCTGTCCCTCTATCTATCTAACTCTCTCCCAAGTAATATGTGGATAGATAAAGGGCGACAGAGGGATCGATAACATAAAGGCAAGTGAAGTGAATAATAATGTAGCATGCTTATGTTTCTTTTTTGGCATCTTTTTGCAGTGCGATTTTTACCCTTGTCATTGCCATTATCATAATTGACTGTATTCTCTTAGAATATGCCTCAAATAGGGTGTGTGCAACAATGTGAAGGAACTCCATGTCTTCTGCATGGTCACTCTTGATTTTTGGTCTTATTCTGGACCCTGTTTTTGGCTGGTAGTGGGACTCTGTGCACTGTGAAACTGCTGTTCAGTGTCACAGTGCATGTACTCTGGCCATAAAATGCAAAATAGCTTAGTTAACTTGCCTAACAGGCATACTAAATGCTGCAGAATATGAACCAATGGCATGGAAGTTCAATGTGTATTTACTCCACCCACATATATGACAAAAATAAATGTCCGCCAGGGGCACCACTTTGCTATGTCTGGGCTTCAGTTTAAAAACACTTCATTGGCACATGGGAGGGTGAAGCACCATATCCTTGTTAGAAAATCTATGTTTATATACTATTCATTTACCCCTAAATTGTGCTTTGTAATCTCACAGAGCACAGTGCCTAACTTATAAAATGGTGGCACACTACATGTTTAGAATACTTGTTCACACATTAGCTTTAGCCCTAAAGCTGTTTTCATTGTGTAGGTTGAGGATGAATTCTCCAGGAACAGCCCTAGA
This sequence comes from Calotriton arnoldi, assembly GCA_963921515.1. Classification (NCBI taxonomy): domain Eukaryota; kingdom Metazoa; phylum Chordata; class Amphibia; order Caudata; family Salamandridae; genus Calotriton; species Calotriton arnoldi. The sequence continues at coordinate 620,615 of CAWUFW010006373.1, read as the reverse complement.
TTAAAATAATATTGCATGCATCAACGTGGGCCTTGCTAGAACCTTGAATCAAAGTTATTGCCACTTACTTTCCAAAATCGGCTTTAATGGAGAAACTCGCATTTTGATGACTTTAGTGAAAAAGTAACTTTATAAAAATACACCTTGGGCTGACTGAGCCCAAACCTAGAACCAATCCTGTCACTCATCTCACCCCAAAGATAAATATGCATTCCTGGCTGAAGCTATGGTCCCTCGACTCCAGAATACAATAGACTGGTCTCTGGACACATAATGGCAGGGGTGTTGTCAATAACTGACCTATCTAGACTAACCATTTGGGACTGGACAGGAACAATTGGAAAAACAAAGGGCAGCCTTAAACCTATCTCTTCATACATGGATATGCAGGTGGGGCTGCTCTCATTCATGCCACAGGCATTCCTTGCCCCTTTGGCACCATCCCAGCAGGAAGGAGAACTAATTTGGAGCCTGACAGAGAGGTGGAGACTGCATCCTCTTTGAACAGATCACTCAAGAGAGGAGGTGGATTAGCAGTCATCTATCATGACTCATTGAAGCCTACATTTCATTCTGCCACCAATGCTTTTTGCGAGGCACTCTCCTTCAATATCCACATGGAATGTCATAATATGTTTAAGGGATTACTACTCTATCGCCCTCCTAACTCTAGAGGTGGTTTTTTAGAGTCATTAGGTACTCTACTTGAAGAGGGACTCTGCTCAGAATCTTTCACGGTACTAGGGGATTTTAATTTTCACCTTGAGGTCCCCACTGATCCAGACACTGCTACCCTAAATAGAATAATGGAAGTCGGAGAACTCAAGCAGCAGGTAGTAGGGCCAACCCATCTTAAAGGGCACACTCTTGATGGGATTTATTCGAATGATCCCAACTTGACCTGTATGGCCATACTCCCTCTGGTTTGGTCTGATCATAGCGCCATTATTTTTGAGCTGAAGGAGTCAACAGCCCTCAAATTCAAACCTAAGCCCTCAGGGATGCTGGAAAAAAGAGCCTGGAAAGACTTGGATAGGTTAAAACTAGATGAGGAGCTGAAGGATACCATATACCCTCTCCCCCCCGGGGTGGACGAGGCCGTCACGGCCTACTCAGATTGGATTGACGCAGCCTGTAAAAAATTGGCTCCGTTAAAAAAAGGACACCTAAACGGGCTAAACCCTCAGCCCCGTGGTACTCTGATAAGTTAAAACATCAGAAACTGGCCTGTAAAAAATTAGAACGGGAATGGAGGAAAGGGTATACAAGTAATGACAGAGAAAGCTATAAGCACAGTTTGAAACTTTATAAGGAAGCACTGTTGGAAACAAAAAGAACTTTTTCTCAAACCAAATCCTCCAGGCCAAGTCCAATGCTAAAGAACTTTTAAAACTGTCAAAAAACTTGCCTCTCCTATAGCTCCCAAATGCGGGAGCAGCCCAGAACTGTGTGAAAATCTGGCTGTTTTCTTCCAACAAAAAGTAGAAAGTATATTCTCTACATTTACCTCAGCCCAGAATAGTGCTGGGTCACAGCTATTGGATAAAGTCTCATTTGGATCCAACCCCCACCTGTCCTAGACAAATTTGCACTGCTAGAAACATCAGAAACGATTAAACTTTTGAACTCTATGCGCTCAGGATCCCCCAGGGATCCATGCCCTGTCTCAGTTTTGAAAGCCTCTTCGGAAATCATAGGATCAGTCTTAAATCCTCTGATCAATAACGTACTGACCACTGGGATATTTCCCAAGGACTGGAAGAAGGCCTCCATCCTTCCCTTATTAAAAAAACCCATCTTGGATCCTACAGACCCTAGCAGCTATCGGCCAATTTCGCGGCTCCCACTCCCTGCAAAAATTACAGAAAAAGCAATGAATCTTCAGCTTAGTACATTCCTTCAAACTTACAATACTCTTCATCCATCTCAATACGGGTTTAGAGCGGGACATAGCACGGAGTTGGCCTTGATCAAATCTATAGAGGAGGTAAGGGAGGCATTGGACTGTGGAGGTAAGGCTATGCTGGTCATGTTAGATCTGTCAGCAGCCTTTGACACGGTCCATCACGAGGTTTTGATGGACCGTTTGTCGGAAGTAGGAGTACAAGGTACAGCCTGGCGCCTCCTGCAATCCTTTTTATCCGAAAGAACACAAACAGTGGACCTAGATAATAACAAATCCAAGCCGTTCTGCCTTCCCTGTGGGGTTCCCCAGGGATCTTCTCTGAGTCCAACACTTTTTAATATTTACGTGAGATCGCTGGCAGGCCTTATAAATTCATTTGGTTTCCAACTCACCTCCTATGCCGATGACACTCAAATAGTGTTATCGTTTAAAGATGGGGAGGGAAAAGAAACAGGAGTGCGTTTCCGTGTCTGTATGAAGGCTATAGCAGGATGGATGTCGAATAACTGCTTGAAACTAAATTCAAGCAAAACCGAGGTTATCGTATTTGGAAATAACCCACACCTCTGGACACCGGATTGGTGGCCAGCCGACCTGGGTACTTGCCCCACCCCTACCTTGAAAGCAAAAAACCTGGGGGTATTAGTAGACAACAGACTGACGTTCAGTGATCATATAAGCTCAGTGGTGTCGGCATGCTTTCTGATCCTAAGAATTTTAAGGAAAATAAAGCCCTATTTATCGGAAGGAGACCTCAGGACTGTGGTGACGATGCTTGTAATGGCACGTCTGGATTACTGTAATGGTCTTTATTTGAATGCCCAAAATCAGCATATCAATAGACTTCAGATTGCCCAGAACGCTGCTGCAAGGCTGTTGTCGGGGACCCCTAAATTTGTCTCGGTGAAAAAGAATTAATTCAGCTACATTGGCTCCCAGTGAAACAGAGGGTACGTTTTAAGGCCCTCTGCACAGCCTATAAAGCCCTTAACGGAACAGGCCCAGACCATTTGAAACAAAGGCTTAAATGGTATGTTCCTGGCAGGACTTTTCGGTCCACAGGAGGAAAAAAATTTCAAGTTCCTTCCTTTAAAAAAGCGAGCTGGGGAGGCAGGAGTTTTATTACCTGCACTTCCAAGGCCGGAACGACCTGCCGTTCCACCTGAGGAACTCCGCAGACCTCCTTTCCTTTAGAAGGGGGCTGAAGACCTGGCTATTTACTCAATGACCGCCCTCTCCGCTATCCCTCAGGCAGTACATAGCGCCAGGACACCTCAGGGTAACCGTTGCGCTCTACAAATCCAATTAACTAACTAACTAACTTTACCTACTTTAGGGACACAAAAGAAGAAGGGATTATGACTCCAACATTATGGGGCCGATTCCGATCTCGGCCGGAAGCGCACCTAACACTATTCGTCCGGAAAAAATCCAAGCCGAACGTGTGTTTCCCGACCGATTCAAACAGTCGTCCGAACGAGCAAGTACAATGCGCATAACTGCTCAGATTCCGAGCGAGCCGTACGTACCCATTCCAGCTCCTGTTCCCCGCCCGAGCCGGATCCGTAAACGCCGATTCGAGTCGCACGGAAGTAAATATACAGCACCTTCTGGCCGGACTAGTACGATGCGCACTCCGTACGCGCCGAACCCGTCGCTACGTCCGGCATGTCAGAGCATCCGGGAGAGCTGCACATAAGCTCCGATTCGCGCCACAAGACGATCCACGGCTACGAGACGAACAAGCCAGCGACAAGTACGAGTCGAAGCCACGAGAAACCCGAACGAGACGAGACAACCATGAATCCCATCGCGCAGCTCCTACCAATACTCTACATCTATTACCGGAACCGGTACGGACGCGTACGGCGCAGACGGTAAGTCAAACACCCACTACAGAAACAAACGACACGTACCCGACATATGTCACACACACATAGGGATGCAGAAATGACGTACACTAGCAACAGCCGAACCATAGGGGCGGGATGGCTATCACCAATGCCATACACACCCATAGGGGCTGATGGCTACCACTACCACCACCGCTACTCATGTGGGCCTGGATGCCTGTCACTACTACCATCCCCACTCATAGGGGGATGGATGCCTACCACTAACACCATCCCTACTCATGGGGGCCTGGATGCCTACCACCACCACCACCCTACTCATGGGGGCCTGATGGCAACCACTACCACCACCCCTACTAATGTGGGCCTGGATGCCTGTCACTACTACCATCCCCATGAGTAGGGGGATGGATGCCTACCACTACCACCACCCCTACTCATGGGGGGCTGGATGCCTGTCACTACTACCATCCCCACTCATAGGGGGATGGATGCCCACCACTACCACCACCCCTACTCATGGGGTGCTGGATGCCTGTCACTACTACCATCCCCACTCATAGGGGGATGGATGCCTACTACTAACACCACCCCTACTCATGGGGGCCTGGATGCCTACCACCACCACCACCCTACTCATGGGGGCCTGGATGCCTACCACTACCACCACCCCTACTCAGGGGAGCCTGGATGCCTGTCACTACTACCATCCCCACTCATAGGGGGATGGATGCCTACCACTACCACCACCCCTACTCATGTGGGCCTAGATGCCTGTCACTACTACCATCCCCACTCATAGGGGGATGGATGCCTACCACTACCACCACCTCTACTCATGGGGGCCTGGATGCCTACCGCCACCACCACCCTACTCATGGGGGCCTGGATGCCTACCACTACCACCACCCCTACTCATGGGGGCCTGGATGCCTGTCACTACTACCATCCCCACTCATAGGGGGATGGATGCCTACCACTACCACCACCCCTACTCATGGGGGCCTGGATGCCTACCACTACCACCACCCCTACTCATGTGGGCCTGGATGCCTGTCACTACTACCATCCCCACTCATAGGGAGATGGATGCCTACCACTACCACCACCCTACTCATGGGGGCCTGGATGCCTACCACTACCACCACCCCTACTCAGGGGGGCCTGGATGCCTGTCACTACTACCATCCCCACTCATAGGGGGATGGATGCCTACCACTACCACCACCCCTACTCATGGGGGCCTGGATGCCTACCACTACCACCACCCCTACTCATGGGGGCCTGGATGCCTGTCACTACTACCATCCCCACTCATAGGAGGATGGATGCCTACCACTAACACCACCCCTACTCATGGGGGCCTGGATGCCTGTCACTACTACCATCCCCACTCATAGGGGGATGGATGCCTACCACTACCACCACCCCTACTCGTGGGCCTGGATGCCTGTCACTACTACCATCCCCACTCATAGGGGGATGGATGCCTACCACTACCCTACTTATGGGGGCCTGGATGCCTACCACTACCACCACCCCTACTCATGTGGGCCTGGATGCCTGTCACTACTACCATCCCCACTCATAGGGGGATGGATGCCTACCACTACCACCACCCTACTCATGGGGGCCTGGATGCCTACCACTACCACCACCCTACTCATGGGGGCCTGGATGCGTACCACTACCACCACCCCTACTCATGTGGGCCTGGATGCCTGTCATTACTACCATCCCCACTCATAGGGGGATGGATGCCTACCACTACCACCACCCCTACTCATGGGGGCCTGGATGCCTGTCACTGCTACCATCCCCACTCATAGGGGGATGGATGCCTACCACTAACACCACCCCTACTCATGGGGGCCTGGATGCCTGTCACTACTACCATCCCCACTCATAGAGGGATGGATGCCTACCACTACCACCACCCTACTCATGGGAGCCTGGATGCCTACCACTACCACGACCCTACTCATGGGGGCCTGGATGCCTACCACTACCACCACCCCTGCTCATGTGGGCCTGGATGCCTGTCACTACTACCATCCCCACTCATAGGGGGATGGATGCCTACCACTACCACCACCCCTACTCATGGGGGCCTGGATGCCTGTCACTACTACCATCCCCACTCATAGGGGGATGGATGCCTACCACTACCACCACCCCTACTCATGGGGGCCTGGATGCCTGTCACTACTACCATCCCCACTCATAGGGGGATGGATGCCTACCACTACCACCACCCCTACTCATAGGACGGGTAATGCATGACACAACCAGCATACTCCAACATAAGGAATGTCAGAAAAAGACATCCCCCCAACGTCATGACAAGAGTGTGTAGTCTGTGTCAAATGCCTACAACACTGAACATGACATTGAACATACAATGTGACCCCCTATCACATGTGTCACACATAAATGTGTGTGGCCTCCACAATGCAAGCAGACCATGACCACTGTGGGAATGGGGTCTAAACCCCATCATCACAGTGACCAAAATGTAAGTGTGGGGTCCATAACTGAAGCACATTTTGAACATTGTGGCAATGGTGTCTAAACCCCCATCATCACAGTGACCAAAAGGTAAGTGTGGGGTCCATAGCTGAAGCCCAATTGAACATTGTGGCAATGGGGTCTAAACCCCCATCATCACAGTGACCAAAAGGTAAGTGTGGGGTCCATAGCTGAAGCACATTTTGAACATTGTGGCAATGGGGTCTAAACCCCCATCATCACAGTGACCAAAATGTAAGTGTGGGGTCCATATCTGAAGCACATTTTGAACATTGTGGCAATGGGGTCTAAACCCCCATCATCACAGTGACCAAAAGGTAAGTGTTGTCATGGAAAAAGCTGCAACTGCCAAACAGCATGGATGATTCCTGGTCACACAACAACAAACACATCAGTGGCAAAGTAGTGCTTGTGTTCCATAGCAACATAGATTGGGTGAGGCAAACAGTGCAGTGCAAATAAAACATACCTTTGGCCATGTGCAGACAAACATCACCCTTGGGGGCTGACATTGTCAACATTTATCAATTACACAATGACAGAAGTGACCATCATAATGCAGACCCACATATCTGCACCAATGGACACACAAATGTAGATATCCTGTGGAGACTGTAGATGTGAGGTGAACAAATACCATACCATGGCAGCAATGGGACATACAAACCATGGTTATTGTGCTGACTGATGACCTAGGAGTCCCAGGGACAGCAGGGGAAATCCACCAAACAACATACAGCCAATGGCACACTAAAGATATGCCAATGCAGTGGTGCAGATGCACAAACACAAACAGGCAGCCTCACACTGCATATCAAACACAACAGGTGATGGGGGGGTGTGCCAGTGTCCCCTGGCAACCACACACACATGAGGAGGCCTGAATCCCAATTACACAGATGTGTATACAGTGCCACACAAAAGTAACTCATGGATCGGATTCCCCTATGTGGGCAATCAGGCATTGTTAGATGAGAGGGAGCCCAAAATACACATGTCACACAAGCTTGTAGGAACAGCAACTAACACAGCAAGAGACAGACCCACCACAGCACTATCCCCAGGGACCCCACATTGTGGTGACACTAGCCTGCATGATAATCCCACTGTGATGACAAAGGTAGATGTCGTTCACACTGTGAACCACAGCCATGTGTCCTGAGCAACTAACTACCATCACACCTACACAAGCACAAATCAATCAGCACGGCCTGTCAGCCAAGGCCAATATGGAGGTAGGGTGTGAGAAGTTGGCCTGGCATATGCTGTCCACTAATTATAGTGGGCACCTTCCACCAGTCCAAACAACCCCTTATTGGAGATAGGTTAAAGACAACCTTTATTGAAAGCTATCCTAGTGGTAGCTATGGAGAGCAGCCTTCAGGCTAAGTCTTGAAGGAATGTAAAGCAGCTTGTTTTACCAGTCTATAATCTCTTGAGTGACCAAATGAAAGAGCACCACACCAGGTATATATTCAAAATATATGTATTTATTACTAAACACACCCCTCTAGTCTCTTTATGAGGCTAGAGTTCGAAATACATAAGTTATAAGTTATTTAAACACAGTAATAGCACAAATACACGTTTGGGCCCTAGAGGCGTACCAAACCATATGCCAATAAAGTGGTATAAGAACCACGACTGAGCTAGACACTAGGCCTAGAGCCTCTAGAAGTGCTTGGACCACAAGGAACCACCCAAGGTAGTGACACAGGGGACCCACGGAGGACGCGTGCAGTGTAGTAACACAGCCGCGAATCGCCATTAACTTCTATGGAGAAAGTCGCGGTTTGGAAATTAAAGAAAAGGGACACTTAAGGAAGGACTTGGAGCAAACCCTTTGAGAACTAGGTCGTTCTAGAGTTTCTACCCATGGGAGCACCGGAGTACTCTTGTTACCTCACCCAGGGAAGCCGGGTGCATAGGTGCCTTTCGGGGTCGGGTTTCGTCGTCGATTTGAATGGCGATCTGCTGCAAAGTGCTGCTGGCGACCAAGTGAAAAGTGTCCGGGTGGATCCAATGTTGGATCGGAGATCTGAAGAACCTGAAAGCAGAGGGGACAGAGTCTGGGTCCCTAGCCAGTGACCAGGAAGGCGATGAGCAGATGCCCACCGATGTCGAGTGCTTCAGTTAGGTTGACAGTCATCTTGACTCTTCAGCCACGAGGTCCAGGAGGCGTTGTCGGCAACCAGGAGCAGGATTCCGGCTGGTACGCAATGTCTGTCGAGTGCTGAGGTGTCGGCAACCGGATTGGACCCAACAAGCCTTGGCAACGGCAAGTCTCGATGAAGATGAAGATTGACGATTGTGCAGAACAGCAAGGTTTGAGGAACTCACCCAGCAAAGGTAAGTGAGGGCAAGCCTGGAGCAACCAGGGAGCCTAAGTAGAAAAGGATTGGCCTTCGTGAAGGGCTACTAGCCAACGGGCTAGCGACCGTGAAGGAGCCTCGAGACGGTGCACGTGGAGCTGGCTCACAGGACACTCGTGGAGTGGAGGCCAGTGATCTTCAGTGCAGTTGGTGCTGGAGGCTGGGGCTACTCGGAGCCCAAAGCACGACTTCATGGGAGACACAGAAGAGGATGCACTTGCAAATGCATGCGGTGTCCAGGGGTCACGGTTCCACGTTACCCACGACAGCTACGAGCCTCAGCTTTGCTGGGGACTCAGGGCAGCCTCGGAGAAGTCTGGAAATCTACCTCTGGTGATGCAAAGACTTCGGCGTCCGACGGGAGCTTAGGCGATGCAGACCGGACAATTGCTTCTTTGGTGCCTGCCAAGCAGGGAGTCACTCCTTGACCCCAAGGGAGATTCTTCTGTCCTCTAATCTTTAAGTAGAGCGTCGAAGGTCCAGGATTCTGTGTCAGAGTTTCGTCCAGGGATAATCTAAAGTCCTAAGGACTGGGTTCCTATACTTATACTAAGTTTAGGGGTTGGACTTACTCTGTGGTCGCACCTATGGGTGGGTCAGGGCAGAGGGTGGCTACACCCCTTTCCCTTTGTCCAGTTTGCGCCAAAGCAGGGGCTGCAAGCCCTGAGTCCGGTTTGAACTGGGGTATGCCAGGGACACCAAATGTGCCCCCAGTGCAGGACTTCAAAGCACCCGCGAGTGCTCCCGCCCAGCCCCAATACACACTATCCTGTCTAGGGAGGTGGTCACACCTCCCTGGGACAGAAACCTATTGTCCAAGCCTCCCCTGCCGGAGTTTCGGTCAGCAGCAGGAGGCCAGACTTGTGTCTGTGGCAGCAGCATCCATTTTGTGATGCTGGGGCTTTGGAAAAGAAGTTACCGGGCAAGCCAGGGTTAACATGTCTCTCCCTCTAGAAGGGTGGAATGCTACCCCCGCCGCCAGAATTGGCGGGGGGTAGTATTCCAAGATGTTTGACACCAAACACGACATGTTTCTGTGCAGCCATCCCAAAGTTAGCATTTAACGCGAGGTTATAATGCGCTTAAGAGTATATGGTCAGGCTGCACTACAAACAGCATCAGAGAAGGGTCTCCGAACGCTGCAGAGGGGCCCTGCTCATGCAGGGGCACCCTCTCACATAGGAACCACACACTCTGCCTTCAGGATTGATAAGGCCTGCCATAGGAGTGACTTATAGGTTTATATGTGTGTATGTATATAGTGATATAGGTAGCCTATATCACAGTAAGAGGTGCATGCACCACCTTACCCAGGCTGCAGTAGCAGACCTGCGGTGTCAGTTTGGATGGCCTTCCAGGGGTGGCACAATACATGCTGCAGCCCCTGGTAGGCCTCTGAGGTACCTATGCCCTGGGTACATAGTATACCATATACTAGGGACTTATAAGGGCACTCCAGATTCAATCAGAGATGTGCCTAAGGCACATGGAAACCATTTTAGAGAGGAAGCAGCTAGGCTGGGGTTCTGATTAGCAGGGCCCCAGCCAGACTAAGGTCGAAAAACAGTGAAGCATCAGCAAAAAGTGGGGGTACCCATGTGAAGCAGATCCTACTCTCCTACACAACCCCCCAAACGTAGGGACATTAAACTAACCTTGCCCAGTTAAGTCTTCATGTTCTAAGTGGAAGTACCTAGAGAGTCCATCTGCATTGGCATGGTTACTCCCAGGTCTATGTTCCACTGTGAAGTCCATCCCCTGTAGGGAAATGGACCACCTAAGCAGTTTGGGGTTTTCACCCTTCATTTGTTTTAGCCATAAGAGGGGCTTATGGTCTGTTTGAACAAGGAAGTGAGTACCAAACAAGTATGGCCTCAACTTCTTCAGAGCCCAGACCACAGCAAAGGCCTCCCTCTCAATGGCTGACCAACGTTTCTCTCTAGGGGTCAGCCTTCTGCTAATGAAAGCTACTGGCTAATCCTGACCTTCTTCATTCAATTGTGACAGTACAGCCCCTACCCCCAATTCAGATGCATCAGTTTGAACAATGAACTTCTTGGAGTAATCAGGACTCTGTAGAATGGGAGCAGTGCACATGGCCTGCTTCAGGTCATCAAATGCCTTTTGACAGCTAACTGTCCACTGAACCTTTTGGGCATTTTCTTGGAAGTTAAGTCATTCAGGGGTGTCACTATTGATCCATACCCCTTGACAAATCTCCTATAGTACCCAGTCAGGCCTAAGAAGGCTCTCACCTGAGTCTGGGTAGTTGGAGCAGTCCAGTCCATGATGGTCTGGATCTTGCTCTGCAAGGGTTGAACCTGGCCTCCACCCACAAGGTGGCCCAGGTACACAACCTGACTCTGCCCTATCTGGCACTTGGTGGCCTTGATAGTCAGGCCTGCCTTTTGCAGGGCCTGTAAAACATTTCTGAGGTGGACCAGGTGATCCTCCCAGGTGGAGCTAAAGACAGCAATATCATCTAGATATGCTGCACTATAGGCTTCCAGACCTGTAAGGACTGTATTCACCAACCTCTGAAAAGTGGCAGGTGCATTCTTCAGACCAAAGGGCATCACCACAAATTGATAATGCCCACTAGGGGTTGAGAATGCTGTTTTTGGCTTTGCATGATCAGCTAGTCTGATCTGCCAGTAGCCAGCTGTCAAGTCAAATGTGCTTAGATACTTGGCTGAGGCCAAAGTGTCTATTAGCTCATCTGCCCTTGGTATTGGATGGGCATCAGTCCTAGTGACTGCATTGAGACCCCTGTAGTCCACACAAAACCTCATCTCTCTTTTTCCACCACTGGTGTGAGGTTTTGGCACAAGGACCACTGGACTAGCCCAAGGGCTATCTGAGGGTTCAATAACTCCCAAATCCAACATCTTCTGGACTTCTGTCCTGATACAGTCCCTGACATGGTCAGGTTGCCTATAAATCTTATTTTTAATAGGCAGACTGTCCCCAGTGTCCACTTCATGAGTGCACCAGGTGGTCTGACTTGGAGTCAGTGAGAACATGTGTCTGAACTGATTGAGCACCTGTCTACAATCAGTTTGCTGCTGGGTAGTGAGGCTGCCTGCCAAGGCTACACCATCCACTGACCCATCATCAGGGTTCTGTGAGAGCAGGTCAGGGAGTGGGTCACTCTCTTCCTCCTGTCCCTCATCAGTAGCCATGAGCAAGCCCATGTCTGCCCTGTCCACATATGGTTTTAACCTGTTGACATGGAGAACCCTGTGGGGACTCCTGGGTGTTCCTAGGTCTACTAAGTAGGTAACCTCACCCTTCTGCTCAACAATGGTGTGGGGTCCACTCCATTTGTCTTGGAGAGCTGCTGGGGCCACTGGCTCCAACACCCACACCTTCTGTCCTGGCTGATAAACAGTCAGTACAGCCTTTTGGTCATGCCAGGCCTTTTGAAGTTCCTGGCTAGCCTCAAGGTTTTTAGTTGCCTCTTTCATATATTTAGCCATCCGGGAGCGGAGACCTAGTACGTAGTCCACTATGTCTTGCTTTGGGGGCTTGAGAGGTAACTCCCATCCTTCCTTCACCAAGCACAGTGGACCCCTGACAGGGTGGCCAAACAAAAGTTCAAAAGGGCTGTAGCCAACCCCTTTTGAGGCACCTCCCTGTATGCAAATAAAAGGCAGGGCAAGAGTATGTCCCATCTTCGCCTAAGCTTTTCTGGGAGCCCTTTAATCATGCCCTTCAAGGTTTTGTTGAATCTCTCAACTAAACCATTGCATTGTGGGTGATAGGGTGTGGTGAACTTGTAAGTCACTCCACACTCCTTCCACATTGCTTTTAAGTATCCAGACATAAAGTTAGCACCCCTGTCTGATACAACCTCCTTAGGAAAGCCCACTCTTGAGAAAATTCCCAGGAGGGCCCTTGCCACCACAGGTGCTGTAGTGGTCTTAAGGGGAATAGCCTCTGGGTACCTGGTGGCATGATCCACTACCACCAGGATAAACCTGTGCCCAGATGCTGTTTGGGGATCCATGGGACCAACAATGTCAATCCCCACCCTTTCAAAGGGAACCCCCACCACAGGTAGTGGTATCAGGGGGCCTTTGTAGTGCCACCTGCCTTGCCACTGGCCTGGCAGGTTACACAGGAGCGACAAAACTCCTTGGGGTCTTCAGACATGTGGGGCCAGTGAAAGTGAGGGACAATTCTGTCCCAAGTCTTGTTCTGGCCCAGGTGACCTGCTAAGGGAATATCATGGGCTAGGGTCAATAGGAAGCCCCTGAACTTCAGAGGTATAACCAACCTCCTGGTAGCACCAGGCTTGGGGTCTCTACACTCTGAGTACAAGAGTCCATCATCCCAATACACAGTATGGGGACCACTAGCTTTCCCAGCAGCCTCAGCAGCAGCTTGCTGTCTGAGGGGTTCAAGAGAGGGGCAGCTCTGCTGCTCCTGGCTCAGATCTGCCCTGGAAGGTCCCCCTGTCCCCAAGAACTCAACCTGGTCAGGTTCAAGCTCCTCTGGGACAGTTCCTTCCTCAGGACTGAGATCATCCCCCTCAAGGGACTGATCTTCCTTCTGAGCCAAGGGGAAGGCACTGCCTTTACCCTACTACTCCTCCTCTTGGAAGGCACTTGGTCCATTATTCCAGAATCCAAGGCCTGTTCAGTGCTAGACATTTTGGCTTGTGACCTGGTCACAGCAAACACATCTGCAGGGATCCCCAGCATTTCTGCATGGGTCCTGAGCTCCACTTCTGCCCAAGCTGAAGTTTCTAAGTCATTGCCAAGCAAGCATTCAACTGGTAGGTCTGCACTTACCACAACCTTCTTAAGGCCAGTTACCCCTCCCCAGGAGAAGTTAACAACTGCCAGAGTATGGTCTGTTCTGACATTGCTAGCATTGGTCACTTGGTACATCTCACCAAGTATAACTTGCCCAGGATTCACAAGGTCTTGTGTCACCATGGTGACACTTGCCCCTGTGTCCCTAAATGCCAAAGCCTCTCGTCCATTTATTAAAGGCTGTTGTCTGTACTTGCCCAGATTACTGGGACTCATAGAGGAGGTCATATCCATGCCTCCATCACAGACTAGGACAGCCTGAGTGAGTTCTCTGACTAGGTCAGAGCCCATCTCAGTACCCAGGGTCAACCCTACTAAACCCTTGGTTGTAGTACTCCCACCACCAACTGTAACTGCACTAGGGGAGCAGGTGCCTTAGGGGCATTGGTGGGGGCTGGAGTCGAGTCTTTGGACTTGGTGCAATCACTGGTCCAGTGGGTCTTTTGCTTACAGACCTTGCACCATGGTTTTCTTTGGCCTTTCCCTTTGGTAGACTGTGAATCCCCACCTGAAGAAGATTTTTGGGGGCCTTGTGAAGACTTTTGATCTTTACCCTTCTCCCCACCCTTATCAGAGTTCTTGGTATCTTGCTTCTTAGGGTCACCACCTTGGTTCTGTACCTTCTGCCTCACCCTGGTTCTGACCCACTTGTCTGCCTTCTTTCCCAATTCTTGGGGAGAGGTCAGATCAGAGTCCACCAGGTACTGATGCAACAGCTGATTTTGACAGTTATTAAGAATCTGCTCCCTCATTATCAGATTGTACAATCCTGTGAAGTCACACACCTTACTGCCCATCAACCAGCCTTCCAGAGCCTTAGCAGAACAATCCACATAGTCTACCCAGTCTTGAGTCTGTGCTTTTTGGGCATCTCTGAACTTTAACCTGTATTGTTCAGTTGTTAGGCCAAACCCATCAATAAGAGCACTCTTCAAGACCTTGTAATTATCAGCATCCTCTTCTCTTACAGTGAGGAGCTTGTCTCTACCTTTGTCTGCAAAGGAGAGCCACAAGATTGCTGCCCACTGCCCCTGAGGGACCTTCTGTACTTTACAGGCCCTCTCTAGAGCAGTTATCCATTTGTGGATGTCATCCCCACTCTGGTAGGGAGGGACAATCTTGCTCAGGTTTCTATGGTCATAAGACCTTTCCCTATCTCTAGGGATATTGCTGCCACCATGGGACTCTAGTCCCAACTGTTTTCTCTCTTTGTAGAGATCTAGGGACTCCCTGTCTAGAGCCAATTGCTGCTTTCTGAGTTCAAGCTGGGCTTGCTCATACTGAATCAGCCTCTTTCTCCTCTCATGAGAGGATTCCCTCCTATGAGAGGAGACAGAGGTCCCTATTGAGGTGTCAGAGTGGTTAGACTCCTGAGAAGGAGATCTAGACCTTCTAGGCACACTCATAATCCTTCCTGGGGGACAAAGTGGAGGTCATTCTGATCCTCCTCTTCCTCTTCCACAGGAGGGATTGGGTTTTCCAGGTCAGGGTCATTGTCACCCTCCTGGTCAGTTCCAGAGGGGGTTGGGGGTGTTGCTACCCCTGGCCCCATCCTCATCTTCTGCCCCACCCTCTGCACCTGCCCCTTCAGTCCCTAAGGGCCTGTTGAGGTCATCAGCCATTAACATCTCTCTCAGATGTTGGGTGGTGGGACTTTGGCCTGTCTTCAGTTTCCTCACATTGCATATTGCTCTCAATTCCAAGAATGGGAGTGTATCATACTTGGAGGAAGAAGCCCAGTGGCTTCTGGCAAGGACTCTCTGGGTCCTGGCTTTGAAGACATCACTAGTGAGGTGTGGTGTATGCACTACCTACTCTAGTGTGGCCTACTAAACTCTCTTGAGTTGTAGAAAGGGTGTGCTATCCCTTAACACACAACTCTAAGTTCAGTAGAACTTACTGTATACTAAGCTTAATTTATATGTACCTTAGGTACCTTTAGTGGTTTTCAGTTGATCAATTCAATTGAGATTATCTGGTAAAACAATAGCAAGCTGGAATCCCACACGCTGCACACCAATGTGAGAAGTTGGCCTGGCATATGCTGTCCACTAATTATAGTGGGCACCTTGCACCAGTCCAAACAACCCCTTATTGGAGATAGGTTAAAGACAACCTTTATTGAAAGCTATCCTAGTGGTAGCTATGGAGAGCAGCCTTCAGGCTAAGTCTTGAAGGAATGTAAAGCAGCTTGTTTTACCAGTCTATAATCTCTTGAGTGACCAAATGAAAGAGCACCACACCAGGTATATATTCAAAATATATGTATTTATTACTAAACACACCCCTCTAGTCTCTTTATGAGGCTAGAGTTCGAAATACATAAGTTATAAGTTATTTAAACACAGTAATAGCACAAATACACGTTTGGGCCCTAGGGGCGTACCAAACCATATACCAATAAAGTGGTATAAGAACCACGACTGAGCTAGACACTAGGCCTAGAGTCTCTAGAAGTGCTTGGACCACAAGGAACCACCCAAGGTAGTGACACAGGGGACCCACAGAACTACGCGTGCAGTGTAGTAACACAGCCGCGAATCGCCGTTAACTTCTATGGAGAAAGTCGCGGTTTGGAAATTAAAGAAAAGGGACACTTAAGGAAGGACTTGGAGCAAACCCTTTGAGAACTAGGTCGTTCTAGAGTCTCTACCCACGGGAGCACCGGAGTACTCTTGTTACCTCACCCAGGGAAGCCGGGTGCATAGGTGCCTTTCGGGGTCGGGTTTCGTCGTCGATTTGAATGGCGATCTGCTGCAAAGTGCTGCTGGCGACCAAGTGAAAAGTGTCCGGGTGGATCCAAGGTTGGATCGGAGATCTGAAGAACCTGAAAGCAGAGGGGACAGAGTCTGGGTCACTAGCCAGTGACCAGGAAGGCGATGAGCAGATGCCCACCGATGTCGAGTGCTTCAGGTAGGTTGGCAGTCGTCTTGACTCTTCAGCCACGAGGTCCAGGAGGCGTTGTCGGCAACCAGGTGCAGGATTCGGGCTGGTACACGATGTCTGTCGAGTGCTGAGGTGTGGACGACCGGATTGGACCCAACAAGCCTTGGCAACGGCAAGTCTCGATGAAGATGAAGATTGACGATTGTGCAGACCAGCAAGGTCTGAGAAACTCACCCAGCAAGGGTAAGTGAGGGCAAGCCTGGAGCAACCAGGGAGCCTAAGTAGAAAAATATTGGCCTTCGTGAAGGGCTACTAGCCAATGGGCTAGCAACCGCGAAGGAGCCTCAAGACGGTGCACGTGGAGCTGGCTCACAGGACACTCGTGGAGTGGAGGCCAGTGATCTTCAGTGCAGTTGGTGCTGGAGGCTGGGGATACTTGGAGCCCAAAGCACGACTTCGTGGGAGACCCAGAAGAGGATGTACTTGCAAATGTGTGCGGTGTCTAGGGGTCACGGTTCCACGTTACCCACGACAGTTACGGGCCTCAGCTTTGCTGGGGACTCAGGGCAGCCTCGGGGAAGTCTGGAAATCCACCTCTGGTGATGCAAAGACTTTGGCGTCCGACGGGAGCTTAGGCGATGCAGACCGGACAATTGCTTCTTTTGTGCCTGCCAAGCAGGGGAGTCACTCCTTGACCCCAAGGGAGATTCTTCTGTCCTCTAATCTTTAAGTAGAGCGTCGAAGGTCCAGGATTCTGTGTCAGAGTTTCGTCCAGGGATAATCTAAAGTCCTAAGGACTGGGTGCCTATACTTATACTAAGTTTAGGGGTTGGACTTACTCTGTGGTCCCACCTATGGGTGGGTCAGGGCAGAGGGGTGGCTACACCCCTTTCCCTTTGTCCAGTTTGCGCCAAAGCAGGGGCTGCAAGCCCTGATCCGGTTTGAACTGGGGTATGCACAGGGACACCAAATGTGCCCCCAGTGCAGGACTTCAAAGCACCCGAGAGTGCTCCCGCCCAGCCCCAATACACACTATCCTGTCTGGGGAGGTGGTCACACCTCCCTGGGACAGGAAACCTGTGTCCAGGCCTCCCCTGCCGGAGTTTCGGTCAGCAGCAGGAGGCCAGACTTGTGTCTGTGGCAGCAGCATCCATTTTGTGATGCTGGGGCTTTGGAAAGAAGTTACCGGGCAAGCCAGGGTTAACATGTCTCTCCCTCTAGAAGGGTGGAATGCTACCCCCGCCACCAGAATTGGCGGGGGGGTAGTATTCCAAGATGTTTGACACCAAACACAACATGTTTCTGTGCAGCCATCCCAAAGTTAGCATTTAACGCGAGGTTATAATGCGCTTAAGAGTATATGGTCAGGCTGCACTACAAACAGCATCAGAGAAGGGTCTCCGAACGCTGCAGAGGGGCCCTGCTCATGCAGGGGCACCCTCTCACATAGGAACCACGCACTCTGCCTTCAGGATTGATAAGGCCTGCCATAGGAGTGACTTATAGGTTTATATGTGTGTATGTATATAGTGATATAGGTAGCCTATATCACAGTAAGAGGTGCATGCACCACCTTACCCAGGCTGCAGTAGCAGACCTGTGGTGTCAGTTTGGATGGCCTTCCAGGGGTGGCACAATACATGCTGCAGCCCCTGGTAGGCCTCTGAGGTACCTATGCCCTGGGTACATAGTATACCATATACTAGGGACTTATAAGGGCACTCCAGATTCCAATCAGAGATGTGCCTAAGGCACATGGAAACCATTTTAGAGAGGAAGCAGCTAGGCTGGGGTTCTGATTAGCAGGGCCCCAGCCAGACTAAGGTCGAAAAACAGTGAAGCATCAGCAAAAAGTGGGGGTACCCATGTGAAGCAGATCCTACTCTCCTACATAGGGGTCTAGCCGTGCAACAACTCACATTTGCACACACTCAACACCACACACCTTGATCTCCACCAATGTGCAGCAGTGAAGCGCACATGGACTGGTGACATTGCACATGCACCCATGACAATCCCAGGGGTGGTGGTGGGAACTAAGGTGCAGAAACCCATCACACATGGACAGTCAACAAGACTCGTGAATGTCTGACACACTGCACAGTACGCCGTACATGGGCATGACGTGAAATCCACCCCAATCAATGGGATCCCGGCCACAGTCACACACCAATGAAGAAGCCAAGGTGACCCACAAAGAACACACATAGACAACTTCCAACATTGTAGCTCGGACCCTGAGGAGTGGCAGCAGTCACACACACAACGTGTCACAATCACTGAAAGCTACCACAAACTGTAAATTACATGACTTGTGTAACCAACAAGTGCCAAGGGGAATCCTGACTGTGTCCCATCTGCGTTTGCCCACATCCCCAGCCCTGACAACAAAGACAACTAGGGATGACAACCTGATGAACATTAGTTTGCCATGCACCCACATCCCGGAGAAACCAGGTCCAAGATGCTGGATGAACACAGGACAACTCAGCAAGCATCACAAACAGGAACATCCCTAGGGACACAGCCTGTGAAGGAAAAGGGAAGGAAACACACACAGACATGCTCACACAACACACAAGACGGGCCCAGGCAATGTCACTGGATTACACACTGCCATGAGGGCACTCCACTCCTGTGGAAGGTCCGCTGTGCCAAACCTTGTCTGTGCACGACTCAAACATGTCAGCAGAACACTCGGTCAGTGAGTCTACAACTACAACACACTGAAGGCTCTGCTCACATCAGCCTGGGTACGGGAGTGTCACGTCAGTCATCTGCATACACCCAAAACACGTGTCAAGCAAGTTGCACTGTATACACAGATGAGTCCTTCAACATTGATGTGCTAAACTGCATGTCCAGTGGAGATGGGCACACAATCAGGGAAATAGAAACATTGAACAGTGTAAGCCCACCAGATGTGCATCAGTGTAAGCCAAAGATGTTAATTTACAAATGCAAAACATACATCCCTGTGTCAAATGCTGAACATTACACCCTCAGACTGCAACAAAGGATGCTATAGATCCAGACTACATTAGGACACATATCCCATGGACCACATGGAGTCCATCACAGCAACACTTCATTTTCCAGATCTGAACACTATTACAACTGCAAATGCATGATGATACTCATCTACATCATGTACATCCAAAGAAAAACCACAAGTAAACAAAAAGAGGCTTTATTCAGCAAATGTTAAACTAAAATTTTAAGTCCAAAAGAAACTAAGGCCAATGGCCAGTACAAATACACAATCCCAACAGGGTGATACGTGACAACTTGTCACCCATTGCTTGCCTGCACTGGTATGGACAGGGGGCATCCCCCTCGGAGGGGCATACAAGGGGCAGGCCAGGCACCGCAGGAACAGGATCAGGGGATGCCAGAAGGAGGCAGTGACGGGGTGGTGGGTGCAGGAGTGTCACCGGCAACTGCAGTGGAGGTGTCTGACTCAGTGGGGGCCAGCACCACTGTAGGGCACAAGTCAGATGGTGTGGGTGCTGCAACCACTGCAGTGGGCCGGTCAGATGGAGTGGACTGGGTCCGCACTGCAGTGCCCGATTCAGACGGGGTGGTTGTGGACTCCACTGCAGTGCATAACTCCAAGGGAGTGGAAGGGGGGGCAGATGAGGTGGGCAGGACAGAGGGGGGTACCCGGTCTCCACACCAGTGGCACAAACAGGCAGAGCATCTGGTTTGGGGATGGAAGAGCAAGTGGTAGGGTGGAGGGCCTAAGCAGTTTGGGATGCGGTATCAGTGTGTGGGGGAACCTGGGGCAGGGTGTGGTGGGGGAACCTGTGGAGTGGTGGCCTGGGGGATGGAGAGAGAGAGACTGTGTGGTGGAGCTGCGTGGTGGTGGTGGTGGGGTCTTGCCCTTCCTGGTCTGGGGGACTTTCGAATGGGGTCCTCAGTCTGCCTGTGCCTGGGGAGGGTGTCCGGGTGTGAGGGGCACTCCCTCTGTGTGTGGTGGTCGCCTCTTCCGCCTGGACTTCGTGTCAGATGTATCTGTGGGGAAGAGGTCAAGCTCACAGAGGAAGAGCTTCTGGGAGGGGGTTGCAGGTGAGGCAAGGGAAGGGGTTTTGGAGGAGAGGTATCTGAGGACTGCGGAGTGCTCGTGGATGCATGTGTGTGTGTCTGGGCCCCATCCCCTGTGAGTGAGGTATCAGTCCCCTGACTGTGCGTGCGTGTGCGTCTGGATTTTGGCTTGTGTGTCTGTGTGCTGCTTGTGTCTGTGCTGGTG